>OX419603.1:11073858-11673858 GCA_948473455.1 Teleiodes luculella
CCAAAATTTTATTTCCACAAACGCTGAAAACTTTTCCAGTTAGCTAACTCTCAAAAACAGCTTTCTGCGAAATTCGATTCGTTTGCCGCCATTTTGTGTAGTTAGAATTTTAAAACGCCGTTTGGCAAAGGATAGGTTGCATTCTGCCAGAGGCTGTGTGTGTTCATTGCCAAATGTCATATACTCGTAGATAGGTATGTAATGTGGATAGTCTGTTGTTGGTCTACAATTAATACCTACAAAATTAACAAGAAGAAAAATATATCTTAGAAAATTATATCTTTTAATTTTCTCTATCTATTGTTATAATTTATTTTATTTCTTAATAAAAACTTAAATAATTTATTGTTCTCGCTAAATGATTATGCAATCGGGAAAGTTAGTCTAAATCGACCTGTACATCCACAAGTTAATCAAACCGCACTGGCGGTCAGTCTTGTGGCATAACTGTGTTGCCCGCTCGACTGCGCCATAGCATACATAATACCGCAACTGCAGCCGCAGGCTCTAACCTAGTGTACATCTATACAATAAAACTGTAGAGGTCGAAAATCTGGTGGTACAGCACATGCGGCTGGACATTATGACCTTGAGAGCACCCGTATTCCGTAGCGGTAGGGGTGAATTTCGTAGTGCGAGTGTCCAGTGTCCAGCCGCACGTGCTGGCTTCTGTACATAGAAAAAAAATACAGCAAACAGACAGAAACACACGTCAAACCTATAACAGCCCTCTTTTACGTCGGGGATAAAAAAATCCTTTATTTTCAGACACATGTCCATAGCTTGTTAATACAATTACCATAATGTTACATATATTAGTAAACCTACGTTAACACAAAGATAAAGATAAAAACCTTAATAAAACCGGCTCTTAGCCTTTTCATGAAGTTAAGTGAACCTCAGAGCAGCAGAGCGGAATCTATTTATTTATTTACTTTATTTACGATCAAAATTAAATGGTACATTTATTTCAAGGTCTGCCTAGGTAAGGCACTGGAAAAGTACATCCATCCTCTCTTTTATTATAAACAGGACCCTGTTTTAGCTTTCTCGCACTCTCCTTAATAAACTTGCTCAGCGTGTCGATTTCGAGGTTAACCTACCTCACAAACCCTGGTGTTGGAATTATAGAACCGCCTTAGGCTTCCGACATAGCTCCTATAACGAATACACCATCCGTAGATAGTAGCTGGGACCAACGGCTTTATATGCCTTCCAAAACTCGGAATCATCTTTTTTTTTTGGACAATCAGGTGATTCAGCCTGCAATGTGCTAACCGAACTGAGGAAAGTCTCACAAAGTGATATTTGTTCGACGAGTTCCCACCGGGATTCGAACCCGGAACCTCCGCAAAGTCAGGCGAGCTTTTGACCACTTGACAATGGAGGCTGTTTCCTTCTCCTTATTAAAGATTCGATCTTTTTACGCATTACATTTACAACGATATTATTGTAATGTTTCAACGAAATCCGTTCAGTGGTTTTACGTAAAACGATAACAAATACTGCATCGTGAAAAACATTGTGATTATTCATATCATAGGTTAAAAATAAATATGAAAATACAGAATACAGACAGCTTTAAAACATTTATTCATTTTAAATTATCTCTCGTAGCTTGAAAGTTAGGCCTATTATGGTTTTCTTTGCTACATCGCTTTGCTATAACGTTTTACCCTACTGCCGAAGGAAGGTTATGTTTTCGAATGTATGTATGTATAATTCATTAGTACCTACGCTATGTAGCCTTAAGCCGTATAGGCATACGGCTTGATGTTTTGAGAGATATTAGATTCGTCGAGAGTGATACTAGGCATATCAAACTTATAAAAAAAGAAATATGTCAGCCTTTAAAAATATTTTACATCTAGATTGAAAATATAGAGTGAAGTATCAAGAGAAATGGTTACAAAAATAGCCAAACTAAAATTTCTTTACCTATCCATCATAGGTTTCTTTAAAACACTAAATGATGTCATAACAGGAGTTAAGAAGCTTTGCTTAAAGCAATGCCGGCTCTCGTCTCAAACGAATATCTTAGAAATAAAAAAGAGATCAAACTATCTAAAAGAGGCGATGCGATATCAGTTGTTCACATAACTGGCAGGTTCACGCAAGGTCTGCGCTGCTGTGGAGAAGAACGCGCCGAAGAAACTCCACAGGATCGCATCTTTTGTAAGTATTTTCCTCTTATTTTTTTCAATAAACACTATGTTTAAATGTGATTTGGAATAAGAAATTCTTTAAAAAAGGCGTATAACAATATGTTTCTCGCAGTCGGGTGTTTTATTTTTTGCAAAAATACTCGTAGTTATTTATCTCTCCATCTATAAATTCAAAGTAGAAATCTGAAATTCTATTTAGCGTATTATTAAGTGCTACGTGAGCGTGCCTCTTCGAACCAATTTCTCTTTGACAAAAATTCAATAAGGTTTCTTTTATACTGTTTCATGTTGCGAGTCAAACAGCTGTCGAATATTTGACTTTATTTTTTAGAAGTTCGTTCGTTAACAGCTCATATATGTCCCCACCGAGGGGCTCGAGCCTACCCTGATACCAGGGTGAATAGGCCTTAGTCGACCACGCTGGCCCAGTGCGGGTTGGTCAACTTCACACACAACCTTTGAATTTCTTCGCAGGTGTGTGCAGGTTTCCTCACGATGTTTTCCTTCACCGTAAGAGCGTCGAATAAACGTACATATAAATTCGAAAATCGAAAACACATTGGTACGTGCCGAGGTTTGAACCATCGAACTTCGGAACGGAAGTCAACGGGCCTAGCCACTTGGCCACCGAAGTTTTTAGAAGACTGCTTTCTTTTTGTCTTTCTTTTTTAATAATTTTAATACAGGGTGTAACGAAAAGTATCATCATCTTTTAGACCAGGTATAGTGTTAGTGACGTACTAAGTGCTAAACATAAAAAGGTCAATTAATTAAGTACCAACTATTTTCAAAATATTTTTAAAATGCTCTACGCATGAAAATTCATTCCCCTGACGTCGCCATCGCAAACAATCACGTGGCGGAGATGCATAGTATGTACTTTGTCAAACAACGCGACGATGCTAAACACAAAACTAGACAGATTTCTACCTCATTTTCATGTGTAACGATGCAAACTTATTATTAAAAATTGGTAATTTTAAAATGGTTCATTTGTGAGTGATTTATTTTTTTGTGTTTAATGTGTTACACATCACTAACGCTTTATTATTTTTTATTGACCTATGCTTGTGTCGAAAAAGTACGACCAATCAAGTTTCACCGGATTTCGACACTAACACAATACTAGACGAGATGAGATTGCTACCTGAAAGATATTGCTACCGTAGCAATAAGACCGCCTGTTTACTTCTTTTATCCTGTTTTTTATTTTCTCTATGATTTTCTTGGTGTCAATAAAGTATATTATTATAATTAGATATAAAGGATCCTTTTTCTAACACCCTGTATAGCCGTGAAAATATCGTAAAAGACAGACAAATGTAAATACAGACAGCTTTATTTTCGCATAATGTCTATTAGCTAGTGTTTGATGTTAAAATTACTTCTTTAAGTTCCCTTAATTAATTAGAAAATTAATTTTCCAATCTAGCCATACTTCAAGGAAACGCTTTCCAGAGAAATCGGTACAATTTTAATTACTCGAGTTCATAAAGGTACTTGAAGCGTGTCACTAAGATTTCTAGAAAGTTGTAGAACGAAAAGTAATTTCAGGTTAAACATCGACCTTTTTTTCACCATTTTATTCTTAGAATACAAATTAAAAAATTTTTTTTTTTAATTGTAAATTTCTCAAAAAAATTTTTTTTTACGCTAAGATTTTATCATTCAAGTATTTAAAATGTTTTACGTAGAGGGAATATTTAAATGCAATAATGGGCTCAATTTTGCCGTGGCGGCTAAAATCTCTTTTAAGTTGTTGGTCTCTTTCATTCATATGGGAATCGAAAAGGATGGGAGATGAATGAATTTAACTTTGAATGAATGAGCGCAGCTGTCAAATTCAGTTTACGCATCCGTAATTTAAGTGGGATGTTTTTAAATGCCTGCTAAATTAGTGCGAACTACCCGTAAAATCTATGTTTGACGTCTCTAAATTTAAGTTGACAATCACCTGTCTCTTTTCGTTCTTAAGAACGTAAAAGGGACTTATGATTTTTAAATTTAAGTTAGAGCGTAATATGTAGAAACGGGTCTATATTCGTAGTGATGTTCAGGGGATAACCGTTTACCGACTAGTCGGCACGCAGTCGGCACATCTCTAGTTGGTACTTAAAGTACTTACATTAGCCTCGTGTTTTAAGAAGAGTCTTCACACCACATTTCCTTGGTTTATTACTTGTGTGTGTAAGGAAATACCCATTTTCAGTTTAACGAGCCTATTCGTTTGCGGAAGTAAATAATGTGTTAATATGTTTGGGTTTTTAAGGGCCCATAAGAAGACAAAAAAGTTGGTATTTTCATAAAAGGACCATTTCACGGAGGTGTAGCTTACAGTTACGTGACGCTATTTTCAGGGATAATTGACCCACTTTTCTTGTGAGCGTCAGGACCTCTTGATAAGTGTCTGAAAATTTATGAGATGTATGCTATATAACCGTACCTAAATAGTACTGAATAGTACTTATGAAAATATAAACAGTACTTCAGGCATTCACATAATAAATAGGTAGCGACATATAGAAGATAGAGAGAAAAGAAACTAATAAACCGAACAAACATCATCGTACACTCAAAAATCATAACCCTCTTTTTACAGTCGGGTATAAACTAAAGTATTTATTTACCTGTCACCCTCTAGTAGTAAGTAGTAATCTAACTAACTTTCCGCTCCGCGGCCCTGCGCGCGCTGATAATTTCCCGTGGGAATGAAGGATAATATCCTGCGGTAAAAGGTAGCCTATGTGTTATTCTGATGTATCAGCTATATTATTGTAAGTTTCATCAAAATCCATTCAGTAGTTTTTGCGTGAACGAGTAACAAATATCCATACATCCATCCATATACATTTTCGCGTTGATAATATTAGTAGGAAGTAGGATACTTGTCTCTTCGTATTTGCTATGCGGGAGCCATGTTTGTTGTTAGTTTAGGCTCTGTTTGTTTACTTTTATACCTCAGTAGGTTTTACTTAAAGGTTTAAGTCATTCAGAATTTAAATTAAGATGTTAAGATGATCGAGTTAAGGGTTTACCCTGTAGCCTAACCTTTTAAAAAAAATAAAAATAAAAGAAGTCAGAACGAAATTTTCACCCCATTGATTTATTTTTTGCTCAATAGTTGTGTGAGTCATGAAGTCTGCGTTTTTTAAATAAATAATTAATAGTTATTTTAAATCTTTTCTCTTCATATTTTAAACAGTACATGCACACCCAAACAACTTTATCAAAATTATATTACACTAGCTTTCCGCCGCGGCTCCGCCCGCGTTTACAGTTTTTCCCGTGGGAATGAGGTATTTTCCCGTGGTAAAAGGTAACCAATTTGTCAATACAGCGTGCCAGCTAACTCCATACCAAATTTTATTAAAATCGCTCCAGCCGTTTAGACGAGAAGAAGTAACAAACATACACACTCACAAATTTTTCGCCTTTATAATATTATTTATGTGTGCTGTGATAATAAATCAATATCAATCAATAATATTCAATAATATTGACTTATTTATCTTATCTAGGTACAGAATTACAGATAATATCTTTAGATAGATAGATCTGTAGATATAGGCAGGTACTAAAGATATACTAACTTGTCTTAACATACTTGCGGTTTAGTTAAGGGCACTTTGACCCTTTGTCCTATCCAATCCTATGTAAATCATATTACCAACACAATCCTGAGTGCTCAATTTAATTAATATTGGCAGGTAGCCATTTTGTGTACTGTACAACACGTACCAATCACGTGATTTCGTTTCCGAATTCATATGTACAGAAGCCAGCACATGCGGTTGGACATTCGCACTACGTCATACTAATATTAGAGGAAAGATTTGTATTTTTTTGTGTGTGTATGTTTGTTTGTAATGAGTATACTTAAAAACTGCTGTGCCTTACTACCTTGGCTACCTTTTACCGCGGGAAAATGCTTAATTTTCACGGGAAAAACTGTTAACGCGGGCGGAGCCGCGGCGGAAAGCTAGCTATTATACATACAATACAAGCAAATTTTATGTCTATGTCTATGTCTATGTCTATGTCTATGTCTATGTCTATGTCTATGTCTATGTCTATGTCTATGTCTATGTCTATGTCTATGTCTATGTCTATGTCTATGTCTATGTCTATGTCTATGTCTATGTCTATGTCTATGTCTATGTCTATGTCTATGTCTATGTCTATGTCTATGTCTATGTCTATGTCTATGTCTATGTCTATGTCTATGTCTATGTCTATGTCTATGTCTATGTCTATGTCTATGTCTATGTCTATGTCTATGTCTATGTCTATGTCTATGTCTATGTCTATGTCTATGTCTATGTCTATGTCTATGTCTATGTCTATGTCTATGTCTATGTCTATGTCTATGTCTATGTCTATGTCTATGTCTATGTCTATGTCTATGTCTATGTCTATGTCTATGTCTATGTCTATGTCTATGTCTATGTCTATGTCAATTTTACTGTCATATTATACAAGCGTTTTTTCCAATAGGTACTTTGCTAAAGAAGGTCAACTTGTAAAATCTGCAAAATCTGTCAACTTGTTTGGATCCCTACAGCGTCTAGAACTTTGGTCAGTAAGTAAGTAGTAAAGGATTTTTAAAGTCGGTAATGAAAGATTCCTTTCTGTGTGCTATTTATCTACCCCAGTGTTTTTCAACCTTTTTCATGATGCGACCCCCCGAACCTTCGCTTTTTTATCATGTAATGTATGTATGTTGCAATATTACAAATATTCATTATATACGACGTTTTTATGTGTCTCCATAATTAAAATTCAAATATAAGTACATAATATAGTACGTAAACAAAACACATTATTTATTTTACAATTACATACATTGAATACGTCGCCGATTGATAACTAACGCAATTTAGGCTCATAGATATACGAAGACGAACGTACGACCAAGGCCTATAATATGCCGGCCGTCCGGCAAGTGTAGTGGCTAGCTTGCGAGTTGCATGCAGCTCACGTCGACAGTTCAATTTTTCGACGACCGTAAGACATTGTTGTTACATTTTAGTAATATTTACGCATTTGAAGTAATTTTTAATAATTTAAAATTCATAAATTTCCTGAAAATATCAACAGAACCGCCAACTTATGGTGAGAGTGGAAATAAAACAAAGGATAAACGTCAATAATAATATGACGACAATTATTTGAAATTCGTGTTTACTGTGATTAATAATAAGCCACAGTGCATTTGTATTAACATACAAAATGTTTATGAGTAGTTATGTCCCTTTGTTGAAATTCTCTTACTTAATAAATCAATCTTTAAATAGTTCTCTCGACCTCTGGCGACCCCCAGGTTGAAAAACACTGATCTATCCTATGGTTGCCTGGTAGAGATTGCTACCTGAGCAATAAGACCACCTTTTGACTCCTGTAAGTATATGTATTTTTAACCCCCGACGAAAAACAGGGGTGTTGTAAGTTGGACGTTGTGTCTGTCTGTCAGTGGCATCGTAACTCCTAACTAAACGGATGCGCCGATTTCGATCTAGTTTTTTTTTTGTTTGCAAGGTGTCACAATCGAGAGTGTTCTTAGCTATGATCCATGGATCCTTCTGTTTGGTTCTGTATTGTTTTCTGTGTGCTGTCTTTTGTCAAGTACCATCACGCAAAATATCGTCAGCCATTTGAAGATTATCAGCTCTTTTCTAGTAGTTGAAAGGATCAAGTAACGGTTTTGTGGCGGGGGGAAAAAGAGGGGTGTTATAAGTTTGACATGTGTGTCTGTCTGTCTGTCTGTGGCATCGTAGCTCCTTAACGGATGCGCCGATTTCGATCTAGTTTTTTTTTGTTTGCAAGGTGTCACAATCGAGAGTGTTCTTAGCTATGATCCAAGAAAATATCGTCAGCCATTTGAAGATTATCAGCTCTTTTCTAGTTGTTGAAAGGAACAAATAACGGTTTTGTGGCGCAAGTCCGGTGAAGCTTGATCCATCGTACTTTTTCGACTCAAGCATATGCCAATAAAAAAAAATTGTGGCGGGGTTTATTTTCAATTGTTTTCTTGTGTGTTTTTGGGTGTCAATAAAGTATTTTGTATTGTATTGCTGTTCTCTGCGGTGAGGTGAAAGCCCTCAATTTGTAAATTCCTTCGAATCGAGTGTGTAAATTGGAGTGTGTGAGCGTAATAATGGGTTCTGCTAACCCCGCGATGGTAATTTGAATATTAATGGACGGTTTCAAAACGTGTCGTATGCTACATTACTCTGTTATCCTACGAGTGAGCAGTTAAAGGAAATCAAAGGGAACATAAAGGCCGATTTACACATCCATAAGTTAAGTAGCGAGTCAACTTGCCGGGTGAGTTAACTCGCCCAAATAATCGAGTGGACGCCGCGCCGATCGGCGAGTTAAGTAGTAAAAAAAATAACATACCTACCTAGTGATGATTTATGAGTTTATAGCCAATATCATCATTATTATGATTCTATAGTAAATATCATGGAGAGTTTAAAAAAATTTAATAACTTTAGGCGTGGTTTGCATTTTTTAATATCGAAACGACCAGTATTTAAAATACCTAGGTATTATGAAATGGTAAAAATATTTTTAAACGCACAAACCAAGTCCAAACCAAACGGTCTTTTAGCTGAAGTAATGCTTGAATTGCGTCCATCTAAAAAAAAATAAAAGCTAAGACAAATATATTTTTTAAATTAAACTTCTACATATTAAAATATTTTTATTGTGTTCACTGTCAGGACATGGTTTTGGCACAGAATACCAAATAGTAGTACCTAGTTTTGGTAGGAAAGGAACTTTTAGCAATATATAAATAACTGAATAAATATAGATAGACTAGGTTACCGCCGCGCCTCCGCCCACGTTAACAGGTTTTTCCGTGGGAATGAAGCATTTTCCCGCGGTAAATGGTAGCCTAGGGTAGCCTCAGGGTGAATGAAGCTTTCTAATGGTGAAAGAATTTTTGAAATCGGTTCAGTAGTTTTTGAGTTTATTCATTACAAACAAACACACACACACACAAAAATACAAATCTTTCTTATTTATAATATTATATACTCGTAGTAATAGTATAATAGTAGGTATGATTTATACACATGCTTATCAAACGAATGTAGGCTTTGAAGGCAGGCGCAACACCAAACAACTAGGAAATACTACTGGGCCATCGTATATACCTACATATTGACGGCCCCGTAGCCCAGTTTGTAGTACGTCTGCCTACTGAGCACAAGGTCGCGGGTTCGTATCCCGCCCAGGGCAAACATTCGTGTGATGAGTACTTGTGTTTGCCTTGTGTCTGGATGTTGTATATTCATATATGTATGTATATCAGCTGTCTGGCACCCATAGTACAGGCTCTGCCTAGTTTGGGGTCAGATGGCCGTGTGTGAGTTGTCCCACATATTATTATATTATTATTATATTATTATTATATAACCTTATAAAGTCACTAGGTCAAACAACCTTTTATTTTAAGCTAAAATGAAAACTCTGGCATAAAAGGTTGGTAACTCCTCCAATTAAAAAATATAAAAGGTTGAGCGCCCCTGAGCGCCTGATAGAACAATAAAGGCTCGGCTTGGTGTTAAGTGCACTCTTTTCCTGTAAATTGATTGTATTGGGTTAAAGAGCACGAGCGGAGCGGAGCTGCCTTAGTTCTTTGGTGTGTGGACTAAGTGATGAGGATTTAGATTATAAACGTAGCGTAAATTTTATATGTGCAAGTACTGCGAGATTTTTGCCCAATTTGTAAAACAAAGGAATTAGAAAAAAGCTGTCCTTTACGAGGTTTTCTCAGCAGGCGCTATGGATATTTTATGGAGTTCCGTCAAAGTACCGTAGAAACGTCCGTTAAAACACGGAACGACACTCACACGACGATGACGTCACTGATGAAATACGGGAGAAACCCATAACCTATTAAAACACATTAGCTATTTACAGACCATGGTCTAACCATTAGACCACGTGACTGACACGAGCCTACGTCATTTCTACGTCGTTTTGCCTATTCATCCTTGTCGAATGCGTGTAATAGACAAGGATGAACAGTGCAAAATGACGTAGGCTTGTGTCAGTCACGTGGTCTAACGATTAGACCTTGTTTTCTTAGACCATGCTACAGACTGACTTAATTATTTTAAGAAGGGTACATAAAATTTATATTTTAATAGACACATACCAACAGTTCACAAATTAGATAATTAAGTAAACACGGCGGGTAAGAAAAAAATCGGAGAAATCGTGGTCCGTTTCAAGACCGGCTAACAAAATATTTAATTTGATTTCTAATTTTTATAAACATTTATTTATAATCAACTACAACGTGTAACGCAAAACATTTAGTGATGATAACTCTGCTTACGAAACTGAACAACCTTTGTTTTAGAAGTTTACTTTTCGTTCAAGTTGACTTGGCCAGCTGATCAATTTGTATGAAATGTAAAAAAAAAAGCGATTACAGAGAACTTGCACACAAAAGCTATAGTTTCTTGAGCTGAGTTATTATCCGAGAGGTTTTGCGTTTTTTATTAACACAATATTGATTAATCATGTTGATGTTGACATTGATCTTGAATTTCATTCTGCATTTTGAACTCAACAGATGAATGTCGATGACCCCGTAGCCTAGTTGGTGGTACGTCTGCCTACAAAGCACAGGGTCGCGGTTTCTTATCCCGCCCAGGGCAAAAATTCGTGTGATGAACACGTCAAGTGCGGTGAAGCTTAATTCGTCTTTTTCGACTCAAGCATAGATTAATAAAAAAAGTGACGAACACTTGTATTTGCCTTGTGTCTGGATGTTGTACCTATAATTATAATATGTGTATATCAGCTGTCTGACACTCATAGTACAGGCTCTGCACAGTTTGGGGTCAGATGGCCGTGTGTGAGATGTCCTCACATTATTATTATTATTATTTATTATTATAACGGTGTTATCGACAAGTGCCTTATTGTGACTCCAACACAGAACCAAATGCAAGGCGAGCGTTTAAATATAAAAATAACCGTCTACCACGAGTTCTTACAGCTTGCACCACAACCTAACCTCACACAACTAATTATTGAAAATAGATTGAGGGTAGTCAGTGTGTAAAGGGGACTGGGTTGGAGAGGGTTTTCTAATAGTCCCTTGAACAATAACCACTTGTAACCCAAGGGTTGGTTTGCGAAGGATATGAGGACATAACCTTTATGGCAAGATAACTCCATATTGAGCGATTAGGTACAAGGGTAGAGCTTCGGTGGTCCAGTGGTACGGCCGTTTTCTTTCATTTGAAGGCTCAGGTTCAAACCTCGGTATGTAACTCCTGTGTTTTAGAATAGAATAACACTAAATAAAAATTAACCCCCGACACAAAACCGTTTCTTGATCCTTTCAACATCTAGAAAAGGGCTGATAATCTTCAAATTGCTAAAGATATTTTTTTTTGATCATAGCTAAGAACACTTTCGATTGTGTCACTTTGCAAAAAAAAAAACTAGATCAAAATCGGCGCATCCGTTTAGGAGCCACAGACAGTCACGCACATTAAATTTAAAACACCTTTTTTTTTGTCGGGGGTTAAAAAAAAAAGCAAAAATATTTAAAAAAATAAACGGATCGATTCCGACGGTGAAGGGATATGTCGTTGGGAAATCTGCACACTTAGAGCGAAATTTAAAAATTGAGGCAGAAAATATTAAGGCATTTTTTATCTGTTTGTAAGTATATTAGAATAATTTTTATTTCAAACACAATTCTGTCTCAGGACTCTATTATTTAAGCGAGACCAAACCAAAAACACGATAAAATTATTCAAACGTAACCGTTACTTCCTAAAAGTTTTTTAAAGGTGTAACGTAAATAATAAAGTACGGCCGTTTTTCATAAAGCACCTAGGGCGGTAAAGTTTAAGCTTATTATGAGTAAACGGAACGGTTCAGGCAGACGTTTCACAAGATTTACTGCCGGCGAAACCTCGTGAAAGGCCGAACAGTAAGCTTAGAGCTGCATCCCATTTACTTAAATCACTGTTAAATACCATATTCATTTAACAGTGATCTTATTATGTCAACTAATCACTCACCGAAAATGAAGTTTGAGTTTTCTTTTTAGTAGTCTTGGGTTAACCTTCATAATTAAGTACTATCCATGGTCTAAGAAGACGAGGTCTAGCATGCGGACCACGTGACTTGACACAAGCCTACGTCATTTTGCGCTGTTCATCCTTATCTATTACACGCATTCGACAAGGATGAATAGGAAAAATTACGTAGAAATGACGTAGGCTTGTGTCAGTCACGTGGTCTAATTGTAAGACCTCGTTTTCTTGGACCATGTAAAATGCTGAAGCAGTATTTAAAATAGCGAACCGCACGATTTGCCGACGATGTTTTATAGGTACATCATTATAAATTACCTGATAGTTAATTTGATTGTGCGATGTTCAATAAATTTATAAATAAATAATCACTTAAAAATATATTTGTTTGATTCAATTGCATCATATTTAATTGCACTAGTACTAGTAGCATTCATCTTAGAAACCCTGGTACTTATAATAGATCTGTGATCACAGCTACATAAATATTAGTCTAACCTAGTCATACAAGAAAAAATCAAACAGTTACTTTAACAGCTAATCCCTGATAGCCGTTACCTAATCCTAACTAGTCCAACCCTACAGCTTACCCTATTTGGGTCAATCGGGGTACAGTGACCCGCTGATAATCACCTTATCAAGAAGAAGGGCTGCGTTATAGTCGACATTCCCCAACAAAGGGCTTGCTTCGGCAAATTATTGGTCGTCAAATAGGGTTGCTAGTATCACTTGTCTGTTTAGTGTCGTAATTTTAGGGGTGTGATAGATAGGATAGGATAGGTAAAGTACTTACGAAATTATACTAATTAGATAGTGTGAGTATTTCGTGGGCCGGTATAGAGTGCTTTGTGGTTTTAGGTCAGCTTTTTGTAGGGTGCAATAAATTTTGTTCAAAACATCATCAGCCGAAGTTCTCCTCCAAAGGTCTCCACTGCCTTCTTTCTCTGGACTACATTGGTTGGAGGAGTAAAAATGTAATATTGGCCACTGTTTCTGCATATTTTATAAACAGTTCTCGCCTCTTATGTACCATAATGAAAAAATATATAATATAAAATTATTTAAATAACATATTTTCTTGGTTGATTGGTGATAGGTAAGAATATTAATTTATTATACACCAACTCTTTCTATCTCAAGAAGAATGGTCCTCTGGCCAAGCGGTCTTTAGGACTTGTTATAATCTTCTTGCTTTGTAGGTGGTAGGGCATCACAATAGAATGTGATTGGTTGCGCCAGGTATAACCTAAGTCTGTGGAACAAGCCTACGTCATCAAAATTTAGGATCTTCGGAAATCTGGCTGCACGCACCTGCAGCACTGCTCTTTGTCTATCGTTAATGACGTAGAAATGTTCCAGCGTCAGATTGATTTAAAAAAAGACCGTAAGCTCTATTCCTCAATCGTTCGTGTCACACGCACTCGTTGGATCAAGCGAGTGATAGATTACGTCAAGCAATAACATCTTTAATCAAACAATAACGTTCTTGCTCGATTGACATTAGGATGCTCGTTCCACACTCCCGGTGAGTCACTAGCTAGATTAATAATTCCGATTTTATTATTTGTTGCAGGCGGATGGGCGTCACCAATCTCCCAAAATCCAGTCTTCTCGACCCTCACCCGACATCGCCGCAGGTAAATAGAAGTATTCTTTCGGTGTAGCCAGACAAGCGTAATATTTTGAGTTGTGAGTCGCGTAATTTCGGTCCCAAGATTTCTGCTACATTCGGTTCATACCAAACTCCTGTTTCGTTCACACGGAGAATCAGATATTATACGACCGAAAATACGTGGCTCACAATTCAAATTACACTCGTCTGGCTTCAAACTTCATCCTAGTCTTGCAAACTCATGGAAGCTCAAAAAGAGCGAAAGACATTGAGCAACTAATAATATGTCATAATAATAATATACAGGGCGTCCCACGGCTATGCCACATGGAGGGAAAGTACATTAAATATTGTAGGTAGAACATTTTACTGAAAGAAGACATTATTTTATTTCTAAAAACTATCAAAACTGCATTCATACATTTTTTTACAATTACAATGGTTGAACCGCAAATCGAACCCGTTATACGAGAAAAAAAAATATCCTGTAGTTTTATCATACCGATCAAAAGGCTTCATCATAAGGGTTATTTTTTGCTAAATAACATAGTGTCAGAAATAAAAGGAAGACTATGTATTTTAACATTTGATGTGGCCTCATCCATGTAATTATTACAAAATGTATGAATGCAGTTTTGATAGTTTTTAGAAATAAAATAATGTCTTCTTTCAGTAAAATGTTCTACCTACAATATTTAAGGTACTTTCCCTCCATGTGGCATAGCCGTGGGACGCCCTGTATAATATGTCGATCTTCTGCGGAGAAAATCACCGAAGAAACTCTACAGGCGGTGTTTTGTCCTGTGTATGTTCGACTAATAATAAATATGTGGGGACATCTCACACACGGTCATCTGACTCCAAGCTAGGCAGAGCCTGTACTATGAGTGTCAGATAGCTGATATAGATACAAACAACATTCAAACACAAGGCAAACACAAGTGCTCACACGAATGTTTGCCCTGGGCGGGATTCGAACCCGCGACCCTGTGCTTAGAAGGCAGATGTACTTACTACCAACTAGGCTACGAGCCGTGAAATTTACAATGAGTCATGCTCTAAGAAAACAAGGTCTAACCATTGGACCACGTGATTGACACGAGCCTACGTCATTTCTACGTCATTTTGCCTATTCATCCTTGTCGAATGCGTGTAATAGACAAGGATGAACAGCGTAAAATGACGAAGGCTTGTGTCAGTCACGTGGTCTAACGGTTAGACCTTGTTTTCTTGGACCATGCAATGAGTCAAGTGGAATTTTCGTTCTGTCCACCAGGTGGCGACAGCAGCATGACAGTGGCTCGCGGCGAAGGCTCGCCGGAGCGCCTGGGCGGAGCCCTACGCCGTCTACACTATAAGGCCACGAGGCGCGCGCTCTCTGCCAGACACCATAACACCACCCCCCCTAAGGTAACCCCTTCAATCCAAACTAATATCACTGGCCGGTCACTCCATACAGAAAACGCGTTTTGACAAGCTACTTCTTTTTGAATAACAACTGAATATCAACTACAAGTCAATGGCGCTAGGCGCTATGTAAAACACCCCCGAACACCCCTGGTAGAGGCCCGCGGCGGGGTGCGGGGCGTGGGGCGCTATGTCGGGCGGGGAACTTATTTTAGCGCGGGGGGGTAAGTGTCCTTTCTGTACGGGTTAGTACTATTATTTTCTTCTGTGCTAATATTATGAATGCGAATATGCGAAAGTGTGTTTGTTTGTTTGTCTTTCCTTCACGCCCTAACTAAGCAACCAATCGACTTGATTTTCGGCATAGAGTTAGTTGAAAGGATGGAGAGTAACATAGGCTACTTTTTACCGCGGGAAATTACCTCATTGCTTCGGGAAAAACTGTTATCGAGGCCGGAGCCGCGGCGGAAAGTTAGTTTATAATATTTCCATTCTACTTAGAAATATCTTTTGTGTGACTTATCATATCACACACACATATAATATGCGTATATTTTTTTTTTATTACGTAGGGATTTTTGCTTTCGGTTATATTGAGTGGTGTTCGTTTAATTTTATGCAAAGTGCTCGTTTTATGTTGTATAAGCATTTTTAAGGCTTGAACTTCTCGAAGCTCCATCGATACAAAACAAAGTAACTGGGTCAAGTGTCGCTTCGGCCGAAGTTTGTACTTAGCCTGCTACATTGCTATACAGGGCGTCCCACCGCTGTGCCACATGGAGGGAAAGTACATTAAGTATTGTAGATAGAACATTTTACTGAAAGAAGACTTTATTTTATTTCTAAAAACTATTAAAACTTCATTCATACATTTTTAAATAATTACATGGTTTAACCGCGAATCGAACCCGCTACACGAGAAAAAAATACCCTGTAGTTTTATTATACCGATCGATAGGCTTCATCATAAGTATTATTTTTTGCTAAACATAGTGTCATAAATAAAAAGAAGTCTTCTTTCAGTAAAATGTTCTATCTACAATATTTAAGGCACTTTCCCTCCATGTGACATAGTCGGGGGATGCCCTGTATACACCGTGATAAACTGGTAGTTTATCCAAAACAAAATGGTAGTACTCATAAAACTGAACAACATTACTTGAGGAATATAGTTTGAAACTCTCAAAAATAATATTCAACTTGACCACGAATGCTAGAGGCTAGTCAAACTAACAGACATTTTAAGGGATTTCGGGTTTTAACGGGTTACAACTGCGAAAATCTAGGAAACATTGACCTATTGAACACAATCCAATTTACAGGTAATTACTGGGTTGTTGGTTTAAGCTAATTGCAATTTCTGTTTAAATTACAAATGATATTGGTTTTGTATTCTGCATTGAGTGTTACTAGGGGTTCTCAGTCGACTTCTGTTAGACGTCCTAGATAATCTATTTATTTATTATTTACTAGGTTGCCGCCGCGACTCCGCCCGTGTTAACAGTTTTTCTCGTGAGAATGAGGCATTTTACGCAATAAAAGGTAGCCTATGTTACTCAGGGTGAACGTAGCTTTCTAATGGTAAAAGAATTTTTGATATCGGTTCAGTAGTTTTTGAGTTTATTCATTACAAACATACACACACACACAAAAATACAAATCTTTCCTCTTCATAATATTAGTATGATAATTAAAACTCCATGACTCCATCATTCATCATATTATGATGAATGATGGAGTCATGGAGTTAATTCAATGCTAAACTCAACAAGTTTTATAAATCGAATTAATGCTACACCCTTCATAGTTTATCGAATCAAAGGCCCGTCGACTATCGATATTGGATTATGATCAAGCAAGCCCATCCCACTCCGTAGTCCGTAGTATGATCGGTCGATGCTCCTCTCCAAGAGGCGTTAGTAGAGTAGAAAGAAAGAAAGAAAGAGAAAAAGAATTTATTTCCAAATATACCCAACACAAGATAACAAACAAAACATAAAAAATAAATACAAAATATAGTCAATCTTACAAAACTTGTTAGGTATATTTATACTTCATCATCCCAGCCTGTAGACGTCCACTGCTGGACAAAGATCTCCCCCAAGGATCTCCACAATGATCGGTGCTGCTTTGCCCGCATCCAGCGGCAGCGGCAGCACATTTATAGTTAGGGCAATAGGAAATGACTCAGCTTATACTGCCAGAGACCGTGGTCCACACACAGCACTGATTTTCAGCCATTTCCCACGGTGCAATCGTAATAAAATGCCTCAAGGTTTGCATAGAGAACTAAAGATGTTAGTAGAGAAGCGCGAATGGCGTGATACGCGATAGAAAGAGAGGCAGCTACTTCGTTTTTTGACGTGACAACGTCTTATCATTCGATGGAGCCGGCTACACGCACGAAAAAACATGACGCAATGCGGCGTTACCGCGCGGCTGAGGCGTTCCATTTAAGGCTTGAAGTGCAAGCGAGAGCGCGGAACGAATGACAAAGAGGCACAATCGTTGTCACATTCAACTATCGTCAGCAAAGAGTTTTGAAGAGCCAGCTTTAAAGCGAAGCTGGCTCTTCAAAACTCTTTGATCGTCAGTAAACCGACTTTACAGACCACCGCTTTTTTAGCTAGTGCCGTGAGATCTGAATTGCACTTTATTGTAACGGAGCTAGAGCTGTTCTTCATTTGAATTATGTCGCTAAGTGAGCCTTCTGTAGGGAGTACTATTCGGTATTCTGTGGCAAGACCAAGAAGCGTAATTACTCGTATTAAATAAGACATCATCCAATTACTTTATTTGCGGCACATAGCATTTTCGTTACGTTACATACGTTAAGCTCGAGTAGGTGTCAATAGTGAAATAGTGACATAAGAGACATAGTAATTTTGTCATTATTATCACACACTATCTCGAGCTTTTCCCGTGTTACCTAGAGAGTTTACAGACCATTTACTATACCCAAGGTATTATAGGTTCTGGGTGGTAAGGAGGTAGAGCCTAATAAAAAAATAAATAAAAAGAACTGGTTGTTTATCTTTAACATATTAGTACTCATGAAACTGAACAACATTCTGTAAGCAACATAGGTTGTAATATCAACATTAAAATTCAACTTGTCATACAAGTGGCCGGTCACGTGACTGAAGTTTATATTATGAAAAGTCCGAAAAGTCGAAAATTATTTTCAGATTTCAACCTATGTTCCTTAGGGATAGCTATTGTTCAGTTTTATGAGTACCTTTACTACTACCACTTATTTTGTGGGTTTAATAAACAACCAGTTAAATTTCACGGTGTGTTTAAGTGTAAGCAAGCGTTACAATGATTCACGCTATAGGGGTTAAAAGATAAAATGACATAAAAAAAGTCCGCAATATTGGTAGGGGCCATAATTAATTAATGAGCTAGTTGGTAGCTTTGACGTCCATGATCGATTTGGGTGGCTAATGCGAATAATGCCAAATCAATCAACTGGTTTGACTGTTGTGCCATAATCGACTTCGCTTTGGGAATCGATTTAGGAAACTCATTTGTATTGTAGCATCCTTTTGATGTTCAATCACTACATAGTATAAAACAGAGTAGCTTTCTCTGTCCCTATGTCCATATGTATGCTTAAATCTTTAAAACTACGCAACGGATTTTGATGCGGTTTTTTTAATAGATAGAATGATTCAAGAGGAAGGTTTATATGTATAATACATGCATAATATAATATACTTAAGGATAACCCACAAAACCATTTTCCCGTGCGGAGCCGGGGCGGGTCGCTAGTTTAGGATAAAAACAATCTGGCATATGTATGATAGACTGTTTACTACATGATATTACCACCCTTCATGTAACGCTCGCACTTATATTGTCATTTTATACCAAAAACTAGCGACCCGCCCCGGCTCCACACGGGAAAATGGTTATTGTGGGTTATCCTTAAGTATATTATGTATGTATTATACATATAAACCTTCCTCTTGAATCCCTCTTTCTACTAAAAAAAACCGCATCAAAATCCTTTGCGTAGTTTTAAAGATTTAAGCATACAAAAGGACATAGATGAGGACATAGGGACAGAGAAAGCGACTTTGTTTTATAATAAGTAGTGATGGATGATACATAATTTTATATTAAATCTATTGTGTACTTGCACAGTTAAAACCTTAAAATGGGCAATTTTTGCGCCTTTTTTTGTTCTTTAAAGGATGTACTGGATTTTTATTACAAATTCATAACAACAAACTCTCGATCGTTTATAAATTAGTATGCAAAAAAGCCTTTTATTTTCATTTAAATATTTAACTTCCCTCTTGAATTCATCTTAAGAAAGAAATATTTTCAAGGTAAAATGAGAGTTAAAAACTCAGAGCTTAGTTTTTCGAATTCTAATTAATCTCTAATGAAAGACGAAGGATTATCTTTTAATTGTTTTTGTTTTAATTAAAGAAGTTTATTGCCCGTATTCCTTTGATTGTTTTAAAACTTTCAAACAGACGCTTATAAAAAAACCTATATTTTTTCCCGTCTTATTTGTAACCAAGCACTTCACAGCCGAGTAGTAAAACAAACGGCTTACCTACGTTACGAAGATTCCAGGTTCGAATCCCGGCGGGGAATTCGTCGAACATAATATTATATCACTTTGTGAGACTTTTCCCAGTTTGGTTAGGATATTTCGGACTGAAACAGCAAGCAAGCTAGGATGTCATAAAAAATACTCAATTATAAATAGATTTGAGCAATTTTGTAAGAACATAAAATAAATTATCTAGTCCCCGAACTGTATTATTATTTATTCTGTGCCCGAAGTAAGATACTAAACTAAATACTAAAAACTAAAAAAATACAACATCAAACTATCTAAGGAATTTGTCATCGACACGATAAGAAGAAAAAAATAAAAATAAAAACGATAATAAATAATATAATAATCACTTTTTATTACAATTATTTTTCCGTCAAGAAAGTATTTAGAGGAACACGTGGCAACATTAATAGGTACTTGGATTAAAGATTAAATCCAAAATGGCCGAAAACCATCACAGCCACAGATTAAAATTCAAAATGGAGAGTCATTAAAAAGTCTGAACGTATTCCGTTCCGACTCCAACAGCCGACACCGATATCCGCAAAGTTGGATGAGCCAAGTTCTGCTAAATTAATACTTAATTTTGGGAGAAAGTTTTCGCTAGGGCTGTCTACAGGCAATACAAGCCTGGATTGAAATTATCGTAGCACCTAGCAATATACAATAGCACCTTCTGATCTATCTTCTCATTTATTTATTTTTTGACTGGTTGTCATCCTCTTTGTATATTTCGTTGGCACTATTTGTTTTAGTCATACTAGTGTTATAATAATAATTATTGTAATAATTTTTAAGTATATTAAAATAAGGGGAAAATACGAAATATGCGACACTGTGGAGTTTCTTCGGCGGGTTCTTCTCCACAGCAGCGCACACATTGCGCGAACCTGCCAGTTATGTTCAAACTGATATCGCATCGCCTCTTTTAGATTGTTTGATCTCTTTTTTATTGCTTAGACTTTGTACATTCGTTTGAAGAGCCGGTCTTGGTTTGAACAAAGCTTTTTAGCTTCTTATATTATATGACGTCGTAAAGTGTTTTTAAAAAACCTGTGATACTTAAATAAAGAAAAAAACTTTTAAATTCCAAATTTACAGTTGAACTTGTTTTAGTTCTGCATGTTTAAGTCCTAGTATAGAGCCTTCCGCTCCCCCACAAGTCCGGTGAAGCTTGATGGTCGTACCTACCGGCTTGATTCGTCGAAAAGGTATTTTCGACACAAGCGTAGGGCAATAAAAAAAATGCATGTTTAGGTCATAAAAACGTATAGATCCTATCCTATCCTATTATAAACGTGAATTTTTTTGTTACACTATCACGCGAAAACGACTAAATGGATTTTAATGAACCTATACAATAATATAAGCTTACACATAATAGGCTACCATTTACCGCGGAATAACCCTTTATTCCCTCGGAAAAACCTTAGCGCGGGCGGAGAGCTAGTTAGATATATTTTTATCGTGTAATAAGGGCGTAGCAGCTTGCTATGTCAACATAGTATAAAACAAAGTCGCTTTCTCTGTCCTATGTCCCTATGTATGCTGAAATATTTAAAACTACGCAACGGATTTTGATGTGGTTTTTTAAATAGATAGAGTGATTCAAGAGGAAGGTTTATATGTATAATACATTGCTAATATACTTAGGGATAACCCACAATAACCATTTTCCCGTACGGAGCCAGGGCGGGTTGCTAGTAGTAAATAAAGTTTCCCAGCCCTAACCTAAACGCTGTCCTTGTTGAAAATTCAACGAGATAATGGACTAAATTAAATGTTTCACGTTCCCAAAGATTGCCCACGGCTGGACCATTAGGAGTGGGATAAATAACCGTAATAGGTTTCCGTTTCAGTTAAGGGAAAAGTCTTTTATGATCCAAGTTTGTTGTATAACAATACAAGTCCGGTGAAGCTTGATTGGTCGTACCCTGCTAAAAAGTAAGTCCAGTAGAGGTTGGCGAAATGCACTTTTCTTTTCAATTGTACCAGTAGGCTTACTACGTAACTCGAGAAGTTGTCAAACGCGACATATTGACAGAACTACTATGGCTCTAATGTCACTATGTCGCGTTTGACAGCTTCTCGAGCCTGTCGCTTCTTAAGTAGTAAGCCTACTGCTATTGTTTGACGTAGAACCGAAAGATGGGTACCATACCGATATTTTTTGGTAGGTATTTTGAGAAGGTGCCTTAGCGAAACCATACCATTACGAAACTAACCCTTTTCGACACAAGCAAAGGTCAATTAAAAAAAAAGAGTTTGTACAGCGATTAGTCTCGCTGCGAATTGGCACTCTCAGCGACAACTCGCTCAGTGTGACAGGGCTGCTGCGAATTGGGAACTGAGCGTGTTCAATTTTATTTGCAGCGAATGCCTTAAATGTACTAAGTTGGGGGTTGTACACCTGGGGTTCTGGTGACCCGAAACACAGACTTCCGTCTAACTCGGGCACCAGTCTTCACGAGTATTATCTTCTATAAGCTCTTTCAAATGTTTGTAAAAATTGATTGTCATAGCATAAGGTAACTATGTGAAGAAATTAAATAAAGATTATTATTATTATGTTGGTACACTTAAAGATCACGGGTCTATAGAGACCCGGTCCTTTGGGAGGCGTGCATGGGGCCAAAGCCAACATGTAGAGGCCCGTTTAGTACCATTTAATCTACAATGTGAGATGGCAGCACCTACCGGGGCCTATCCTCCAACACACTACACAAATGTGCTGGAGGACAGTCCCCGCTAGCTGCAAAACTATTGCCAGGGAGGGACAAACGTTGGTCTGGGCTATGGGGGTGGGAGTTAGTGGACTGGATACCTGGGCTATTGAGGTGAGATAACGGACATCTGCTTGTTAAAGATCTCACAACATTAAATCTAGCAGACGGTGACTTGCCACTTAATAAATGGGCTACCCTAAACGGCCGCACGCATGGTGCGACAAGGGAGCAACATTGTCGTAAGTGGCTCAGGGTGCGGAGAGGTGAGACTGCGGGGCGTTAGACGTCGGTGGAACACCTAGTAGAACCCCCGGCGTTATGACATTTTACACTTCCACCCTGGAGCATAGGTTCCGCTCTTGCGCTGTTCACTCGAGGCCGGCCAGTTAAGGCAAGCCAAGAGGCGAGGGCTAAAGTTGGTAAAGTGCCCTCTGAACTCGGGTCCGTGGTGACGCCAATCACCAACAGCTTCGCCACAAAGCTGCCCTGCGATTATTATTATTATTATTATTATTATTATTAACTAGCGACCCGCCCCGGCTCCGCACGGGAAAATGGTTATTGTGGGTTATCCTTCAGTATATTATGCATGTATTATACATATAAACCTTCCTCTTGAATCACTCTATCTATTAAAAAAAACCGCATCAAAATCCGTTGCGTAGTTTTAAAGATTTAAGCGTACAAAGGGAGGGACATAGGGACATAGGGACATAGGGACGGAGAAAGCGACTTTATTTTATACTATGTAGTGATAGTGAAGTGATGCAATGGGAAGCTTTCCAGTAGCTAATTAAGAAAAAAAACCTTACAAAACGGCTCAACAACAACAACAGATGGCACTAGTAAATAGTGAGGTAATAAATACCGAAGTATTGAATTATAAAAAAAAAAACATTAAAATTAATCAACTACTTAATTATACTAAAATTATTCTTAGTCAGAATCATGTACAATTCGACAAAAAAAGTCAAAAAGTCAACAATAAATCTCACTGTTCTCGTTATTATTACTAGCGTCATCTACAGAAATCTTAAAGAACGCTGGTTTTTTTTTTTACTTTAGCTGTCAGAAAATGTCCTATTGCAGCGACTGTTCGCTGTGTGACCGAGGCTTTAGTCACAACGGCGGCGTGTTTACAAAATGTACCTCATGGAGACTCCTTTACATTGTTAGGTTTCCAAACTATACCTTATTAGAGCCAGAGGAAGTTGTGGTTCAAGCAGTGTACTATGTCGCACCCGCGGCTCGCCTTGCTCCTGGGCGAGCCTGCGGCGGCGTGAAAGGTAGTGGTAATCTCAACGAAAACTTTCTCCTCGAGAACTAAGAAATGGTAATTGAAACTCAAATTTCCACTAGCACTGAATTAGAAAGGTTCATTCACGAATTACAGTAGAAATACATTTATTTACGTTTATTGAATTTTAAAGTTAAAACATGATGAGAGACCTAGTTACAGGTTTGATAGAGAAAGGATAAGTGAAAATAAAAATGGATGATTTGACAGATAAAAATAAAATATTCAAATTTAGAGAAAGAAATGGTAAATGAGATGAGAAATGAAGTAGAAACGAGGCAACGAGGTAGCATGCAATGCACCTCGTTACACCTATATGTCGGAGCCATCGGGAGTTGTTTACAACTGTATGCCGACTCGTATACCTATATTGTAAGTGAAAATATAAAACTCAACCCGCGTTAAAATTCAACCTGCGTCTCCCGAATGGAAGGCTAAGGCCGTTGCCAATAAGCCACCGATGCTCTCCACGAGCTCATTCGAAAATTAGAATAGAATAGAAAAAAATAAATTTGCAACAATACATGAAAAGTGGATCTTAAATATATACAAAGTGTCAATATAAGTACTTCTACTGAGTTTTCCCAGTGTGCAAATATTAAAATTAATTTTAGGTAAATTTTAATTACCTAACTAAACAACGTATTTTTCCCAATTTACCGTACATCAACACGGCGCGGCCCTGATTAAAAAAAGGATTCTTTCTCCAATTTCAAATACAAAAACCGTAACAAAATTTCGTTATAAACTCAAATGTAGATCACTCTCGTTCTAAAATGTTTGAAATATCGTTAATTGCAAACCTTTTCGGGCGGAAAATAATTACATTTTAAACAAGACTCCCGTCATTATGACGTGAAGAATAATATTTGGCAATGGCAAATCATTAGGAAAAAAGAAAAATTAAAGTTATAAAAACCTAACCAACACGGTAAAAATAAAGCTCGGCTTAAAAATATTTTCTTTCTTTCAAAAAATCGTCCAAAATTCTAGTTTCAATGCAAAGCCTTAAAATTATTTTTCAAGTTTTATTCGTTATTTTATGCACATAAATTTGTTACTATGGGTTGTCAGTTAGTTGTAGTTCAAAAACGGTTAGAAATATGAAAAATGTAATAGAATAAAAGTTGCAGATAATTTAAAAGCTTTCATTTCATTAGATCATATTTTGCTAGAACGCATCGTTTCTGTAATATTAGCGAAAAATCTAAAAATGAGACCTATTACCCCCCTCCTCCCCCCGGCTCACCTCCTAGACGTCGGGACTTTTAGTATGTTTTATCCCTAAGCACTTTCTGAAGAAATCGCTTAGGTTCCCGCTCACGCACTCTACACCCTTCTTTGAGACATTTTATGTTTATAATTCTTTGCTGTGTGTGGTGCTCCAACAACAGGGCAACTAAATTTTTGTCAACCTTTGGTTTATGATATGCAAATAAACGATTTTAATTTGATTTGATTTAGTAGCATAAGGATTTTTTTTAACGAGGGAAAACACATCAAACCTAGCAGTAGCAAGCTAGTTTTTAAAGCAAAAGTTAACTTTATTTTTGAATTTTTGAAATGTAAATTGTATCAGAACGAAAATAAATTGTACCTGAAAAATAAAAACAATAATTTTGATATTTTAGCATCATAAAAATGTAAATTTCTCAAACTGAGCTTTAAAATTTTTAAAAACAAAGTTTGTTCAAAGCTCTTTTCAATTTATAAATTCAATAACTGCTTCAATATTGAATATGGAGTTCTCTCTGAAAGGCCGCGAAAACTAATTTATTCACCATTTTGTGATTCAGTATTATAGTGAATGCGAAAATAAATTAAACGATTTTTTATGTGCAAAAATTTTTAGTGGTCACCACGCAATGAAAGACACAGCGTGGGTAGGGCCAAATAGGTACTTATTTCACAAAATAAGTTCTTATTTAACTTGTAATGTTTATAGGTTGTATGCATCGGAATATTACGTTTAAAATAAGATACAATATATAATGAGATGTATATGACGTGGATGGACTTGTTGAATAAATAAATAAATAAATGTTTGTGTGTACAGTACAGGTTATATTCTGCGATTTTCATTTGACCCACTTTCCAATGTTCGATCGAGCTGGAATTGGGCAAACGTATAGTACATAATATAATTACATTACAGATGTGAAAAAAAAATCTACAGATTTTTTTTTTTTTTTTTCAATTTTTTTTTTTGTATTTTTCAAAATTATTTATTTAGGGAGCGTCGGTGGCCAAGTGGCTAGGGCTGACTTTCATTCGGAAGTTCGCAGGTTCAAACCTTGGCACCTACCAATGTGTTTTAGATTTTCGAATTCATATGTACGTTTATTCGACGCTCTTACGGTGAAGGAAATCATCGTGAGGAAACCTGCACACACCTGCGAAGAAATTCAAAGGTTGTGTGTGAAGTTGACCAACCCGCACTGGGCCAGCGTGGCCTATTCATCCTGATTTCAGGGTAGGCTCGAGCCCCTCGGTGGGGACATGATATGAGCTGTTAACATTCCGCTAACATACATAATCGTCATCGTCGTCTCGTCTGTATAGTATGTATTTAGTAAGTACAGCATGTTAAATATTTCTGTATTCCTTGTATTATATGACGTTTGCACAGACCCGTCTCACTTTATACGAATCTCCTCACCCTAAGGTTGCCTGGAAGAAATTGCTACTTAGCAATAAGGCCGCCTACATGTACACTTTCTTTATATTTTTTCGTGAATTTAACTGTTCTGTTTTATTCTGGTGTGCAATAAAGTATATTCTATTCTATTCTATTCTATTCTATTCTTGTATATAATCATCAAAATTATTTTCAGCGAGCGCCTGAATCAAAACTAAGAGCAAAATTTATGAAAACAACCATTTACATTAGAATTGGAAAACGAAGTTATTTAAATGTTTGGGCGAGCGAGCACAAATGGCCGCTTGTAATTCAATTGGAAAGGCGGGACTGTTGTTATAACAATTGTGGTAACCTTGTTAGGCTAAAGTTCAAACCGCTTTGTCTAAATTGGAACTAAAAAGCACTCATTTAATCCAAAAACTCGTACATCTTTTTCGTTCTTAAGGGAATCGAAAAGGACGGGAGATGGAGGGTGCTGCCCCCTAGCGTGACCGATCACGTGTGACAAACATAATTTTGTCGTGCGTATTCTCTTATCCTATTGGAGGATATTTCAATATGGCGGGTTTTTTATATGTGCGACAAAATTTTGTCATAGCTCTGCATGTTACGGGGGATGGTTTTTTTACATCTATATAAGGGATAAGTGGTCTCTGTCTACCCCTCCGGGAAAGAGGCGTGAGTTTATGTATGTATGTATGTAGATAAGGGATATATAGTTTGTCACAGTGTATAGTTACTTCAGCAGGTTTTCATTAATTATATCGTACCTTTGAATTATTTCGCAGGTGTGTGCAGGTTTTCAATTAGAAAACAAAATAAAACAATATTAAAGTAGTAATTTAAATAAAAGCATTTGATTACGTATCACTACATAGTATAAAATAAAGTCGCTTTCTCCGTCCCTATAATGTCCCTATGTCCCTTTGTACGCTTAAATCTTTAAAACTACGCAACGGATTTTGATGCGGTTTTTTTTAATAGATAGAGTGATTCAAGAGGAAGGTTTATATGTATAATACATGCATAATATACTGAAGGATAACCCACAATAACCATTTTCCCGTGCGGAGCCGGGGCGGGTCGCTAGTGAATAATAAAACTGTCCTATTTATGTCTCGTGTCAATATAGAATTTTGCATTTGTAGGTATTTGAAAAGTTCTTAAAATGGTCATTTAAAAATTCTTCTTTAAAATAATTATCTGACTTAAACAGCGTAAGGCGTTTGCGTCTCTAACAGATTGAAAAAAAAAAAGTTGAACACGCACTTGCCCAGTTCTTTATAATTAAAGTCGAACTCCACTTACCTCTTACGATTGCGAGGGCCCCCCGAAGTAAATTAGCGAATTTCAGATTTATTAAGGCTAAGTCTGGGAACCACTGACCCGATTCCGAATTGCGTTTGACGCTTTGATACTTTGACCTTCTATTTTAAATTATAATAAGTATACGACATTTTCGTACCGATTTTCGATTCAGAATGACTTATATAACTTACTAGCGACCCGCCCCGGCTCCGCACGGGAAAATGGTTACTGTGGGTTATTCTTGAGTATATTATGCATGTATTATAGATATAAACCTTCCTCTTGAATCACTCAATCTATTAAAAAAAACCGCATCAAAATCCGTTGCGTAGTTTTAAAGATTTAAGCGTACAAAGGGAGGAACATAGGGACAGAGAAAGCGACTTTGTTTTATACTATGTAGTGATAGTGACTAATACTTAATTTTATATAACATTGTAAAAAAGAAGCAGTGACAGTGAACATTTTTGCAATAGTTCAAAATTTTGAGTACTCATAGAGTTAGGTTTTATAACATTTTAAACTCTCGCGATTTTCACACATTTGAATCCTTAGGTAGCACCATAGCCCAAGAGTGAACCGATTTAGATGCGATTTTTTAGTTGAAAGCAGGGATCGGAACCGGTTTTTCATACACTTTTTAAATCACGCTAGTTCAAACCCTATCCGACTATAGCTCTAACTAAGATCACTAAGGGTAGGTTTAGTCCTGGGGGAACATAATATGCAAAGCACCCCGCAGCCCTGGCCTTCGCCTGCCGCAAAAACAATTACTTTAATAATTTATTAAACCGATTGAAACCGGTATCATTCCGTTCTTTATCAAAAACCGGGTAACCAGAATATTTTTGGATTGTTTCATTAAGTTCCATCTATTGCCGGTTAATTGGGGCACGAAATTTTATGTTTTTCGAAGGATATTAAAAGGGATTTCAAAACCGGTTTCGATCCCTGAATGAAAGTGGGCTTTCTAGTTGGTAGTCCTTAGACATCCAGATAAGTGCCGCCCTCGCCGGAGGCGCCGAAGGGTAATTGTTACCTGACTGAAGGAAGGGTATTCGCTACTAGAAGAAGAGCCGATTTTGGTTTAGTTTTTTTTTGTTTGCAAGGTGTCACAATCGAGAGTGTTCTATGATTCAAGAAAATATCTTCAGCCATTTGAAGATTATCAGCTCTTTTTAGTTAGATTATCAGTTTTATTGGAAACATACAATAATGGAGTGGACTCCGCCTCCGTTCTCTAGACATGACACCAAATTGAAAACTATCGAATGAGAAGCAGCGTTATTAGCCGCTACGCCACCCACGCTTTCCAGAGATTTGAAACATTTTGTTCACGCTACAATTAATATCTATCTACTCACAAAACAATAACACTTTCTCGAAAGAAGAGTGACAGAAATGGAAACTCAGCAAATCAAAGCCGACACTAATTTCGTAGAAGTTTATTGTTGAGATTATATCACATTTAAATACGAATGAATATTATTATATTGAAGATTTTCGCAAGCTGTTTAGTAATTGTATTGTTTGTCTATTTATTGTTTTAGACACAAGACTGTTTAAGTTTAGGTGGGTAGGTACATAATATTTTGGGTAGTGATAGTCAATACTTTTGACATTGGAAATGTATTTTCTTTCGCTACAGTATAGGCACTACTAATTGGTATTCTGTGGTTTAAGAAAGGCCCCGATTTCACGAAAAATGGCGACTCTTATATCTCGGAGACTTGTGAAGATAATATTCAAATCTGTGATTCAAATAAAGTCTCAAAAAACTAGAATTTACAAGATCTGTACCACCAGCACATGCGGCTGGACATGTTGACCTTGAGAGCGCCCGTATTCCGTAGCGGTAGGGGTGAATTTTCCATTCAAAAGTTCGCGGGTTCGAATCTCGGCACTTACCAATGTGTTTTCGATTTTCGAATTCATATGTACGTTTATTCGACGCTCTTACGGTGAAGGAAAACATCGTGAGGAAACCTGCACACACTTGCGAAGTCATTCAAAGGTTGTGTGTGAAGTTGACCAACCCGCACTGGGCCAGCGTGGCGCGTGGTCGACTAAGGCCTATTCACCCTGACTTCAGTGTAGGCTCGAGCCCCTCGGTGGGGACATGTATGAGCTGTTAATGATGAGGGGTGAATTTCGTACTGCGATTGTCCAACCGCATGTGCTGGCTTCTGTACATCATATTATTTTTTTTAGTTTTATAATCCTCTTATTTTAGAAGTTACAGGGGGACACACACATTTTACCACTTTGCTCGTGCAATCTAATCAGTTTGAAAAACATAATTGTCATTTTAAAGACCTATCCATAAATACCCTACTCGACACTCGTATAGGTTTGATAAAAAAAATTTTTTTTAGTTTCAGTTTTAAACTTCTAAATACTTCGCGAGGAACGCCCAAAATTTGTTGTTTTTTTTGTTTTCTATTTTTGTGGCGGCTCACAGAATACATCTACTTACCAAGTTTAAACAGTTTGTTCTCATAGTTTCGGAAAAAAGTGGCTGTGACATACAACGGACTGACAGACATGACAAATTTAAGGTTTCCGTTTTTTGCCATTTGGCTATACGGAACCCTAAAAAGAGCACACAGAATAGACCCATCTTATATTTTTTAAATCTTTTTGCAAGGAATACTATGCCCTTAGATCGTTGTCTAATTTATTAGGGGTATAAAATAAACCATTTCGTCCGTCAAAAGTCCACTTGCTTTACGAAAGTCGTAAAAAGTCCCTAAAACTCGTATAATCAGCGGATTCAAAAAAAGAGCGAAAATAAAGAGCCCTCGCAGTTTATCTGCACCCAATATCCGGTTCCTGTAGGGCCCATTTCCGGCCGTGACGTCACAAGGCGGCTTCCCGCCCCCACTTCCGCTCTCCTAATGGCGCGTTGATTACTCGAATGAGGTCGCCCAGTGTGTCTGATGAAATTATTGTCACAAAATTATGACTATAGTCCAACTACCCTATCATTATAACGGTTCATATAATATTACCAGCGACCCGCCCCGGCTTCGCGCGGGAAAATGGTTATTGTGAGTTATCCTTAAGTATATTATGCATGTATTATACATATAAACCTTCCTCTTGAATCACTCTATTTAATAAAAAAACCGCAATAAAATCCGTTGCGTAGTTTTAAAGATTTAAGCATACATAAGGACATAGGGACAGTGAAAGCGACTTTGTTTTATACTATGTAGTGATGTATAAATACATATATCAGGGTGAACAAACCTAAGTCACAGGTCGGACATTCCATACAGCAAACGCGTTTTGACAACCTACTGCTTTTTGAATAACAACTGAATATCAATTACAAGTCAAACACTGAAACGCTATCACTGGTCGGTCACTCGGAGTGACTCACTCCATACAGAAAACGCGTTTTGACAAGCTACTTCTTTTTGAATAACAACTGAATATCAACTACAAGTCAATGGCGCTAGGCGCTATGTAAAACACCCCCAAACACCCCTGGTGAAGTCCCGCGAATCGGGCGGGGAACTCATTTTAATGCGGGGGGGTGAGTGTCCTTTCTGGGGTTAGTACTATTATTTTATTCTGTGCCTCAGTCAACCACGCTGGCCCAGTGCGGATTGGTCAAATTCACACACAACTTTTGAATTCATGTAGTGTGTTAGGTCTCCTCACGATGTTTTCCTTCACCGTAAGAGCGTTAAATAAACGCACATTATGAAAACACATTGGTATATGCCGAGGCTTGAACCTGCGAACTTCGGAATGGAAGTCAACCAGCCCTAGCCACTAGGCCATCGACACTCATACTGCATACATACAAGTTACTTTATTTATTGACATAATAACCTTATTTATTTTATTTTATTTTTATTAATTGGCAACCAACTCCCGAAAAATACGTATCCACAAAATTACAGTTGTTTGAATTTAATAAGATATAACGACAGACATAGAGTCTTCCACTCCTCCGCAAGTCCGGTGAAGCTTGATTGGTCGTACCTTTTCGACACAAGCATAAGTCAATTAAAAAAAAAAAAAAACGACAGACTTATCAAGCAAAGCAAATTACATAAAAAGAGAAAATTCGTATATATTATTATTACTAGTTTTTCTTCTTCTTATCGTGTCGATGACAAATTCCTTAGATAGTTTTGGCCCAGAACCTAGCTACTTCAACTACTAGTTTTTGAGGTAGAGCAATAACTTATACGTGACATACGAACTAGAATTTCAGGCAATTTGATTGTTTTCCAAATTATTCATACACTAGCTTTCCGCCCCGGCTCCGCCCGCGTTATCAGTTTTTCCCATGGGAATGAGACATTTTCCCGCAGTAAAAGATGAATGTAGCTTTCTAATCGTGAAAGAATTTTTGAAATCGGTTCAATCGTTTTTGAGTTTATTCATTACAATACACACACACACACACAGAAATACAAATCTTTACGTGCCTTTACTCTTTATAATATTAGTATGATAACAAGGACCGGTTCGTTATATTTTAATTACATCCCTGTTTTTTTTCTCTAATGGTTCATCCCTGTTTAAAATAACAAGTCTCAGATCACTAACATATATTTTCACAGGCTTTTTCCACTATTTAGTTCTAAATTGAGCTTACGGGTTACAAACACCGATCGTCACGGCAGAAATGAACTATGATCGGTGAATCATGTGGATCATGGTTCAGTTCTGCCAAGACCATGATCGGTGTAACCCGGTCGAAATATCTGTAAGGTCAATTTAAAACTAAATCGTGGAGAAAACCCGTGAAAATGTGTTTCAGTGCAATCAGATTAGAACGCGTGGCAACTTTTCACTCGTAGCTTATTTTTAAATTGCCAAATAAATATATTTCTGAACAGTTAGGTATTGCGGGTGTTTGTACTTATACTGAAGTACTCTTTCACATTCATAAGTATAGTACTTTACTATTTTTGTTGCAAATATTACCAATTGTGTTAAAGAAAAACAACAAAACTTATGTAGCTTAAGTGGAAATTCATGCCACGCGGCATTCTTTGTATTATACAACAATGTTAAGTCTACTTCCCTTTATATTATGTCTGTGAGTGCAATTAACAACCGCAAAAATCTAAGAATGTTTAAGTCTCAGATGTTCCGATTGTGATCGTTCCAATTACAAAAGAAGAGATGAGCTATATCCTCCTGACCTTTTCTATACTTTGCATTTGCCCTTATCTCGGAGGCTGCGGCGGAGATAGGGCAGGGACCCAATTATTTCAAGAGACCGACACTCCACTCTCGCACTTTTATAAGGTTTAGAAGATATTGATAGTGATGTGCTGCGCGGAAACGGAATCGGAAGTTGTTTTAGAACAATACTTAAGTAGGTAGGTATTACAAAACAATTAATAAATTGAAATATAAACTATGACATGGAACATGGAAACCTACCCGTGATACCTCGGTTTTCATGTTGTTCCTTTTTATATCTACCATAATATTTTTGTTCAATACAGAATATTTGAAGAGTACAAGTGCAAAACCAGGAATATCACTAAAAAATCAAAAGTTGATTTATGATGGCAACATTCACATATACCCGCGTATTTTTATTTGGCCCTACACAAAAAGCGTAAAAACAAGCATATACAGGGCGTCCCACGGCTATGCCACATGGAGGGAAAGTACCTTAAATATTGTAGGTAGATAGAACATTTTACTGAAAGAAGACTTAATTCGATTTCTAAAAATTAACTGCATTCATACATTTTTTAATAATGACATGGTTGAACCGGGAATCGAACCCGCTACACGAGAAAAAATAAAACCCTGTAGTTTTATCATACCAATCGAAAGGCTTTATCATAAAGTATCCTTTAACACTATGTCATTTAGCAAAATAGTATTATTTTGCTAAATGACATAGTGTTAGAAATAAAAGGAAGACTAGGTTAATATCTTTATATAGGTTATAGCACGTTATAGGTAGGTATATCTTTTGATCACTATTGTCTGTTTCATATAAATCAGGACAAAGGTTCGTTGACCTCTTTCTTTTCTTGAAAGTTATTAAAAATAATGTAACGCCTAAATGTCTGGCAAGGTCAGGCCAAATTACGTATTTTGCAATAATTTCCTATATTTTTATCGTATCGTTTGAAAAAATGTGCGCATTGTATGCAGGTGTCAATGACCTTTTGTACTGATTAATATGAAATAAACCATAAACGCATCCTTTAGGTCTATTTAAATGTAGGCATGTTTAAGTTAAAACTAAATCCCTATTGAAGACAATAAAACAATAGCAGTCCTTTGGAAATCCGGTCAGATCGCGGAACTGAACTTTTGGCACAGCCCTACTTAGGGATCTATAGGGGGCAGTTGAAGATTGACTTGAATTAATAAGATTAGCCTACTGCAAACTTTGATAGCATGCATGGCTGAAAGTCTTCAGGACTATACAAGGTTATTTTTTAATCAGGGCGCAATTTGTGCACACAGTCAGTATCGTTACTAGACTACATAAAACGAACAAAAATAATCTTTTTACAGATTTTCACTCCTTTTTAACCCGTTTAGGAAACTAATTTAAAAAAATCGCCAATATACGGGTCCAAATAAGAGTGTTATACGAAGATGTTTTAAGCAAATTGGAGCAAATTACCTACATTTCTTCCCATACAAAATTTGTTAACACACGTTTTTTTATTTTTCATAATCTGGTGGGAAACAATATAGGCTACTAAGAAAAATGTCTAATATACCACCAAATTAAAAACATTCATAACCCCCGACACGAAATTATCCTTTCAACAACTAAAAAAGAGCTGATAATCTTCAAATGGCTGAAGATATTTTCTTAGATCATAGCTAAGAACGCTCTCGATTGTCACACGTTGCAAACAAAAAAACTAGATCAAAATCGGCGCGTCCGTTTAGGAGTTACGATGTCACAGACAGACAGACACACACGTCAAACTATAATAACACCCCTCTTTTTCTTCGGGGGTTAAAAATATGGGCACTGATTAAAAAATAACTTTGTCACTTAAACAATTGATTAGTAAGCACGGTACTAATATTTTCTGTTGTGATGCTTTGTGATGAGGCAAAAAGCGTGTAGAGTTTTATCACGGAACAGAAAGTCCACTCTCGCCCTTATGTTTTTGGGGCTTACTTTTTTATGCAAATATTTTTTTTTGTTTTCAGGTAAGTCTCAACATCAACATTCAAAATTGAGTGAGTATAATAAATTTATTGTTTAGGTTTATTATACGGAATAATTTTTGAACAAAGGTAGACTTTTTGGATATGTTTTGACCAACAAAAAAAAACACAGATTTAGTGCCTCACACGGGTTGTGTGTGAAGTTGACCAACCTGTACTGGGCCAACATGGTCGACCCCCTCGGTGGGGACATAATATATGAGCTATTCAGGAACGGGTTTAATAAAAACTTATTTCTCTTTTTTATTGCAGTAGCGTTAAGTGAAAAGCAACGTAGAGTGCACTTTCCAACAGAGCATAATATGATACTCTCTGTAATGGCAACATTAAATATTACTATTTCATATGGCAACATTATAAAGTCGGTCGGGTTTTCCCTCGTATAACTGGATCCTTTTAAACCTTATCAATTTATCATCATTTCAAGGGAATAGGTAGTTAATTTTATCAAATAATTTCTTGTTTAGAATAAACTAGCTTTCCGCCCGTATTAACAGTTATTTTTCCCGTGGGAATGAGGCATTTTCCTGTGATAAAAAGTAGCCTATGTATTATTCCAGGGTGACAGCTAACTCCATAAAAAAAATTACTAAGTTCGCTCCAGCGGTTTAGACGTGAAGAAGTAACAAACATCGCCTTTATAATATTAGTGTAATATTAACACAGGTACTTACTTAGAATTTGACTGAGTGGCTCGAGCCAAAAGACACTGGTTCAGGGTAAATAGGCCTTAGTCGACCACGCTAGCCCAGTGCGAGTTGGCAAACATAATACACAACCAGGGTGAATGTACATTTTTAATGGTGAAATAATTTTTGAAATCGGTTCAGTAGTTTTTGAGTTTATTCATTACAAACGTACACACACACACAAAAATATATTTTTTTCCTCTTTACAATATTAGTATGAGTATGAAGTATGATAGATAGATTTGACTTTACCTCAAGAATATTATTGTTGAACTTTCTAAGCTCTGATCTTTATATAGGTGTCATATCAACCTTTCCTGCTATAAACCTTAATCGCCCACGTGACATTTACCTACCCCTGAAGCAGTATAACACTCTGTATTGGGGTCGTTGCCCTATCGACCGCGCGAACTGGGTCATCCGAAGACAAAGCTACCCAATATACGTAGGCTTCGGTCATAAAAGGTCTTAATTTCTGGTGCCTTAAAGATGTTATCAAAAAGATTTTAAAATAACTATTAAGATTTAAAACGGGATACTTACCGTGGTATTTGTTAAATCCCGTTTTAAATCTTAATAGTTTATGAAAACATCCGTGAAAGTTTTGAAAAGTAGATTTTTAAATATTCTGTCAACAAGATTCTAACGGCCTCGTAGCCTAGTTGGTAGTACGTCTGCCTACGAAGCACAAGGTCGCGGGTTCGAATCCCGCCCAGGGCAAACATTCGTGTGATGAGCACTTGTGTTTGCCTTGTGTCTGAATGTTATATATTATTATGTATTATGTTTCTTTTTGCAACATCTGCCTAACCTCGATAGTTTAAGAGATATGTATTTTTTTTCGATAAAAAAAAACTTTGATCTCAATTTCCCACAAGTAGCATTTTGGCGGTTTAGCATTTTATCCTTTCCACTGACGATATTATGTATGTATATCAGCTGTCTGACACCCATAGTACAGGCTCTGCCTAATTTGGGGTCTGATGGCCGTGTGTGAGATGTCCCACATATTTAGTTATTTTATCTAAGACTCTTTTTTTATTCTCTAGAATTTGTAAAAATATGTTTAAGGTCTTAGAAACTTAAAATTGATGCTCTTGCTTATCGTGTGCAAATCTTGCAAAATCTGATGTCAGAATTATTGCCTCATGTGCCTTAGCACAAGACATGGCTAGTTTAAAGACTGCGGTAGCCGGGACCAACGGCTTTACGTGCCTTCCGAAGCACGGAATCGTCTTTCTTATCGGACTATCAATTGGTTCAGCTTGCGATATCTGAATCAAACTGGGGAAAATCTTGTGATATTTGTTTGTCGAATGTCCTACCGGGATTCGAACCCAGAACCTCTGTGATGTAAGTTTCACTACTCAGCCACGGAGGTTATTTACCTAATAGAGATGTTAATCGCCTTTACCTCTAACTACTATACCACCGAACCCACTATGTTTATTTTGAAAGGAGTTTTTTTATAAACAACTAGCGACCCGCCCCGGCTCCGCACGGGAAAATGGTTATTATGGGTTATCCTTAAGTATATTATGCATGTATTATACATATAAACCTTCCTCTTGAATCACTCTATCTATTAAAAAAACCGCAGCAAAATCCGTTGCGTAGTTTCAAAGATTTAAGCATACATAGGGACATAGGGACAGAGAAAGCGACTTTGTTTTATACTATGTAGTGATTCTACGCAAACTTGGAACTCATTAGGCAGTTAATAGTAATGATTCCACGTGTAGGTTGCTGTATGTACAGAAGCCAGCACATGCGGTTGGACATTCGCACTACGAAATTCACCCCTACCGCTACGGAATACGGGCGCTCTCAAGGTCAATATATCCAGCCGCATGTGCTGGCTACTGTACAATGTACAATGTACCGATTTCAATCTAAACTTGGGCAAACATTAACTAGGTTGCGAGGCTAGTATAAATAGTTTACCAGGAGTTCACTTTGTAAGGCTTCTAAGGATTGCTGTACTCCTGGTAGAATTTTTAGAGAAAACGCCTCCAATCCAAAGTACAATTCCTCTTGTGGGTGTCTACTAAGAACCAACTAAAATACATATATTTCGATAATACAGAATATAAAATATCATCACTACATAGTATAAAACAAAGTCGCTTTCTCTGTCCCTATGTCCCTATGTATGCTTAAATCTTTTAAACTACGCAACGGATTTTGATGCCGTTTTTTTAATAGATACAGTGATTCAAGAGAAAGGTTTATATGTATAATACATGCATAATATACTTAAGAATAACCCACAATAACCATTTTTCCGTGCGGAGCCGGGGCGGGTCGCTAGTTATGATTATGAGCAGAGATCGAAATGTAGGGGTCCGACATTATCAAACCTATGGATATGCCCTTGAATTTCCGGTATTTCATTTTTCGGTAATACCAGAAATCGTTTTTATTATATTTTATCTTTACATTATTCTTAACTTCGGAGAAAGGAAAAATAAAAGAAAATATCAGTGCATAGAACACAAGATTAGAAAACTGGGGTCGTTCTTTCCGACCATGACGTCATTAGTGTTCTAAGGGAGCCTATAGAAAGGTTATTATCTGGGTATGGCAAAAGAAACATGAAAGTAGAATATGTGCTGTAGAAATAAAAGCATTGATAGGCTATTACTATTATTGGTGTAAATTTGTGGGATAGAATTAGGAACAGTGTGATAGGGGAAAATTGTGGAGTAAAAAAAAGTTGTTGTGACGGAGAAAGGGATGCTAAATTGGTTTGGTCTCGTGTGGAGAGAATGGGTGAAGAGATATTGACTAATCATATTTATAAGGCGAGAGGTAGTCGGTTAAGTGTCTTTGGTGTGTAACCATACTTGTACCTCGTAACAAATAGGCAGGCAGGCAGAGTTACTTTCGCATTTTTCATATATTAGTAAGGATAGAAATATTAATATACACCGTTTTTAACTGGTTGTTTATCTCGCAACATAGTGATACCTAGTATTCATAAAACTGAAAGGAACCTAAGTTGTTGTCCTATAAAGTGGCTAGTCACGTGACTGAAGTTTATATGAAAAGATGAAAAATATTTTTAAGATTTTAACCTATTTTCCTCTGGAAAAGTTGTTTAGTTTCATGAGTACATGTTGCGAACAAACAAACAACCAGTTAAATTTCACGGTGTATACCTATTCTAAGTTCAGGCTAGGGCTTTTATAGGTACTGCCTTTACCATTGTCCAACAGTCGACTGTCATTGGCTGCAAAACGATACAAAATGCCTCAAAATTCCATATCAGGCTTTTTTACGACTATCCCTCGACAACAACACGCCTCAATTTAGTGTTTTCGGTAATATTTCTCGGTTATAAAGCTGGGGTGTAACTTCCTCCGGGTGTCTAGGTGTACGGTCGATTGCTGGCACGGAGCCAGATCTTGGGGCTTGTTGCAATAACTCAGGGTAAAGTTCAGCGCAAGTGTGTATACCCCCTAAGGTTCTAAATGGACGGACTGAAATATGTTTAAAAAAAGTTTTATGTAATTTACTGTTGATTATTCTAACGGAATAGAAAAGAAGATTTAATTTTTAAAGCCTGACCAAAAAATAAGAAACCTGCTCTAGGGGCGCCACGTGTACCTATATTTTTACGACTATGGCAACAATTTCCCTTATAAATTTAGTTCCATTGAAATTCCGCAATATGGCGAGTTTTTTTATTTCTTTGGTCGGGCTTTACCACACGTTGCACCAAATTTGATTGTTTGTTTGCAAATAGGAAGCATAAGAATAGCAATAAGAATAGGTTCCGAAACTACTGAACCGATGTTAATGAAACTTGGTACAAAGATAGAATAGACCTTATTACATAGGCTACCCTTTGCCGCAAAAAATTGCTCATCCCCACGGGAAAAAAACTGTTAACAAGGCAGCAGCCGCGGGGCGGAAGGCTAGTGTCTTATATGAAGTTACATTTAACTTTTATCTCTCTCTCACTCTCACGTAATTTCGGTCTTCAGCTACAATGTCTGAAAGTTAGTTCCCTTTGGTAATAGTAACTCTTGTAATGCATCTACTTCACTATCACTACATAGTATAAAATAAAGTCGCTTTCTCCGTCCCTATGTCCCTCCCTTTGTACGCTTAAATCTTTAAAACTACGCAACGGATTTTGATGCGGTTTTTTTTAATAGATAGAGTGATTCAAGAGGAAGGTTTATATGTATAATACATGCATAATATACTGAAGGATAACCCACAATAACCATTTTCCCGTGCGGAGCCGGGGCGGGTCGCTAGTGTATCTATATGATACAGTTATTTTATGTCACGAGTGCAGGCGAGCCTTACATGTAGTTAGGGTTGCCAGGTCACCAAATCTAATAGCCGGACAGGTCAGCCAGTTTGGCTAGACATTTGGAAAACGCCGGACAAAAAGGCCGGACACCCTACATTATTGTATGGATTTTGCGTCTTAGTATTGACAGGCCCGGCTCACTTCGCTAGTACTATTATTTATTCTGTGGTATTGATCAGCATGACAGCCGTAAAGCCGTTGGTCATGCAGATTTCTATTAGTCGAAACTGACGGAAAACAAATAATATTATGTACTAGCTGTCCGCCCACGGCTACGCCCGCGTTGTTTTTTTTAATTTTTATTTGTTATCTCCCGTGGTAAAAAGTATCTAAGATATTGACCGGGAATGTAAGGTCACCAAGCCAAATTTCATTTAAATCGGTCCAACGGTTCCAGAGATTAGCGTGTACAAACAGAGACAGACAGATAGTATTTTTTTCAAAACTTGTAATTTTGTGTTCGGCTGCACTCCCTTTATCACCTACAATCAGTTTTTTGAAAAAAATATCAATGTGTGGACACGCCGATTCTTCAGTTTTATTGTAAGTAAGTACCAAGTACTCATAAGATCCTTGATCAAATCACATGTTGTCAACACACATCGGATCGGGATCCTTATATTACGTCTATATACTGCCCAAAAATTTTTTTCCTTACTCTATGGTCTTCAAGAAGACTAATCTCGATTCAAACGTCACTCGACACTCGATAAATCTTCTTCACAAGTCAAAGTCAAACTGTTAAGACAAATCGATGGTAAGTCAAAGTGTTAACAATATGAGTCCCTAGGGCGCGCTCACTAAACCCTTTCCTTGCTCGGCTGGCACGCGCCGCCTTTGCAACACTGAGAAGAGGGATATTAACGAATGTACAAGGATTTTCATGTTAATTCGTTAAAATAATAGATAGAGGTAGGCGAAAACACACAGTAAATAAATAAATCTATAAACAAAATTTATTTTGAAGATAAAAACAAGGAACATTTTAGCGTGGCAACTACTTATTGTCTAGCAAATGTAATAAATGGTTGTAAAGAAGGCAGCACATGCGGCTGGATACTTGCACTACGAAACTCACTCCTACTGCTACGGAATACGGGCGCTCTCAAGGTCAAAATGTTCAGCCGCATGTGCTGGCTAATAAAACAATAAAGGTCGAAAATTGTTTAGACTTTATAATTATATTTTAAGATTACATTTTGTTTTCGACAGATGACGCTGTTAGTTTCCGAAACTTGGTTATATTGTTTGTTTTGTTTAGTATAAATTATTTTATGTATTTTTCCTCCGCGCCTTCAGTTGAATTGTGAATAGTAACAAGTGACTAATATACATCATACCCGCTGAAATCAGTTAGTATTTCTTTTTAGTTAGTGGGATTTTTGGGGCTTTATCATTGGTCCTTCGTTTGCCGGGAAGTGGCATTCAGAGGTGACTTTGTAAAGTCCGCGGCACCGACTAGGAGCGTGATGCTGGCCTATGGTGCTTAGATCCAAGCGCACCATAGTGGCGGAGGAGGCCATCAGGTCCTCGGCACTCGGCACCTTGTAGGACAGAGGGCGCCACTGGAGGACGGACCAAGAGGGAGCGTCGCTGTACAGCCCTGGTTGGACCAACGGGCCACGAACAAAGTCATCGTCTAACTAGTGTGAGTGATTAACATTGATTGGGATAAAACTGTGAGTACTTTAAATTATTGGACTTTCAACAAGAGTCAAAAGTTCTGGGACTTAGAATAATTTCGCCGAAAAACGTCGGACGGGAATGCTGGTTTTCGCGAGTGTTAAAGTGCAATAACTTTGAAAAATTCTTCTGATTTCTTTCTTGGACTTATAAAATATTTTCTATCAATTTGTAACCATGACGACTGAGAATTCTATTAGGGTTCAGCTTGATATCGTAAATACAATCGAAAAAGGTTTTAGCAATTTTAAAAAATCTCCCAAAGATAGATTGACGCTTGGATACATAGAAGCACGTTTAGAAATATTGGAAAAACTTTGGGACACTTTTGCGGTCAATCATCAAAAACTCATTTACGATGTCAAGAATGAAAGTTTGATAGAAACTGATTATTGCAAGAAAGATGTTTATTTTGTTTGTGAGGAAACATATTTAATTTACAAAGCATTGTTAAAGGACAAATTATCTACTTTCAAGCCAGCGAACATCAAACCCGCCGCGGTTAATTTCGAGGAGCCATGCACTTCTAATGTCAAATTACCGAAGATAGAGATCCCAAAATTTTCTGGGAAATATTCGGAGTGGATGAGCTTCCGTGATTTGTTTATTTCCCTTGTACACAAACAGTCGTCTCTTGATAATGTCCAAAAATTGCATTACCTTAAGGCTTACATCACGGGCGAAGCCGAACAGTTGCTTAGGCATATTCCATGTACTGCGGACAACTATAAGCTGTGCTGGGATCAACTCGAAAGTCGTTACAGCAACAAAAAATATCAAGCTAATTGCATTCTCAAAAGGCTAACTGGTCAAAAAGTTTTGACATCGGAATCATCGAGTGCAATCAAGCAGTTGCTAGACACTACAAAGGAGTGTCTCAGTGCATTAAAAAACTTAGGAATAAAGGCAGACACATGGGATGTGATGATAATATTTTTGATAGGTCAGAAGCTAGACGCAGAGTCCCGTAAACTTTGGGAGCAGAAGCTCAGCGAGTCTACTGAAGACTTACCTACTTTCGCAGCCTTTGAAGAGTTTTTAGAGCACAGGTTTAGATCATTGGAATTTCTGGACCAACCTAAAATAAAACAGGAAAAAGCTCATTGTTCGCACGCTGCCACTGTCATTTTGTGTCCGTTTTGCAACGATAGCCATAAACTAGGTAATTGCAAGAAATTTTCCAAAGAAGCTGTTGAGGCTCGTCGCAGTTTTGTTCAGTCGAACAGTTTATGTTTTAACTGTATGATTCCAGGTCACTCAGTCTATCAGTGCAATAAACCAACTAGATGCCGCATATGTAAAAAGAAACACCACACATTACTTCACACAAACACCCAAAATCCCAAACCAGCTGGTTCATTACACCCAGCTGCACACCCTGAAAGGGAAAATGTTGTAGCTACAGTAATCGAATCATCCTTTCAGGCCCAAGATGTCGCAGGTCCAGTCAATACTGATCCTGTAGTGACCTGTTTCTCCAACACGAACAGTCAAGTGTTATTGGCTACTGCCTTAGTGAAAGTGAATTCCAATATTACTAACACTTCTGTCGTGTTGAGGTCACTACTGGATCAGGGATCTCAAGCCTCTTTTATTACGGAGGCTGCAGTTCAACTGTTAGGACTTCAAAAGATCCCTGGCTCTAGTCTCACATCTGGTTTAGGTGGCGATCAGAGTCAAACTTTATCATCAAAGTACTCTGTAGTTTTCAAAATTCAATCCCGCCTTGACTCCAGCTTTAACATGACGGTCAAAGCTCATGTTTTAAGCAAGCTCACTGCCTTTCTTCCAAGTAAGAAGGTATTTGTTCAGATGCTACCATCTCTACCGTCTATGGAATTAGCAGATCCATTGTTCCACACGCCGAACAAGATTGATCTGTTACTTGGGGCAGAAGTGTATGGCCAAATTTTGTTAGAAGGATTAAGCAGAGGTCTACCGGGTTCTTTAGTCGCGCAACACACCAGGCTCGGTTGGATTCTCTCTGGCACAGTACACGACACTTCTGCAAATATCAACCATAGCGATAGTGGGCAGCAAATTATAGTAAGCACACACGTTACAGCTCACTACGATGATAATGAGCTAATTAAACAATTTTGGGAATTAGAATCAGATTCTAATCTTCAAGGAAGAAAACACTTAACGCCCGAAGAGGAGAAGTGTGAACAATTGTTCGCCAAAACAACTACCAGAGACGAGTCTGGTCGTTTTGTGGTAAAGTTACCATTTAGGTCTGAGGATCCACCATGTAAATACGGCCAATCTCGTAAAATTGCTCTTAGAAGATTTCTTGGCCTTGAGAGGCGCTTGTTTCAGAATCCGGACCTCAAAATTGAGTATTCAAAGGTAATTAATGAGTACATTAGTATGGGACATATGGAAGTTGTCAGCAAAGAGGAGATTGATAAACCTGATGCAGTTTATCTGCCACATCATGCTGTTGTACGTTTAGAAAGAACTACTACCAAAGTGCGTGTAGTATTTGATGCTTCTTGCAAAGGTACGAACGGAGTGTCATTGAACGACAGTTTAATGGTCGGTCCAACTCTGCAACCTGAGTTACGTCATTTAATAATGCGTTGGCGTCGATATCCTATTTCACTTGTCGCTGATATTGTTAAAATGTACCGACAAGTGAAAGTGGCGGAGGAAGATGCAGACTTTCAACGCATCTTGTGGCGTGAAGATCCAAGTTCCGAGTTTCAGCATTTAAGACATTTGAGGGTAACCTTTGGAGTATCTTCCGCTCCATTTTTGGCCGTTCGTGCTTTGATGGAGGTAGCTGTCCAAGACGGATGGCAGTTTCCGGATTCAGCCATGAGAGTGTTAAAAGAGTTTTACATGGACGATTTAATGTCCGGGTGCTATTCGGTAAATGAAGGCATTCGAGTAGTTGATGAGTTAACGCAACTTCTCAATCGTGGTGGATTTCCGCTTCAGAAATTTTCGAGCAACAGTAATGAGTTACTGCAAAGGATTGGTGTTGAAAATCGTGACGCTGTGCCGAATCTGGAAGTTAAAGCTGACGAAGTGATGAAAATACTGGGTCTCACGTGGAACAGAGTTACAGATGAGTTTCAATGCACTGTAAAGCTTCCTTCTATTGAGTCTCCAGTTACTAAAAGAAAGGTCATTTCAGATATAGCTCGTCTATTTGATCCTTTGGGTTGGATAGCCCCAGTTGTGACAAAAGCTAAGATTTTTATCCAACGTCTTTGGCTTTCTGGAATCGAATGGGACGACGAGTTACCAGCTGCATTGCTGAAAGACTGGATTGATTTCAGAAATGACTTAACAGCACTTACCAATTTTAGCACTCCACGATGGATTCATTCGAGTACCAATGACAGATATCTTGAACTTCATGGTTTCTCAGATGCATCCAATGCAGCTTATGCCGCTGTTGTATATATACGTATCGTAGACCACAGTGGTCATGTTCACGTGGCTCTAGTAACATCCAAAACACGAGTTGCTCCAATTAAGCAAGTTTCGATTCCGCGTCTTGAACTCTGTGGAGCGGTGCTTCTTGCCAGACTTCTTAATGATGTTGCAAAAACACTGGAAATACCTAGAAATCAGATACATGCTTGGACTGATTCAGAAATTGTTTTGGCTTGGCTTCGCAGTCATCCAAGCAGATGGAAGACGTTTATCGCAAATCGTGTTTCGGAGATACTCACTATTATGGATAGCACTCAATGGTCACACGTTGTTTCTAAAGAAAATCCTGCGGATTGCGCTTCTCGTGGAGCACTTCCTTCCGAATTTATAAACATCCAGCTTTGGAAACGTGGTCCTGATTGGCTTCATGACGATACGATAACCTATGGGAAAGAAAATATCAGAGATACAACTCTTGAAGAAAAGAAGATTAAGCATCTAAGTCATACAATTACGATTCAAGTAGACTCTGACGATCTTCTTTCTAGGTTTTCGTCTTTACAAAAGTTAATACGTGTTGTAGCGTTCTGTAGAAGATTCCTAAGGTGGAATAATCCTGAAAGAAAAGAAAAGTGGTTATCAGTAAAGGAATTGGATGAATCTTTACAAACCTGTGTCAAGTTGTGTCAAAGGAAATATTTTGAAGAAGAAATTGAAGATTTACTGAAAGGAAAGTTAAGAAAGAATAATAAACTTACTTCGTTGAGTCCATTTTTGGATTCAAACGGAACATTGAGAGTAGGCGGAAGGTTACAGAAGGCTAACATGAATGAAGATATGAAACACCCTGTAATTATTCCGCACAAATCACACTTCACTGATCTACTGATCAAAGATGCACATATTCGAACCATGCATGGTGGTCCGCAGCTCATGCTTAATTTTTTAAGGACCAGGTATTGGATAATCGGTGCTAAAAGGCTTGTTCGTCAGTGTGCACATAAGTGTATTTCTTGTATCCGCTACGCGGCGCAAACCACCCAGCAGTTGATGGGTCAGCTACCCACAGCAAGGGTAACTGCACATAGACCTTTCCATAGGAGCGGAGTTGATTACGCGGGTCCTATTAGTATCCGTACAACTAAAGGTCGAGGTCACCATGCAATGAAAGGATACATCTGTCTTTTCATATGTATGTCCACTCGCGCTATTCACCTAGAAGTGGTCAGCGATATGACCTCAGAGACCTTCCTGGCGGCTTTTAAGCGATTTGTAGCTCGAAGAGGTCATGTTGCTGAATTGTGGAGCGACAATGGCACTAACTTCGTCGGAAGTGCACGGGAGCTGTCAAATCTATTCGACATAGAAAGGTCTCATGTTGCTATTGAAATAGCTGACTGGCTAGCAAATAATGGCACTGCCTGGCATTTTATTCCCCCCCGCTCTCCAAATTTTGGAGGACTGTGGGAAGCGGGTATAAAATCAACCAAGCATCACCTAAAGCGCGTTATAAGAGATAGTACACTTACGTTCGAGGAGTTAACTACAGTGCTGTCACAAATAGAGGCGTGCCTCAACTCAAGGCCAATAACACAGCTATCTAATCACCCGGAAGACCCGAATCCTTTAACTCCCGGGCACTTCCTAGTAGGTGAACCGCTAGTGCTGGTGCCTGATATGAATTACGAAAATTCAAACATAAGCAACCTCAAGAGATGGCATTTGACCCAAAAGATGGTACAAAACTTTTGGCGTAGGTGGTCAAATGAATACTTGACACAGCTCCAGCATAGATATAAATGGACTGATCAGACTTCTGAACCAGAAGTAGGAAGTGTGGTACTGGTGAAGGAGGATGACCTTCCTCCAGCTAAGTGGCTTTTCGGTAGGATTGTCGAGAAACACCCCGGTTCCGACAATCTTACCCGTGTTGTAAGCCTTAAGTACAAAGGGAATATTATTAAAAGACCAGTATCCAAATTAATTTTACTACCTTCGGTTGATTCGGGTTAGTAAAAAATAAGTTTTGCATAATGTGGATATTTTGTCATTTTGTTTTACTGTCATTTATATATAAGTTTTCTGAAATTCTTACTGGACTTGGTCCATGGCGGCCGGTATGTTTAGACTTTATAATTATATTTTAAGATTACATTTTGTTTTCGACAGATGACGCTGTTAGTTTCCGAAACTTGGTTATATTGTTTGTTTTGTTTAGTATAAATTATTTTATGTATTTTTCCTCCGCGCCTTCAGTTGAATTGTGAATAGTAACAAGTGACTAATATACATCATACCCGCTGAAATCAGTTAGTATTTCTTTTTAGTTAGTGGGATTTTTGGGGCTTTATCAAAAATCTTTATATAGAAAAAAAAACCGAGTCAGGGGGATGTATGTAAGAAAGGATATAGAACAAATCCTGTTTTTTTTTTTGTTTCTCTTGTTTGTCTGTTTGTACCGGCTAATTTCCGAAACTGTTGGACCGATTTGAATAAATTTTGCATGATGGTAACTTATATCTCCGGTCAATATCTTAAATACTTTTTATAGCGAGAAAACTGGTTCCTACGGAAAAGTAAAAAAAAAACAACGCGAGCGTAGCCGCAGGCTGACAGCTAGTTTGAGAATATGATCATCTATCGTAATGAGTAGCAGTAACATGTAGTTAAGTAGGTAATTGCTAAGAATTAAAATTAACAAAGGTGATATGCCATTTTAGTACAAGTAGAGTTCAGATTCAGGTACATTCAATATCCCTTATTCATGGTCTCGATTCATACAACGGGACATAATATTACGTTTAACTTAAATCTAAAAACAATATGTCCCTTTCACGTTCCTATAAACGAAAAGGGACAGGTATTGTCAACTTAGAGACGTCAATCATCGATCTTTAAGCGTAGTTCGCACTAGTTTAGCTGGCATGCGAAAACATCCCACTTATGAAGCTGAATTTGATAGCTGCGCTGCTTATTTTAAATGTTATTCATTCAAAATTAAATTCATTCATCCCCCATCCTTTTCATTCGCATAAGAATGAAGAGACCAACAACTTAAATTCACAAATTTTAGCGGCCACGCCGGAATCAAGTCTAATAAGTAAAATATTCAGTCGGGCAGTATGTATGGAGCAGTATTTTTTTATGTGTGGAAAAGTTGATACCCGTTGACAGAGCACGTCTTTTTAGTTTTTTTGTAAATAGAATTTTCTTTATAGTCGGTAATTTTTTTTTCTCCTATTTTAACCCCCGACGAAAAAGAGAGGTGGTTATAAGTTCGACTTGTGTGTCTGCGCCTGTTTGCGTTGCGACATCGTAGCTCCTAAACGGATGCGCTGATTTTGATCTAGTTTTTTTCGTTTGCAAGGTGTCACAATCGAGAGTGTTCTTAGCTATGATCCGAGAAAATACCTTTAGCCATTTGAAGATTATCAGATTTTTTCTAGTTGTTGAAAGGATCAAGCAACGGTTTTGTGGCGATTGTTTTTAATTATTTTATTAATTTTATTTAATCTTCGATTTATTCAACACTATCTTCCTGCCCCGCGGTCCCTCCTAGGTTTTCTGCGGTAAAAGGTAGCCTATGTGCTTACCCTAGTTCTATTCTATCTCTGTCTGTACCAAGTTTTAACAGACATAACTTAGAATGAATATTGTAGTTTTAAACCCACAAAAAATGTTTTCCTAAAAACACCAAAAAAAAAGAAGTATGAATAATATAAAAGCAAACTTAAATTGGCATAGGTGACGTCTAAGATACCTGGGCGTGGTTTTTTTTTTTCCTTTATGAAGATACCGGTTTCTTTTTTATAGGTAGTCTAAAAACGAAAAGGCCTGTCTAGGTAACTAAGTAACTAAGCTGCTTAAGGCCTCTTTTGGGTGTCTTAACGAATCTACGGTTTTAAAAATACAATTTGATTTAAATTTTTATAACAGCCACCCGATTTTATTTATTTCATTTATTTTTATTTAATATTTATTATACACATGAAAATACAAAAGTACAGGCACAAAGAAGAAGAGGACACAACAGGTACTGCTTATTTCCAAGGAAATGTCTTACAGCAGATCTAGGAAGGAAAAGAAAAGTAAACAGAAAAGCGGAACAGACGTGCACAATAAACTAACCTACAGCCTAAAATAACAAATATATAAACATGAAAAATATTTTGAATAAACATATAAATAAAATGTGTACGTATAATATACTAAATAAATGTTGTGTAATAAATACAAACACCTATACCATAACACATAATCGAAATATAATACATACCCTAACACGAATTATTAGCACAGAGAAAGGTAGTGTTCTTTTCGAATCGTTTTTTAAACAGGCTTAATGATTTTAGTAATAGTTTAATTAGTTTGCAGCTAAGATTCGCAGAATGGTAATCATAGAATCGGTTGAAACTCTAAAAAGTAATATCACGGTTAACATTATGTATAGTAATCAGTGGTCGGAAAGGGTGGGCAGTTTTGTAAGCTTGTGTTCTTTGCACCGATATTTTCTTTAAATTTTCCTTTCTCCGAAGGTATGAATACTGTAAAGATTAAAAATAAATAGTATATTAAAGACGACTTCCGGTTTTATCGAAAAACTAAATACCGGAAATTCAATAGCATATCCATAGTTTTGACACTATCAGCCCACTACGTTCCTATTTCTGATTATAATACCTAATCGAAAACGCGTAACAGGAAGCAGGACTCGATATCGCGCGTCCCGAATCGCCTTTACCTCTAACTAATATACCACCGAACCCACTATGTTTATTTTGAAAGGAGTTTTTTTATAAACAACTAGTGACCCGCCCCGGCTTTGCACAGGAGAATGGTTATTGTGGACTATTCCGAAGTATAATATGCATGTATTATACAAACCTTCCTCTTGAATCACTCTATCTATTATAAGAAACCGCATCAAAATCCGTTGCGTAGTTTTAAAGATTTAAGCATACATAGGGACATAGGGACAGAGAAAGCGACTTTGTTTTATACTATACTAGCGACCCGCCCCGGCTCCGCACGGGAAAATGGTTATTGTGGGTTATCCTTCAGTATATTATGCATGTATTATACATATAAACCTTCCTCTTGAATCACTCTATCTATTAAAAAAAAACGCATCAAAATCCGTTGCGTAGTTTTAAAGATTTAAGCGTACAAAGGGACATAGGGACATAGGGACATAGGGACATAGGGACGGAGAAAGCGACTTTATTTTATACTATGTAGTGACTAGCGACCCGCCCCGGCTCCGCACGGGAAAATGGTTATTGTGGGTTATCCTTCAGTATATTATGCATGTATTATACATATAAACCTTCCTCTTGAATCACTCTATCTATTAAAAAAAAACCGCATCACAATCCGTTGCGTAGTTTTAAAGATTTAAGCGTACAAAGGGACATGGGGACATAGGGACATAGGGACGGAGAAAGCGACTTTATTTTATACTATGTAGTGATAGTGATAGTGATAGAGACACAGCAAATTGTTATAACATGTGACCGTGAGAATGGAATGGGAAAAGTGTTTACTATAAATAAATGTGGAAAAAGATTGTAATGTTTCCTTATAGGTAGATTCTGTGAAACCCGACGTAAAATACACAAGAAACCGCGAAGTGCGGTTGATTGAAGTTAATTGACATACGATCATCGTCGATTAAAAACATAAGAATGATTACGAACGGGGTATTTTAGTATAATGATTAGAATGCAATCGCGTCTGTAGCGTGGTGGAAAAGACTGTTGGTTTCAACCCGAAAGGCTCAGGTTTGAGTCTCTATATATCAATGTTTATTAATTTTTGGGATTTATATGATTCTTAGATTTTATAGTGATGGAAATGATCCTGAGGGAACTTGCTCACATCTGATGAAATTCAAAGAGTGTATGATATCTTATTAGATACCTAGTTTTTACTAGGAAAATGAAAGGAAATGGAGTTTTTTTTTTTAATTTGCACATACTAAAATTTATTACTAGTTTCTTACTTAGTTTAGTATACTTCATTAATTCAATCTATTAGTTTAATATACTAGCAGTTCGCCCGCGGCTACGCCCGCGTGGGTTTTTTAACTTTTACGTGCAGTTTCCCGTAGGAATGAGATATTTTCCAGCAGTAAAAACAATCTAAGATGTTGACCGGGAATATAAGGTACCACCATGCAAAATTTCATTCAAATGGATCCAACAGTTTCGGAGATAAGCCCATACAAACAGACAAATAGAGAAACAAAACTTTTGAAAAAAAAGAACTGGTTATGTTATACACTTCTTACATCCCCCTGACTTGGTTATTAGATTTTTTTTATGTACAGATTTTCAACCTCAGTTTTAGTATATAGATTAAACGAATGCTTACTTATTATAAACATAATTTTATGTCAACCTGATCGCATGCTCTTTTTTCCAACCAAAGCCTTTTTGTTTCAAGTCGAACAACAATAAAAATAAAAACAGCGCGATTGTAACAGAATCGAGCACCGACGCACAATCCTTGTTTACTCGGCTACATATACATAAAGTAGCAACAAGCCAGTCCAGTCCACTCGTACGCAACGCTAGCATGACATCGAAAGGGTACCGCGTTCACTTCCTCATTGTAACATGCGCTGTGATCGCTGCAAGTTACTACGTGAACAAACCACTGTTCCCGATCAGGAATGAAACGAAAAGATCCCTTGGATACACCAAAGAATCATTCCTTAATTTCACTGAACTGACAGCGCGGAATGGATATTCAACTGAAGAGCATTCGGTGACGACTGAAGACGGATACGTTTTGAAGATGTTCAGGATCGTTAAAGGGAGGAATTGTAAAGGAGATTTGAAGAAACCACCAGTGATTTTAATGCATGGGCTGTTGCAGAGTTCTGATGCGTGGTTGGATGCCGGTCCCAATGCTGGGCTGGCTTATTTACTGTCTGATGCGTGTTATGATCTTTGGGCTGGAAACCAAAGAGGGAATTACTACACGCGGAGGCATACATCCTTGGATCCGGATAGAGATGCGAAATTTTGGGAATTTAGTGTCGATGAAATTGGATATTACGACATTCCGGCTATGATCGATCATGTGTTACTGCACACTGGTTCGGAAAAAGTGAATTATATCGGATACTCGCAAGGTTCCGGGGTTTTCTACGCAATGTGTTCAGAAAGACCAGGTTATTGTGACAAAGTGAGCGTGGAAATTGGTTTGGCACCTGCTGCTAGACAGACCAATACGAAATCTGTGCCATATAAGATATCATTTAGAATTATAGAGCAAATGCAAGGGTTATTCGAAAGAGTGGGAGTACAAGAAATATTGGCTAAGGGTGATTTGAGTCAGGAGTTTTTGGAATTTCTCTGCCAATGGCCAATCATGACTAATAGTTTGTGTAATATATTCAATGCAGTAATAGATGTGGGACATCCAGGGTCAATTACAAACCAGACCAATCAGATCCTGTTTTCCCATTTCCCTGCCGGAACGTCACTGAAAAACATCGTGAGGTACTCTCAAAGTTTTAGATCACCGAATTTCGAGAAATTCAATTATGGGACAGAGAAAAATTTGCAAATTTACGGGAGTGAAGATCCACCAAAGTATAATCTAAGTGCAGTGACAGTTCCTGTTGTGATTCTGTATGGGAAAAATGACCATTTAGTCGATCCTAAGGATATATTTTGGCTGCGAAAGGAATTACCTAATGTATTAGAAACAGTGTTAGTAAAAGACCCTCTTTGGAACCATATGGACATAACTTACAGTCAGTATATAAACGAATTGATATTTCCTAAAATCAATGAGTATTTGCTTAAATTTAGTTTTTTATAAGTTCAATTTAATCATTGTGATAGCGTGTGAATAGGAATTATTTAATACATTATCACTGGATAAATATTGTGATCTCCAGTCCGATTTATTTCTGATGCTGAATGTGGACTTTATCTTCTACAGATACAAAGTTTAAAAAAGAAATACAAGTATGTATTTTAAAAATGTGAATTAGGAACAGGAATCGCTATCAGTGACTTCGATAAAATCTACTAAGTCGCGGGTAAATGATCTTGAAATCTTAGTTTACCGAAGGTAAAGATTTCCTTGTAAGACTTGTGTCACCTTGTGTTTAAGTTCAACCCAAAATTGAACTTATTAGTAGGTTTTTGTATGGGAAACAGTATGCCATTTTCGGCAATGCTACTTGGTCCGAATGTTATACACATCCTCTTGAGCCTAAATCGACCGGTAGTCAGTGATAATTCCGCGACAGGTTGGGGTCAAAGTTGAGCTGCCGGCGCTCAGAAAAAGAAATCTGGCGGATTTGTTTGGACCTTTGAGTCAAGTTTGGTGTCGTTATCATGTAACTAGACGATTCCCCATACCAGTTTTTTATATTACTCCAATCTCTTGTGATGTAGAGAAAGTCAATATTTTATGGTAAAAGTTTACACTAGTAATAGTTTTCGTACAGTCAACAACAAACGACTTAGAACACTTACAACAAGCAACAATATATAGACAGATACTTCAAAGTTCAAAGTCAAGTACGAATGTTGAACTGAACAATGTCTAATGTAAATTGGCCTTGTAATGCAAACGTTTCCTATGATGTCATGGTTCAAGATAATCTGGTGCTTTTAGACTCTAAATAGTGAGTGAATAATATTAATAATTAAGAATAAATATTTGGAGAGTTATAATAAATTACTGATAGATAGCGCGCTACTGATACTAGTATTTGTGAAAGTACAAATAAGAGTTCTATGTATAAGCGTAATAAGTCTATTTTGCTGTGATATTTGGTTTTTATTTAGGTTGTTAAATTGGCCCTATTTCAAGAAGTTGGATATTTACTAATTTGAGATAGAATTCAGTGTGGGTATATTGCGGAATCTTTTTCGATGAAAATGAAAGGATTCACCTTGGGATTTACTTTTGTGACGCAATGAATGAATATCAAATTGTACTTATAAAAAAAAAATCATTTGTTTAAAAAAAAAAAAACTTGCCTTGGTGACTTGTGACAGTATAATATTTAAGTGATTTTTTAGTTTTTAAGTCAAATATGTTTTCTTTGGTATATTCTAAAACTTTAAAATAATGATGCTTCCAGTATACATTCATTATAAAACTACTCATATATTGTAAGATTAAATGAAATCTAAATATTATAAAGTTTTATTAATGCTTAAAAGAGGACTGTGTTTTTCATAGACTTTACAACCTTTTTTCTGTACACAATCCCAATAAGAAAATTCGAAAAACAATGCAACAATGATGAATATATATGAATATTATTTATTTATTTATTCAAAAGGTCACTCACAGAGTCGAATAAACGTACGTACGAATTACTCAAATGTAAAAACAATATTCTTTCCAAAACCGAAAAACTAGCATGATTTCGGCAAAGACTTAATAAAATAGGTAGGTAGGTAAAAAAATTTAACGTCCTTGGGTATACAGTGGTATACATATAAGTATGTAAGTCTGTAAAAACGCGCAAATAATCTAAGTAGGTATAAACGCATTCGCATAATATTGACGCAAGTCTTATAAATTAATTAGTTTTTGTCCAACTTAATTATACTTTTTTCTCGTATAATTAAGTAGATAGATGCTAGCTAGACATGAGAAATCATTAATGTGACAAAAAACACCACTACGCACGCATATGTCGCAGCTGGATGGTTTCAGCCGTCTGATAATAATTATTTGTCTAGGTAAACAATTGTATGTCGGCTTACAGATGTAATCCAGCTGTTAATAACTATACATGTCACGTCGCTTCAACAACTATTTTACTAGGTTGAAGTCTAGTCATAAAATTGTGACCTTCAAAATACAAAAATAATTTATTCATCCAGCATACTACCTCTCATCATAGGTTTCTTAAAAACTCTTAATGACGTCATTTAAGAAGCTAAAAAGCTTTGCTCAAACCAAGACCGGCCTCAAGTTTAAGCAATAATAATTAAAAGAAATCAAACAATCTATAACACTAAATTAAAAAAATTAATAATCCCCGACACAAAACCGTTACTTGATCCTTTCAACAACTAGAAAAGAGCTGATAGTCTTCAAATGGCTGAAGGTATTTTCTTGGATCATAGCTAAGAACACTCTTGATTATTACACATTGCAAACAAAAAAAACTAGGTCAAAATCGGCGCATCCGTTTAGGAGCTACGATGCCACAGACAGACAGACAGACAGACAGACAGACAGACAGACAGAGAGACAGACAGCCAGACAGACAGACGGACAGACGGACAGACGGAGAGACAGACAGACGGAGAGACAGACAGACGGACAGACGGTCAGATGGACAGACAGACAGACAGACAGACAGACAGACAGACAGACAGACGTCAAACTTATAACAACCCTCTTTTTCGTCGGACGAATTAAATAATAAATATGTATGATAGTCTGTAGGGTATTTATGATATGGGCCTCTGTTTATTACATATTTAACATCTATATGTAAATATTGCCTGAAATTAATGGATTTATTATTATTATTACTATTATAAGCGGCTGGACACTTTGACTCCGAGAGCCATTATTACGCAGCAGTATAGGCGAATTTCGTAATGCGAGTGTCTAGCCGCCATGTAGACTTTAGAAATTCTAAAGTTTGTATGTGAAGTTGACCAGGCCACAATGGGCCTCCGTGGTCAACTAAGGCCTATTCACCCTTTTCTAACCTGCGCCTGCCGGATGGGAAATAACGGCTGTAGCCTCTATCCCACCGACACACTTTATACCAACCGGAAATAGCATATTACGTCACAAAAAACCCTACTATAAATAAATCTAGTTATAGTTGTATGCGTGAATAACTCTTCGTCACGCTATACAGACATTATCACTAATTGGAAGACAATGGATAAAAGTATCGGAATGTACAGTAGCGAGCACATGCGGCTGGATATGTTAACCTTGAGAGCGCCCGTATTCCGTAGTGGTAGAGGCGAATAACCAACCGCATGTGCTGGCTTCTGTACGCGCCAAGCCTCGATCCCGTGCCTCCCGACGAAAGGATAATGACGAAGATATATTTATTTAAAAAAAACAGTAGTGAATGGATTAAAAGGTAAATGACCGAGTGGCCGCCAAAACTGTGAAAGGTTTACGTTAAATATTTTTTCTTTTGTTTGCATTTATGTCTGCCTCAAGGTTTGCAAGTTATTCGTAAAGTGAACAATCTAAAAATATAACTTTTAGTTTATTTTTTTAATAAAGTATGCTGTGTGATTTCGGTTTAGAGTTGGACCATGGTCTTACTAAGAAAACAAGGTATAACACTCCGACCACGTGACTGAAAAAAGCCTACGTCATTTCTACGTCATTTTGCCTGTTCATCCTTGTCGAATGCGTATAATAGACAAGGATGAACAGCGCAAAATGATATAGGCTTGTGTCAGTCATGTGGTCTAATTGTTAGACCTTGTTTTCTTGGACCATGGGTTTATACCAAGCAATCCCTGTGTTGTGAGTGCAAATCGTCAGGGAATATTTAGTTTACTTGTGTAGTTAATAACAAATGATATAATATGAAATACTTCCTTACCGAGCGAAAGAGACGCGTCAGCCTAGCATAAACCACTCTGACAAACGATTATCTCACATTGTCAATAACTGCGAGAAACCCGCCTTAATAAAATTTCTTCCAATACGATAAATGCAACAAAAAAAATTGTCCGTCATTAATAGGTTAACTAGCTTTTTTAAAAGTCGATAGTAAAAAGTAACTAGTATTAATCATACTAATATTATAAAGAGGAAAGCTTTGTATTGTATGTGTTATGTTTGTAATGAATAAGTATATTCATTCACCATTAGTAAGCTACATTCATCCTGAGTAACATACTACCTTATACTGCGGGATAATGCCTCATTCCCACGGGAAAAACTATTAACGCGGGCAGAAGTGCGGCGAAAAGATAGTTTATTATATAAACAATTCAAATCATCCAAAGAAAAATAATTTTATGGTCGATATAAAAAAATACATTTGACATAATTACAGGTTTTTTTAGTAGGGAATCGAACTGCTTTAAAAAGCCAGCGTTTTAGTTTTTTTCTAATCTAATTTGCGCTAACCAGTATGGCGGCCCGGTTTGTGGAAAACGGTTATTTTCCACGCGCCATTTGCTTTCCCGGCCATTGTAGTGTTTATTTATACTGGTTTGAGAAGGAAGTGTGAAATATGCTATTAACATTCTACCCTTTCAAAATATGTGTTGTTTTTGCGAAGTAATTCAAAGGTTGTGTGTGAAGTTGACCAACCCGCACTGGGCCAGCGTGGTCAACTTAGGCCTGTTCACCCTTATGGTAGGCTCGAGCCCCTCGGTGGGGACATATAACTTAAAAGAAACTTTGCCGTACGCATTTACTAGCATCAATTAATTAAATACATTGGAAATTTTACGATTTATACTCTAAGATTGTGTGTTTTTAACGAACTTAAACTTGAACTAGGTGGCCTTGTCTGTGTCTGCGTCTACGCAATACCTAATTAGTAACGGACATTGACCTTACGTGCTTACGTCATCTTTAACTTATAACTGCCGACGACAATCCATACTTCATATTAATCTATAGGTACTAGGTACTAATATTATAAAGAAGATTTGATTGTTTGTTTGCATCGAATAGGCTCCGAAACTACTGAACTGATATCAAAAATTCTTTCACCATTAGAAAGCTACATTCACCCTGAGTAACATAGGCTACCTTTTACCGCGGGAAAATGCCTCATTCCCACGGGAAAAACAGTTAACGGCGAAAAGCTAGTAATATTATAAATGTAAAAGTGTGTTGTGATGTATAAGTTATATTATTGTAAAGTTTCATTAAAATCCGTGCAGTAGTTTCAGAGATTAGCGTGTACAAACGGACAGACAGACGGTAATTTTTTTTTAATGTGTATATATTTTTGTGTTCAGCTATTTATACACTGACTCAAACTTTTTTTTTTAATTTACAAATCAATATACAAACACGCCGATTCTTCAGTTAGGTACTATAGAATATAGATAGGTATAAAAAGAAAATAGACAAGGTAATTTATAAAAATATAATGCTAGTCAATTCGCGCTTAGCAATTAGTGTAACCAAGCTGTTAACCTCTACCAATTTCGTTATATTTTTTGTACATGTTTTTTGATGTCTAAGGCAGATTCCAATGAAGTTTTGACCGTGGGAAAAAAATAATTCCCAAAGAAAAAATAAAACCTGGTCCTTGGTATTTATTAGCTTTGAAGTCGAAAAAATATTTTTCGAATAAAAACATTTTGATTTAGATTTTAACGCAGTAACGCAGTATTGAACTTTAAACTTTGAACTTTTTCTTCTTCTTCTTCTTTTCTTCTTTTCTTTCTTTTCTTTCTTTTCTTTACTTTGCTTTTTTGTAATTCAATATAATTAATTTGGATGTCAAAAAAAAAAATTTAATTATTTTTATTTTTTTGTTGAAATAGTGACGAGTAAAATTATATTTTGTTGCTAGATAATGAAAAATAAATCTAAGATTATAAATCAATCAATACTTAGGCTTTCCATTTCCATTACATTGCTAATCCTTTTCTTTCAGGCGAATCTTTTCATGTTTTTGTAAGTCGCAATGTTCGCAATTCTCATGGGAAAATAATATCCAGTGTAAGTGACAGATTAGCAAAGAAGAAAGAATGAAGATTAATTTAGTACTTAGACATATTTTTTCAGTGACCAATTTTTATTTTTTTGATTATGTATTATTATGACCTGTCTCAAATTAGAGTGCGAACAATTACAAATAAATTTGCTCGTTTTACAATACACTAGCTTTTCGCCGCGGCCCCGCCCGCGTTAACAGTTTTTTCCCGTGGGTGGGTATGAGGCATTTCCCCGCGGTAAAAGGTAGCCTATGTCTATGTTACTCAGGGTGAATGTAGCTTTCTAATAGTGAAAGAAATTTTGAAATCGACGCAGTAGTTTTTGAGTTTATGCATTACAAACATACAAGCACACAAAAATACAAATCTTTCCTCTTTATAATATTAGTATGATTGTGGTCGTAGAGCTGCAGCAAAAACAACTTTGCAATACAAATATCTTTTTAATTTTTAAAACTTTCACGGTTGTTTTCATAACTATTAAGATTTAAAACGGGAAATTTACCGCGGTATTTGTTTGACAACAAATAAATAGCACGATAAATATTCCGTTTTAAATCTTAATAGTTATAAATATATCTTTGCCGCTTCGATTGTCTGATTTGCTTTGGCACTGTTTGAAAATGGTTGCGCTCTTGGCTGCAAATAAACTTGGTAATCGTGCGCACGTTTAGTTAAAACAGTGATTATGTATGTTTATTGTATAGTCCACATATCCATAGTTACGTAGAGAAAACCTTACAATTTTATATGCAATCATAAAAGGAATTTGGCCTAGACCGGCCCAAGAAAACAAGGTCTTACAATTAGACCACGTGACTGACACGAGCCTACGTCATTTTGCCCATTCATCCTTGTCGGATGCGTGTAATAGACAAGGATGAACAGCGCAAATGACGTAGGCTTGTGTCAGTCACGTGGTCTATGTAAGACCTTGTTTTCTTGGACCATGGCCTAGACCCATGTATTAACAATCAAGAGCACATACAGTCATACACTTTGAACGTTGTATCGTTCTTATGTCTGTTGAATAAGGAAGAGAATCGCGATGCACATGTTACATGTAGGTTACCTTGTATATGACTATACCGTGTTTATTCTTAGAAATCATTGAGTGTTAAGCATTATATTCATTGCTAAAGGATTAATAAAAGATGTAGGTAAACCAGGTTAGTAAAAACTATACTATAATACTTATCTGTACTTCTATACCTATAGGCTATATGTATACTAATACGTATTATAAAGAGGAATTGATTGTTTGTTTGTTTCTTTGCGTCGAATAGGCTCCGAAAATACTGAACCGATTTCAAAATTTCTTTCACTATTGAGAAGCTACATGATCCCTGAGTAACATAGGCTTATTAACATAGGCTATATTTCTTTAAAAAGGCCTTTCGTCCATAGGCATTACGACCTTAGATATTTAAACTTTAAAGATTTTAATATGTAACCCCCCTATCTCATACGAACGATTCAGAAATTGAGCTCCTTGAACAAGATAGCTGAAAACTTTAGACTTAAAACCGTTTTTATGTCCTTTTTTTTGTATTGAACTATGTTTGAGTCGATAAAGTACGACTAATCAAGCTTCACCGGACCTGCGGAAGACTCTACCCCAAAGTAGTCATGTACCAACGCGTCTTGGGGCGGCTCGAGGGAGCCTCGAACCTAGGCCTAGCGCGTTGTTATTGAAAAACATCGTGAAGGAGACGGCGGCTACGGGTTGTAACTTGATGGGTATTCTCTACCAGAAGGGCATTCTGGCATTCTGTTAGATGCAATCTTCTTTTTATGTCCATTGAATAAGGTACATAATCGCGATCCATGTATTTACCTTTACCTGCCCTTGACCGTACATGTAATACGTAATATAATAGCAAAGTTACTAACCTCAAGCAAAATAATTGCTTTTCCGTGCCATTAATTTGTTCGGTTGTGTTAGTGAAAACCGCTAGTAACAGTTGTAAAACTGTCGTTATCGTAAATTGAACCTCTTTACAACGACATAGACGCTATATTTCAAATTACCGTAATTAAGGAGCTGTAAAATTGGCTGTTACGCCATTTACAGCATCCGAATTTTAATTGTCATAAAAAACGGTCAAGTGCGAGTTAAACTCGAGTGGAAGAGTGGAAGGGATTAGCCAAAACCGTTTCGGAGCAAAATGACAAGTGGGAGCAAAATGTCAGAAGCGCACAATGTCACTATGCCTTCCGTGGTGTAGTTGGTAAGCACGTTGGCTGCGTATAGGCCGAAGGTCGTGGGTTCAAGTCCCGCCAGAAGGTTTACGTTTTTGGTTGTTTTCTATGAATCTAAAAATATTTTTAGTTATATCTGTTATTGTCAAGACAAGGCTTTCTATGTTTTTTTTACTGCGGGAAAAGGCAGACAGTTATAGTAGATAACCTAGCATAGGTACAGAAGCCAGCACATGCGGTTGGACATTCGCGCTACAAAATCCCTTCGCTCTCAAGGTCAACATGTCCGTTTCGTATGTGCTGGCTACTGTACAACGCTCTCCATTGAAATTAAAGTTAATAGACTGTACTTAATATTTACAACTTTAAAATAAATCTTTCTTTTATTTCTGTCATAATGAGAGTACTTTATTAGCTGTCTTGAGCAGCGTTTGTCAAACTTTGGGACCAATTGAATTGGACTTTTAATTATTAATGGCACTTTTGTCAAAGTTTAATTTTCGTTTAGCATAATTGAAGTCTGAAGCCATTTAGTGAATTATAATTTATGATAGTTGTAGTCTATTTTAATTTTATTATGCTAGGTTTGCCATTTTACCCGACTGCATAAGTTGCAAAAGGAGGATTGTGTTTTTTGAGTGTATGTATGTATGTAGGTGTGCTTCTTTGGCATGTTCTGTAGCCTAAACAGCTTGATGGATTTTAACATAAGAAGTATCGTTATAATTCGTTTTAATAGTGACAGTGACACTGAGTCACAGAAGAAAATAATAGTACTAACCCGTACAGAAAGGACACTCACCCCCCCGCGCCAAAATGAGTTCCCGCCCGATATAGCGCCCCACGCCCCGCACCCCGCAGGCGCCGCGCGACTCCGCCGGTGGTGTTCGGGGGTGTTTTACATAGCGCCTAGCGCCATTGACTTGTAGATGATATTCAAAAAGAAGTAGCTTGTCAAAACGTGTTTTCTCTATGGAGTGACCGCCCAGTGACTGAGTATAAATTATTTCAAAATGATAAAGAAATCTATATGACGGATTGCGGCTGCAAATTGTGTCTGAAACTTTTTTTTTTATAAAACATAAAGTGGTGTATCAAAATAAAGAACTTTAGGTATGTAAAGATTACGAAAATATGACACACTAGCTGTCCGCCCGCGGTTACGCCCGCGTTGTTTTTTTGACATTTCCGTGCACAGTTTCCCGTAGAAATGAGATATTTTCCCGTAGTAAAAAGTATCTAAGATGTTGATCGGGTATATAAGGTACCACCATATAAAATCGGGCCAAATAAGTAAACATTGAGAACCCTAAACAAAGCACTTTATGAACCCACAATCTTTTCGCTTCGCCGTGTCTCTTAGTATTTATTTGCCGCGAGAGAGATAGGCTATCTTCCATCTCGCTTTATCAAGATCGAGGCCTGTAATGATCATAATAGGAGGTTTCGTTCCACCTCATGAAACTCCTATCTGTTAAACGAACAATAAGGAGCCTGAATGTATTTTTTATTACCGTAGTTATATATTTTTTTATCTTTAATGCGTTTTCCATTACCTGTGATGGCGTTTGTTATCGAAATAGTAATTTGTGCGAAGTACTATCAAGAGCAGCTTAAGCATCGCAATTCTCTCTCTACAGACGTACAGTCTGTCAAAAAAGTCTTGAAATGGAGCTAATCTTACTTCTCGGAAATATTCATAAGTTAGAGCGTGACAGCATGATATAAAATGGCAACACCGTAAAGAAAGTAGCGCTGGCGACCCTATTAACATCACGATTTTTTTGACTGTCAAAGTGTTCAGCTTAGCGGGCTCTTGACTGTACGTCCACTGCTGAACAAAGGCCTCCCCCAAGGACCCTCCTGACTGTACGTACTAGGAGCTTAAAGCACATTCTTAAAAATACGCCAAGATAGAAAAAAAAATCGTGCTCTTTCAAAATATATTTTTTTTATGTTTCTGGCTACACTTGCTGCTTACTCGTATAAATTTTTCGGCTGATATGATGATGATGATAAATTTTATTCCATTGAGTCTTCGCAAAATGGCGAGATTTTAATGTACAGTCAGAAACAAAATTAATATTCCAAACATAAATAAATTGAACCTAATACCAGTACAAAAAAAAACATTATTTATCATAAAATTCATAATACCTAAGCCACGACCGTACGTCTGGTCTGTAATAATAATAAACCATCTCCTTCCCACTTCTAAACAAGAGAAGTTCGTATTATTAAAACATTCCTACGACTGGGCATAAAGTTCCAAGCGGTATTATTGAAAAGGATTGTACAGATCTTGGGAATTGAAACAAACTATTAAGATTTAAAACGGGATATTTACCGTGGTATTTATTTTGTGTGAGTGCCCGATATTTCGATTAAAAGTATATTGAAACAAACGTTCGACTTCGCGGTCATTTGAAAAAAAAAAGAACAATATTCAAGGTTTTAACAAACAAATGCTTTTATTTCCAAAAACAAATTGTACAGTTGATTGGAATTACCGTCAGGCCCCGCACTAGGTTACACTTGTATCGTTTTATAAAAATACTTTAATTAGGTTTGAAATTAAAAAGCTTCACCCAAGTTTCCACTTTTAGGACAGCTTTAAAATTCTTTAAAAAATACAACAATATATAATAAAGGTTTTTTTTTCGAAGTAAGGTCTTAATATCATTTTTCGACGTCAAAACAAGGTAAAAGAGGTTAATATGCTTTGCTCCAACCAAGGCAGGCTCTCGTCTCACATTAATGCAGAACAAACTTTAAAATTTTAAAGAGGCGATGCGACATAAGTTTGAACAGAACTGGTTGGTTGTTAATTTCTGGCACTTATAGATAGAAAGAAGAACTAGAAAAAATTTTTTGGATAATTATTAGCACTGCTTATAATTAAGGAATGATTTTAAAGTTTGCGTTCGTAAAATAAAATATAACAATTTGCAGCCACTGAAGTTTCATTATCAAAAGCAACTTATGAATTGCCAAACTTAAGAAGCAATGGGCTGGGCACATTGCGCTTAGAACCGACGGCCGTTGGGGCAGAAAGGTTCTTGAATGGCGGCCGTAGGCCGGGCAGGCCCCCCACGAGATGGACCGAATATCTGGTGAGGGTCGCGGGAAGCCGCTGGATGCGGGCAGCGCAGGACTGATCATTGTGGAGATCCTTGGGGGAGGCTTTTGTCCAGCAGTGGACGTCTACAGGCTGGGATGATGATGATGATGGAGTTTCATTAGTCATTACATTACACTATTATTGCAGTGTTTCAAATGTTTCCGGTATTTTTTACCAATTTCTTAAGATTATCCATTATCATTTCAGTCTATAGACTTGCCCACTGCTGGACAAAGAGCTCTCTCAAGAATATTAGCAGTCTAAAATTGACTTTGGTATTGCATTGGGTTGAAATCGGGATCGATATTGATTTCAAGAATAGAGCCCCTAAAAGTCGGCGCTAGTAGCTATATGAAATTGCATTTCAACCAATTGCTATATAGTATACTTGACATTTCAATATAGTTATCGCTCTTGCGTTAGTTACAATTTCGGCATTTGAGTTTGTGGCTCTGTACCTACTTCAGATTTTACATTTAAACCATTAATTTCACCACATATTATTCATTTACAAGTTATAATATAAGTTATAAAATAAGTTAGTGTAATGCACGGCGAGGCTCAGGCTCAGTTTAACGCTAGCAAGCCATTAGCAAGCTGACTTGCACAGCACTGGTTTTCAGCCCGCCCCTCCCCTCACATGCCACCAGATACATAATAAGATAGGTCACCACCAACATCAATTTTTAACATCTTCAGCAAATACTAACTAATTTAGGAAAAAGAATAAAAAATATTTAGAAATCTCAATACATTTGACCTTCTTCGCTTGGTGTGTACACGCCTCAAGGAGCTGCAATAGTTATAGCAAACAATGGTGCAATCTGGGAATTTCTGCTGACGTAAGTAAGTGGGGATTACAGGTGGGGTATTGCAATTGTTCAGGGTGTCACAACAAATATTGGAAAACTAATGGGAAAATAGATTTTTATTTTATTTTTACAGCTGATAAAAAATTACACGTAACTGAAATTTTTACCCGATTGCGCGAGGTAATAAAAGAGGGTCATATTTTGAATAGAAAGTATAAGTAATTAAGGACATACCTACAATAAAAAAAAGTTTGTAATCACTAACAAAAACTGATAATAAAATATGTTTTTAAAATTTCACCTTAAAGGAAAAGTGAATAATCTATAATATAAAAATAAATCGCAAAATGTGTTGGTAAGCGCATAACTCAGTAACGCCTGGATCAATTTAAACAACTCTTTTTTTTAATGTTCGTTGAAGTCCAAGGATGGTTTTTACAAAGAGAAATAAAATAAAAAACTCATTCCCACGGGAAAATTGTTTAACGCGGGCGGAGCCGCGGGGCGAAGAGCTAGTAGTCATATAATAGTACATTTTTCTTAAATAAAGGTAAGTTTTTTTTTTCAAAATCAAAATTATAAAAAAATACTTAATCGGTTTTGATGTGTCATTATAACAACAAACAACAACTAACAAAAACTAACAATACAATAACACAACATACAAACAACATACAAACAACATACAATAACATACAATAACAACACACAACACATACACATACACACATACATATAATAACTTTTTTTTTTTTTTTTTTATAATACGTCGTTAGATTCGTTTTTATAGCTAAAGTGTTACTGGCTAAATAAAAAAATAAAATGGCGGTTTTTTTTTGCGCAGTAACTAAAAACTCTTTAAACTTACCGCGTTATTACCGCGTTAGTTATTAATAATAAACTTAAAATAATTATCCTACTAATAATATAAACGCTAAAGTTTGTGGGATAGATGGATGTTTGTGCTTTCAAAAACTACTTTACAATTTACATAGCTTACCTATATACATCAGAATAACCCTTAAGCCACGTTTTACCGCGGGAAAATCCCCCATTCCCACTGAAAAAACTGTAAGCGCGGGCGCAGTCGCTAGCATATTTTATATCAAATCTTCTAGTTCATTGTTTTTATTATTTAGAATTCTGAGTATCTAAATCCCGTACGTCTAGACGAATTTCAAACTAATATATTCATTGCTTTATTTTCTTGTTACAGGTACTTTCTCAGAACAACTCTCGACAGGTTGAACATTATTGTTAAGAAAAATAATACTTAATACTCGTATATTTTTTTAAGATAACTCTATTTTACACCTTAGTACCTCAGCTATTTCAAATCTGTACCCTGACTCGGTTTTTGGCATTTTTTTCTATAATAAAATATATTACTATATAACTACATAGTATAAAACAAAGTCGCTTTCTTTGTCCCTATGTCCCTATGTATGCTTAAATCTTGCAACGGATGTTGATGCGGTTTTCTTTAAAAGATAGAGTGATTAAAGAGGAAGATTCATATGTATAATACATGCATATTATACTTAAGGATAACCCACAATCACCATTTTCCCGTGCGGAGCCGGGGCGGGTCGCTAGTAAATTATAAACATGAAAGTATGGATGGATGTTCGTTACTCTTACACGCAAAAACTGCTGAATGGATTTTAATGAAACGTATCAATAATGTAGCTTATACATCAGAATAACATCATCATCATCATCATCTCAGCCGAAAGACGTCCACGCTGGACAAAGGCCTCCCCCAAGGATCTCCACAATGATCGGTCCTGCGCTGCCCGCATCCAGCGGCTTCCCGCGACCCTCACCAGATCGTCGGTCCACCTCGTGGGGGGCCTGCCCACACTACGTCTTCCGGCGCGCGGTCGCCATTCAAGAACCTTTCTGCCCCAACGGCCGTCGGTTCTACGTGCAATGTGCCCAGCCCATTGCCACTTAAGTTTAGCGATTCTTCGGGCTATGTCGGTGACTCTGGTTCGCCTGCGGATCTCATCATTCCTGATTCGATCACGCAAGGAAACTCCAAGCATAGCCCTCTCCATCGCTCTTTGGGTGACTTTGAACTTTCTTATGAGGCCCATCGTTAGCGACCACGTCTCAGATCCGTAAGTCATCACTGGCAACACACATTGGACAAAGACTTTAGACTTAAGACACTGCGGTATTTGGGACGAAAAGATATTGCGCAAATTCCCGAACGCTGCCCATCCAAGTTGGATTCGACGATTGACCTCCTTCTCGAAGTTAGATCTACCTAGCTGGACTGTTTGTCCCAGGTAGACGTAATGGTCAACAACTTCGAGAGCGGAGTCCCCAACTTTTATTGGAGTGGGTACTACATGGGCGTTCGACATGACTTTTGTCTTCTCCATGTTCATCTTCAGACCCACTTGTTGGGAAACTCTATTGAGGTCATCGAGCATTGAATAACATATGGGCGACATTTTACCGCGGGAAAATCCCTCATCCCCACGGGAAAAACAGTTAGCGGTAAGCTAGTTATTTATAATTGTACTGTACTTAGTGAATGAGAATATTTACTGCAAAACAGAACCAATATTATAAAGTAGTTATTTAGGCTTGTTCTGTTGCGATTGACGTGTTAAGCTCCCTTGAGCATTAGAATGTGTGAACTACCCTCGCATTTCAATGAACTTGCGGTGAAGAACTTCATATAACTTTATATTATTTAGATTAAAGGAAAAAGACTATGACATAGTATGTTTTTTTGCCTCTCCCTTAGGGAATAATCTAATAAAAAAAACAATTTTATTTTATTTTGATTGTTAGTTTTTTTATTTTATATTGATAAAGACTAAATAGTTATTGTCGATCAATGTATTTTTTCTGTTTTAACGTATCGTGTGTGTCAATATATATAGTTATTATATTTATCCATCTAAGTAAATAAACTAACGTGGCCATAAAGCAGCCTTCGTCCTTGAAAAACAGTATTTAATTTTGCAAGTTCTCTAACACAAAAAGCAATCTTTGTCCAGAGGTGAGGCAAAGGTTTCACTCCGACGCAGTCCAATTAAGAAAAAAATAACGTTGTTATTAAAAATCTAGTGTCCAATACAAATATCCAGTTACATTCAGACGTCATAGAGTCGACGCCCTGTGACGTAGTTAAGGGGTCACGTCAAAAGCTGTAGCGGGAATAAAATACACTGGTACGAAGGATTATTTTACCCGTGTTACTACCAAATCTTACAACCAGTAGTAGAATTATGAATTATGTGGACTATGCTATTATAGTTTCATATCTGCACACGAATATCTTTATAATTGTGACTACAGGTAAAAACAAAAAAAATGCTTACAAATGGTTTGAAATAATGGCAGAAGAAATCCTTAGTAGGGATTGTACCTTTTACCAATATTATTACATACAGCTACACCACGGATAGTGAAATGAAGAAATATCCAAATAAAAAAACTTTATTTCAATTAAGTCTATACTGTTGTTATAAATTTAACAATATTAAAATATTTTAACACTTAAAAACTAAAACATAATGTCAATGAAACTACAACTATAAAGAAAAGACTAAAAAAAAAAATAGAACGCCTCAGTGAGTTTGTCTGTTTCCCCTTATGCCTAAATAGGTTAAAAATTATCAGCGTGATGTCAGAAAAATATTAAAAAATATAACCAGCGCAAATGTAATTTGAAACGGAGACTAACAATAATGGTAAAATCGCGTTGCAACCGAAAGCTTTATAATAAATACATAATCAGACCGCTAGACTGGACACTTCTTAAGAAATAAGGAGACTTTTGTGTTATTTCTCTTCATATTGCTTTCGTTCTATTATGCCTGTGTAGTAAATTTATACCGAATACAATCACGAAACGCTTCCGTTTATCACCCACCCCACTCACCACGAACCTGAGGGCTGAAAGAGTCTGAGTACTTAGTTCGCAAAACGCCGCGCCGTGAATGACTGGCCGCTAACAGCATTCGAAAATGGAACGCTCTTTCAAACTTTTAAAGCCGTAACAGAATCATGGAACTTTATTCTTTCTTTTTTGCAAGACCGGCACTGGTTGACTTTTATACGGCCAGCTGAACGCGTTTACTTTTTTTTCTGGTTTTGGCGCCAGTTTTATTTTTTTAAAGTTGTTGTGAAGGGCCAATAACATTTTTATTCTTGTGTTGCGAATGGGTTTTAATAGTTTCAAAAGTAAAATAACTACATATGTGATAATATTATGTGAATAATATGTAAAACGAAGTTTTTTAGTGAGGTGTTTTCACGGTAAGAGTTCTTAGGTGTAATTAACTTATTCTATTATTAATTTGTATTGTTTCAGTTACAACCAATACATAAACAAATAATCGATATTAGTGAAACGTCAGAAAGATAGTGTCCTACGATTAAAATGAATACATTCCAATTTTCATTACGCTACGACCCTTGGAAGATGGTAAAATTAATAATAATAATAATAATATGTGGGTACACCTCACACACGGCCATCTGACCCCAAACTAGGCAGAGCCTGTACTATGGGGTGTCAGACAGCTGATATACATACATATATAAATATACAACATCCAGACACAAATTAGCTACCTTAGGTTCCATTACATAGTTACATACAGGTCGACCTAATAAAAGTGTATTAAAACATCCCTGTTCCGCCCCCATTTACAGATTTTCCCTTGCGAATTACATGTTTTCTGGCAATAAATGGTAGGCCGTGTCCTTTTCCAAGGTCTATTCGATCTCTGTATTCGTCAAAATCGATTTAGTGATTTTGGCCTGAAAGCATAACAAGCAGACAGACAGACATGTAGTTACTTTCGCATTTATTAAATTAGTTGGAGCTATACAGTAAGATTTGAAACGTAAATAAAGCTTCGGTCACACACAGCGATTGGTCGCCGCAGCGAGTACTTGCTTATTTTGACAGGACTTTAGAGTATCATCATCATCATCATCATCTCAGCCGAATGACGTCCACTGCTGGACAAAAGCCTCCCCAAGGATCTCCACAATGATCGGTCCTGCGCTGCCCGCATCCAGCGGCTTCCCGCGACCCTCACCAGATCGTCGGTCCACCTCGTGGGGGGCCTGCCCACACTACGTCTTCCGGCGCGCGGTCGCCATTCAAGAACCTTTCTGCCCCAACGGCCGTCGGTTCTACGTGCAATGTGCCCAGCCCATTGCCACTTAAGTTTAGCGATTCTTCGGGCTATGTCGGTGACTCTGGTTCGCCTGCGGATCTCATCATTCCTGATTCGATAACGCAAGGAAACTCCAAGCATAGCCCTCTCCATCGCTCTTTGGGTGACTTTGAGCTTTCTTTCTAGAGTATAGATAAATAAAAATGTGGTAGGCATAGAGCACGCCTTATCAAGTATGCACCGTAAGCACGGGTATGCACAGTCCGAATATCTTCAGCGCGTTTGTTTAGTAGCAAATGGTTATCGGAGCTGATTGTTTTTCCCGGTGAAAACAAGTAATCTAATAGGAGAACATTGTTGTTGAACAAAATGTACAGTGATAAACATGACTAGAGAAACAAACCAAACAGAAAATTTTTACTATCTCAAGGTATAATCCTCCCCTATGAAATTCAAAACAAAACTCAAAAGTATGTAGAAGTTTACATGCATTTTTAAAGTACTTTAACTATGTTTAGCGTAATAAATACAATGTAGTTCCACAGTACCAATTAGTAGTAAAGGTTGATACCAATTTTGCAATGAAAAAACAAAGCGTTGAGCAGAAAAGAGCAAAATTAAAATGCTCAAGCCATAATCCTCCCCAACCTGTAGCTATATCTTCGGAATTACAACGCGACCAGTGTTCTTTCTTTACTGAGCAATGAATAGCAATCTGATACTAACTTTTTGGATATAAACTAAATCGAAATACCCCACCGTTTGCCTACACGAGAGGGGAGGATTATGGCTTGAACATCAAGCTACAATCCTCCCCAAACTATAGCTAGGTATATCTGCGGTATTATAATGATACTAACTTTCTTACAACGATACCAACTAGTACCCAGGGAGTAGGTAGTAAGTTTTAGCATTGTCAGAATGGAATTTCATTAAGGTTTTATAGGGGAGGATTATACCTGGAAGGACATAATAATATGTTATTGACTTCACCGCTCATAGAGAACATCAGACTGCTTACGCTTGGCATAAAGGCAGCGGAGCGGTGCGCGTGCTCTATGTTATTACACGCTATATATTAGCTTCACTTGTAAGTAACTATGTATGTAAGAAAATCTTGGAATCTTAATTTGACCCACTTCCCGGTCTTTGATTAGGATGAAATTTTGCACACGCTCTGAGTTCTGATGACAATACATGACTAGCTAAGAAACGTCATTACAAATCCACTATGGCGGCCTCCCTAAGATGGCGAACTGGCTGTTTGAAATCCACTCCCATGATATGGGTATTAAATGAAAGAGTTTGCTGTCAGGAATACTAAGAAAAAGTCACGTGACTTAAATCCAATATGGCGGATGTCGAGATAGCGGACAGGAAGCGTGTTTTTAGTTTTTTAAACTATGTATTATTTAAGTTATTTATACTCTAAGTGACAGGGCTATTGGCTGCGAATTCCATACTGACCCTGATCATTTTTATTCGCAGCGAATGCAATCGCAGCGACTATTTTCTAAATGTGACCGAGGCTTAAGATCACTAAAACTTATCATTTTCAGTTTATGAAAGTGATTGGCCATTAAAAGTAGATACTCTATTCAATCTATATCTGTGCAATCTATGAAATTGGAAAACAATGTAGGTACTGGCAACAAAGTTACCAACAAGTATCAAATTAGGAAATCCATATAATCGGGGTTGCTACAATGATTTTTTTCAAATTTGCCGCGTTTTTTCATTGTCTACTTTCATTTGCCAAACTCTATTGAAGAGGGCGGATAGGCCACCACTTATAAAAGTTTCCTGTTTTTGAAAGTTAAAAAAAAAACAAAACTAAAAAGAAAAAACGCACTTAATGTTTGAAACTTGGTGTAATAACATTAAAATTCCCTCTAACAAGAATAAATAGCTAATTCGCAAGTATCCAACTTGAGTTAAACTGAAGTTTCAACCCCTGAAGATATACAGAAGTTTCAGAACTTGAAACCTTAATTTGAGTTTTCAATCAGATTGAGTAAATAATTGCAAGAGACCGCGGACCAATCAGCAGGCCGCATTTGAAAATGGAATTAGATCTGATTGGGTCGGGATTTCGATTAAAATCGCTGATGGCATTGCGGTTAGAATATAGATAAATTTTGCTTTTAATGCGTGTATTCGGTTATTTTAAAATATGACCAAAAAATAAGTATTTTATTCTTGCTTGATTCTAAAGTTTCAAGGTTAACTTACCTCAAAAGCCCTGATGTCAGAATTACTAATAAGGCCCAAGACATGGCTCTTGTAACGACTACTAGGTCACTGGGTGGTCACTCCATACAGAAAACGCATTTTGACAACCTACTTCTTTTTGAATAACAACTGAATATCAACAACAAGTCAATGGCGCTAGGCGCTATGTAAAGCATGGGTTAGTACTATTATTTTCTTATGTGAATAGGTAGAAGCCAGTAGTCTATGGTTTGTTTCATATTAATCCGGACAAAAGGTCATTGACGCCTGCATACAATGCGCACATTTTTTTCAAACGTTACGATAAAACTTTAGGAAATTATCTCAAAATACGTAATTTGGCATATCGTAGTAGAAGGCAGGTGAGCTGTGTGATCTTGCCAGACATTTTGGCGTTACATGATTTTTAATAAGTTTTAATAAAAGGAGGAGGTCAATGAACTTTTGTCCGGATTTAAATGAAACAGACCATAGGTGGTAGCACGTCTGCCTTCAAAGCAGTTTTGTTTGCCTTGTGTCTGGATGTTGTATAATAATAGTAATAATAATATTTATTCGTTCCACTCTCTGAGAGTCTCCCGGCCGGAAACAGGCTTCCGTGGCCAATCTGGAAGTCTTTAAACAGACTCCGGACACAGGTTGGCCGGAGCAAGGAAAACATGTTCCGGTGGGGGCTCTCCAGTGACCCTAACCTGGACTGCATGTGCGGAGCAGTACAGACCATGGCCCACTAAGTGACCTGTCCTGCCTGCCCTGCCACCTGCTCTCAGCAAGACCTAATGGACGCCTCACACAACGCTGTTGAAGTGGCTGAGTTCTGGGCCGCAAATATTTAGGGTTTGTCATCGACTCGCAAAGAAGAAGATTTATATAATATATATGTATGTATCACTACATAGTATAAAATAAAGTCGCTTTCTCTGTCCCTATGTCCCTATGTCCCTATGTCCCTCCCTTTGTACGCTTAAATCTTTAAAACTACGCAACGGATTTTGATGCGGTTTTTTTTAATAGATAGAGTGATTCAAGAGGAAGGTTTATATGTATAATACATGCATAATATACTGAAGGATAACCCACAATAACCATTTTCCCGTGCGGAGCCGGGGCGGGTCGCTAGTGTATGTATATAAGCTATCTGACACCAATAGCAGCACCTACGGAGTTTGGGGTTAGATGGCCGTTTGTGAGATGTTCCCGCGTATTTAATGACTAGCTTTCCACCGCGGCTGCGCCCGCGTTAACAGGTGTTCCCGTGGAAATGAAGCATTTTCCTTACTCCAAGGTGAATGTAGCTTTCTAACGGTAAAATAATTTTTTAAATCGGTGCAGTATTTTTTGAGTTTATTCATTACAAACATACACACACACCCACAAAAATACAAATCTTTCCTTTTTATAATATTAGTATGACTAGTATGATTTATAATTTCCAAGTTTATTACGACTCAAGCGTAGGTCAATATAAAAAAATGTAAAACATATTTTAAGACAAAAATACTGTTTTTTTAACCATCATTAAGGCACAAGTAATTATGTTCACATATCATTTTGAACTTTGTACCGTCAAACATAAAATTGAAAAACAATTATAAATTCACAATCACAATGGATTTTAATCGTTATGACATCTAACGATTATGGATTTTCGATATATACATTTTCAATTATGGGTTTTAATATAGACCCATTATAAATGCTATGCCCAATTAGGTTTTAAAATCAAATCTCTCCTAAAGTCCAGTTCAAATTACCCCCGTCTACCCAGCCCCTGCGGTGATGTATATATTTTTTTGCCGACCACATAAATGGGTCAGCAAAAAGAGTTGATGGATGGCTGTGTGGCGCGGTCGGCTGTAACGTGTCAATTTTCTAAAGCTTATGTTAGCCTGGTACCTAAATGCACCGCGTAGCTCATATACAAGCCTGATTGTCAATTTTCTAAAGCTTATGCTAGCCTGGTACCTAAATGCACCGCGTAGCTCATATACAAGCCTGATTGTCAATTTTCTAAAGCTTATGTTAGCCTGGTACCTAAATGCACCGCGTAGCTCATATACAAGCCTGATTGTCAATTTTCTAAAGCTTATGCTAGCCTGGTACCTAAATGCACCGCGTAGCTCATATACAAGCCTGATTGTCAATTTTCTAAAGCTTATGTTAGCCTGGTACCTAAATGCACCGCGTAGCTCATATACAAGCCTGATTGTCAATTTTCTAAAGCTTATGCTAGCCTGGTACCTAAATGCACCGCGTAGCTCATATACGTGGCTGATGGGCTCGAGCCATTCTCGAATCAGGGTGAATAGGCCTTTAGTGTGAGTTTGTCAACTTCACTTACAAACTTTGAATTTCTTCGCAGGTGTGTGAATGTTTCCTCACGATGTTTTTCATCACCGTAAGAGCTTCAAATAAACGTACGTAATTACTTGTAGTGGAGCCATAAGTATTTCCAAATAGCCCCATCAATACTATACAGTGGAGACATGAGTACTTGAAAATCCAGGTGAACCCACTAGTAGAACCTAGCTGTGGAACCAACCGTCCGAAACGGAATAAACGTACATAATTATTATGGACTATCCGTCCGCCCACGGCTACGGCCGCGTTGTTTTTTTTATTACTCGTTGTAAAAAGTATTTAAGATTTTGACCGGGAATATAAGGTAAATCGATCCAACGGTTCCAGAGATTACGTGTTAAAACAGACATACAGACAGACGGACACTTTTTTAAAAACTTGTATTTTTGTGATTCGCCTACAATCAGTTTTTTGAAAAACAAATCAATGTACAGACACGCCGATTCTACAGATTTATTATAATAGTCTAAATAGAAGAAGAAGATAAAGGTTGTGTGTAAAGTTGACCAAGAGCTCAGACGAATCGATACTCGCCGAACAATTCCAACCCGCACTGGGCCATAACTGGGCTGATAGGTTTTAGCCCCTCGGTGGGGACATTACGAGTGTGATGTTAATGATGATAATTCATCAAAAGCCAATCAATCACACTATCACACTAATATATTATAAAGGTAACGGTTTGTGAGAGTGTGTGTGATAATGATAATGATAATGATAATTTTATTTGCACAGAATGGGGTACATACACATGTTGTTGAATACAATGTTTATAATAATAAGTCTCTCCACACTAACGTCTTTACAATATGACATGCAAATAATAAAGTTCTCAGTCCAGGCAGCTTAGCTTAACTTATGTTCTAAAAATTCTCTTACTGAATAAAAATTATACTTTGACAACCATTCATACAATTTAATTTTAAATGCTTTTAATTGAGGAATCTTGTTATAAATTGTTACACACATGAAATAACAGTTTTTTCTAAACCTAGCAGTTCTACAGATTGTAGTGTGCGGCTCACCTTACCCCTACATACACATATGTACGTAGCTATAAGTATTTAGTAGTAGTCAATAAACGACCGTCTCGAGACTAACACGCGTTCTCATTTATTAACACTCTCCCAGGTTCGTCCATCATCGCAAGATAACAGCAGTCACTAGTCTGTTTGCACCTCTTATGTTCGCAGTACAGATATCTCTAGCCTTTTAATTTTCCTTGACGAATTTGTATGTTTGTTACTTCTTAATTTCTAAACGGCTGGAGCGACTTTAATAAGGTATGGAGTTAGCTGACACCCTGGATTAAAACACAATATAGGCCACTGATTACCGCGAGAAAATACCTCATTCCCACGGGAAAACCTGTAAACGCGGGCGGAGACGAAGGCGGAAAGCTAGTTCGATGTAAAAGTCGATATAATTCTTTTAACTCATGTGATGACCAGTTTTTTCAAATGTTTATGCAAGCAGTTAGAAACTCGAATAACCTGTGATCTTTAAGTTACGTTTTGGATATTATTCCTATTCTATTTTGGTATGAAAAAGTAACAATTCGTTTAACTATCTGTCAGAAAGATTAATTTGTAGTCTGTGGCCGCACAATGGAGTTATTTTGGTTACAATGGCATCGATTTGCGGCATTCGTTCGGGACACCTAATATTTTTAGATTCATTCTGAAATATTTAAAGGTTGGGTAGGAGCGATGTTTCAATTCTTAAAATAAATAATAAAAGGACCTTCTATAAATAAATTGTCTACCCTTTTCTCTATTCTATTTGGTTGACTATATTACACTTTCATGCCTAAATAAAAAAAATACATCTTACGATGAAGGAAAACATTGTGAGAAAACCTGCCTCACAGCTACGAACTAATATACTTATAGGTTATTTGTCAAGTTGACCAACTCGCACTAGGCCAGCGTGGTCAACTAGGGCCTATTCACCCTGATTTTAGGGTTCAAAGAGTTCAAAGAATTTATTCTTTAACTTTTGGATATTATTACATCACTTATTTAAGTCATTTAAATTATCTTTTCTGGCGAGTTCAAAAATTTGGCTGTCTTCTGTGGAGAAGAGCTCGCCTAAGAAACTCCACAGGCGTTGCATCTTTTAAAAATATTTTTACAGTTATTATGATAATAATTACTAATAACAATGTTTTGTAAAGGGTAGGCTCGAGCCCCTCAGTGGGGACATGTACGAGCTGTTTACGATAGCGATTTTTTTTCTGAAACCCGTAAAGTTTCGATGTGCTTTCAACTTCCAAATTCTACACACAAAGTAAAACATTTTTTAATCATTCACTGTACATAAAATACAATGGGCCCGATTCTTCATAATACGCTCTAACTTAAATTTAAAAAACGTATGTCCCTTTCACGTTCTTAAGAACAAAAAGTGACAGGTGATTGTTAACTTCAAAACTTAAATTTAGAGATGCCAAACATCAATTTTACGCGTAGTTCGCACTAGTTTAGCAGGCATGCGAAAACAGCCCACTCTTAGAGTATAAATAGAAAAATTTCAGCCCACTTAAATTAAACTGAATTTGACAGCTGCGCTGCTTATTTTAGATATCATTCATTCAAAATCAAATTCATTCATCTCCCATCTTTTTCGATTCCCATGTAAATGAAAGAGACCAACAACTTTTTAGATATTTTAGCGGCCACTCCGGAATCGAGCCGATTATATTCTATATTGACACCATGAAAATAAATACATAAAACAGACAGAACAAAATAAAAAAGCTAAATTGCCGCCATATTCAAATTAAAATCAATGCTAAAAAAGTAAACTTATTTAATAAACGTCCAAGTTCCCGTGCCACATGGCAGCACTGCTTAGTAATCACCTGAGATTTATAGCAACACCGGTTTAAAACTAATAACGGTGTATAAAACGCTGGAACTTCTGGCAACACAGAAACAGCTGGTTTCTTAAGCAAGAAGAGACATAACATAATATTAGTAGATGATAAATGATAATAAATAAATAAATGATTTTAACAAGTACTAGTAAAATTGTATAACTTAATAATTAATAATTTTGTAGAAATATTTTGAAAAGATGCAACGCCTGTGGAGTTTTTTCCGGCGAGTTCTTTTCCACAGAAGACAGCCAAATTTCTGAACTTGCCACAAAAGATTATGTAACTGACTTAACTAAGTGATTAAAATATCCTAAAGTTAAAAATAAATACCTTGACTTTGACTTTGATCTAACTGTAGATCTTTACTATTCACAAACAAAAATAAACTCCATCTCTGTACTTTGTTTTCAACAAAAATGTAAATTTAAACAACTCCAAGCTACGTTTAATTTAAAATACGTGAAATTACTTTCAAGAAAAGATTCAGCAACCAATGGGACGAGACTAAATGAATGGTTTTTTTTCTTTGTCTGGTTTACAAAGAAACCTTGATAAGGCATTATTGTGGTATAGAATCTCTATTATTTATTTATGTATTTTTTTCCCATGGGAAAGGAATTTACTCTAGTAAACACATGCGGTGTTCATTCTACCTATTTCGATAATAGGGATGTTGAACTGTATTCAAAATACACTATGTATGAAATAAAACATCTCAAATTAATCTAGTATATATTATGTAGAGGCTATTTTTTTTTATGACTTGTTTTTGCAAATCAAAATAAAAATCGTACAAAAACGACAATAAAAGCTTGTTACGTCATAAGCTAGTAACGGCGCGCCGCCGCCGCTATACGTAATTTGTGCTAGTATTCCCTTTAATATAATACAAAGTCGCTTTCTCTGTCCCTATGTCCCTATGTATGCTTAAATCTTTAAAACTACACAACGGATTTGGATGCGGTTTTTTAAAATAAATAGAGTGATTCAAGAGGAAGGTTTATATGTATAATATATGCATAATATACTTAAGGATAACCCACAATAACCATTTTCCCGTGCGGAGCCAGGGCAGGTCGCTATTTTTCATATAATATAATATATATAGTTTTTGACATTTCATGAAAAGAAGCTCTTTAGGCTAGCCAACATCAAAAAATCTGCTTAGTAGCATAAGCGTGAAAGTCCCGTCTTAAACTTAAATCACCTGATAGAATCACAGGGTGGAACAAACTTTTTAGATTTCGTAGCAACGTCGTAGCGCGTAGCAGATTCGTAGCACTTCGTAGCCAAAATATTAAGCTCATTAAATGCATTATAATATAAGTGGCAAGAAAATGCTACATGCATTTTTCAGATGAATTTTGTGCAATTTGTGAGCGGGTTATATAATTATTATAGATTAGCTTCCCGCCGCGGCTCCGCCCGCGTTAATAGTTTTTCCCGTGGAATTGAGAAATTTCCCCGTGGTAAATCGTAGCCTATGTTCTTTCCCAAGGTTTATTCTATCTTTGTGAAAAGTTTCACCAAAATCGGTTCAGTAGTTTTGGAGCCTATTCAACCATTAGGAATATTTTAGGTACTTTTTTTAAACCTTGGGTTACATTATTGAAGTTTACTAAAGATCCCTAATTTTTTTAGAAATAAAATATAGCCTATGTTACTCAGGAATGATGTAGCTTCTCAACAGTGAAAGAATTTTTAAAATCGGTTCTGTAGTTTTTGAGTTTAATCGTTACAAATTTACTTTCTTAATACCTATACTTTAAATAATCTTTCCTTTTTATAAGATTAGTATAGATAATAATGTCCTCACCGATGTACACAAACCTACTCTGATTTAGTGTGAACAGGCCTTAGCGGACCACACTATCCCAGTATTGGATAATTACACCATTTGTTCCAAGATAAAGATTAGAAGTTTAGTGCCTTATTCAGTTGCCTGGTAGAAATTGCTACCTTAGTAATAAGGCTACTTATTTATGCATTTTTGTTGTTCCTGGTAATACTAAAGAATAATCCAAGTACAATTGAATATTCTTATACGTTAATGTTCCACTGGGAATTGAACCCGGGACCCCTAAATTCTCATGTCAGAATTCACATTTCACAGAATAACTAATAGGCAAAATGACAACATTAACTAGTTTTCAGCTCCAACACACAACATGAATATTAATGCCTCTCACTCTAACGTGCTAACACATTAATTAAGACTGAATGGGACAGACACAGTATTTCGGATTAGAAAGAAAAAGACGAAAATAACATAAAAGAAATATCAGGTAGGTACTTGTGCCTCCGATGAAATGAGCTTTATTCCCTAGCACTTAGCGCTATAATCCAATAAAACGCTTCAAATGTCGAAGGAGCAGTAAACCGAGTCTTATTTAAGTGTCTCCCGGTATTTATAAAATAAAGTGCTTTAGTACTACATAGACGATGAGATTCGGTCTTCGAACCGAATCTGATGATACAGTCCGACCACCGGGCGTTGCTCGCTCAATTAGATCGTTATTGGTCTGTAAAGCAAATTGGCATGGCAATTATTGCGCGCATAGACCTTCTGTAGACCACTGCTACGGCGTAGCAGTTACGTTGCAGGAGCTACGAAATATAGTATCACTTGGTCGAGGAGTAATAGTGTTCTGTGCATTTGGTTATACAGCCCGTGGCGGATTTAATTAAACGTGTTTTCGGGCACTGCTCGCTATATAAGACTGTCAAATATTACGTGAGCAACACGCAAGGCGTTAGTTTCTATATAAGCCACGTTCATTTAGATCCTTTTCGGTCTGTAAATCGTAGTTTGAAGAATATCTACGGCGTATACCTTCCGTAGACTACTGCTACGACGCAGTTACGTAGCAAGAGCTACGAAATGTAGTATCACTTGGGTATATTAGTCCGTGGCGGATCTAAATTAGCGTGTCCTCGGGCGCTGCTCGCTATACAAGGGACTGTCAAAAGTGAGGTGAGCAAAAAGCAACACGATAGTTCGGCCACACGCAACGTTCGTTTAGATCCTTTTCGGTCTAATAGCGAAGTAGGAAGAATCTCTACGGCGTAGACTTTCCGTACACCACCGATATGGCTACAAAATCACGTAGTAAAACGAAATGTAGATCTAATGGCATGAAACCAAGTTGTCTTGTCTGTATTAGCCACTTTATCCAGAACATTCGGTAAGATCGCTTATATAGCTTGCCGAGTCATGTGCAGCTGGACACACTATTTTATCTTTTCTGTACCGTATAGTGTTGTTCGACTATCGATAGTTTAAAGAAAATTTATCGACTATCTATAAAAGCTTAAATTTATCGACGTTGAAAATTATTAGTTAATGAATGGCCAACGGTAAAATTTTTTTTTTGGGAACTTTGTTAACGAGTATTGTATGCTGTACCTGTATGTACATCTAAGGAATTAATGTTGTTCTATTCTATTTTATTCTATAAAAAGATCGTACTTAAGACAAATTCGATAGAAAATTCAAAAATATTGATTTAAATTTATTCATGTTTTAAAATTTTCATTTAAGAAAACCTTATATTTCCACAATAAATGTAACTTTATCGATAAAATTGACACTATTTTTTTACAACACTATTTTTTTTACATCTGAAGCGCACTAGAGAGATTTGAGTTTACGATTACTTTCATCGCGTCACTTGATGTCGAAATTTTCTATTATTTTCATGAAAAGTAGCCAGCACAAGCGACTGTGCCCGTAATTCGTAGCGGTAGGGGTGAATTTCGTCAAACAAAAGGCAAGGGTTTTTATTCGAAGTAAAATTTTACAAATCACTTTTTCGTAGTGCGAAACTGCGAATGTCCAGCCGCATGTGTTGGTTTATGTACATAAACTGAAAGAAACAGAGTTTAGTACAAAATATAAAATGTATTTAGATATTGTAGGTACTTGTATTGGTGTTAAGTTTTAAATTAGATGTTGTGAATGTGTTTTTAATATTTTTAAACGACATTTCTAGAAACAACAAAAAAAAAATCTAAAAAAGAGTAATAAATCTGTTTTAAATTTTGACTTAATAAAATGCATTTTATGATACCGTTTGCCTGAATAAAAGTATTTTTTAATGTTTTAATAAAGATAAAGAGTGAAATTGCATTTATATTAATGTAAGTATATCTTACCCTGTGTATCAAAAGTCAAAAACAATGTCAAAAAGTTTTTTATTCGAAGTAAGATTTTACAAATCACTTTTCGACGTCGAGGCGAGTTCATAATTTGACTGTCTTCTGTGGAGAAGAACTCGCCGGAAGAAACTCCACAGGCGTTTCAAATATCTAAATTAAATAGTGAGCGCGTATCCCTTTGAATAAGTGAGTAAATTAGAATTGTGTATTATGGCGTAATAATGGTTCGTGCTCTGTAATAGCTATTTGAATATTAATAGAACCCAAACGTATTTGATGGCACATTACTCTATTAGCTTATTAATGAGCAATTTAAGGAAAATAAAGGTATAGAACAACATCATGGCTGAAAACTTATAATATGAAGCTTTCGCTTTTTTTCTCGGCTTAGAAAGTAACAAATCACTACATAGTATAAAATAAAGTCGCTTTCTCTGTCCCTATGTCCCTATGTCCCTATGTCCCTCCCTTTGTACGCTTAAATCTTTAAAACTACGCAACGGATTTTGATGCGGTTTTTTTTAATAGATAGAGTGATTCAAGAGGAAGGTTTATATGTATAATACATGCATAATATACTGAAGGATAACCCACAATAACCATTTTCCCGTGCGGAGCCGGGGCGGATCGCTAGTATTAAAATATAAATATTTAAAAAACAATTAAAAATATAAAATATAAATTACTAAGTTTACCTGAGTAAGTAATTAACAACAACTGCAATCCCCTACCCATATGGAAATTACACTGTACCTCCCAACCAAAGAAGGCCTTAGTCCAGTAGCAGGTAGCTATGTTATGGGTATAGTAATGAGGACATAAATTTAACAGATATGTTCTTCTTTCTAGTCTTGTGACGCTGGAACATGCTTACGTCATCAGCGATAGACAAAGAGCAAGATATTATAACAAATATCTTACGTGCAAGCCAGATCGTCAATGTCGAATTTTGATGACGCTAGCGTTGTTCCATGGACTTCCCTTATTATCATCGAATTTAAGAGCCGAGCTCTTATCGGTGGCGTCTACGCTATTTCATTATATTCTCCGTCTTCTGGACACAACTGGCGCAATATTATTATTTCACGATAGACATATAGAAGCTTGATTTTTACTAACAAATTTAAATCCTTCCATGCATCATACGTATCGTAGATAACTGGATATTCGACCAAATACCCTTGTGCCGCACTACGAGCCGACCAATCACAGCCCAGCTTTAAATTGAGCCTAAAATCCAGGGCTTATCCGAGAAGTCTGCAGTGAAATGAGTGAGCTTTGAGCATCAAACTCGACTAATATGCTTGTCTGTTGCAAACTCATTTATGCAGTGCATTTACCTGGAAATCAATAGTTTCTCGTTTAAGGGGTTATTACTTTGGTAGTGCTTCATGAAATATGAGCAATTTTGAACATCCTTAGATGTACTACTTAGATAATTTTAAGGGTTAATTTGAAGCAGTAATTTTTATTATTGTTTATAGGACTTTTTTGGGAAGGTTGGTCACACTCATTTACTGAGCACATCCTTTCTGTTTTTGCTTTCTGCTTTTGAAAAACGTCGGTGGCTAAGTGACTAGGGCTGTTGACTTCCATTCGAAAGTTCTTGGGTTTAAGCCTCGCAACGTAACAATGTGTTTTCGAATTTCTTATTCATATGTAGGTACGTTTATTCAACACTCTTTTGGTGAAGGAAAACATCGTGAGAAAACTTGCACACAGCTGCGAAGTAAGTAATTCAAAGATTGTGAATTGAATACCAACTAGTATTGGGGCAGTGTGGTCGTCTAAAGCTTATTTACACCAATTTTAGGGTAAAATAAAAAAAAAACGAATTCCTTTTTTTATTAATTATTAGGCTACCTTAGAAAACTTAATGACGTCATTTCTGAAGTTAAAAAGCTTTGTTCAAACCAAGACCGGCTCTCGTCTCAAACAATGTACAAGTCTAAGCAATGAAAAAGAGATCAAACAATCTAAAAGAGGCGATGCGATATCAGTTTGAACATAACTGGGTAGACGGACATAATCATACTAATATTTATACTTCACTACATAGTATAAAACAAAGTCGCTTTCGCTGTCCCTATGTCCCTCCCTTTGTACGCTTAAATCTTTAAAACTACGCAACGGATTTTGATGCTGTTTTTTTTAATAGATAGAGTGATTCAAGAGGAAGGTTTATATGTATAATACATGCATAATATACTTAAGGATAACCCACAATAACCATTTTCCCGTGCGGAGCCGGGGCGGGTCGCTAGTAATATTATAAAGAGGAAAGATTTGTATTTTTCTGTGTATGTTTGTAATGAATAAACTCAAACACTTCTGAACCGATTTCAAAAATTCTTTTATCATTAGAAAGCTACATTCACCCTGAGTAACATAAGCTATCTTTTGTCGCGGGTCAATGTCTCATTTCCACGGAAAAAACTGTTAACCAGGGCAGAGCCGCGGCGGAAAGCTAGTATTTTTATGTATTGATAAATAACTCTTCTTTATTTGAAGTCAATTAATACACTTCAAAAGCAGTTACAAAGTCATTGAAAACAACATTTCTGTAAGTTTAGTTGAAGCAAATATTCGGTTTCAGTCTAGAATCTTTTTTCAACACAAATTGAATATTGGATAACTTTGAAAAGAGTTCTAGAGCCGACTGAATAAATGTAAATGGTAATGAAAATACGGCCTGTAAGGTAAAGTGAGGGATAAAAAGGTTCGTTAAAACTGGATTTGTCTGGTTTATTCTAGATTAGACGACCGCTACATAGATCGTTCCTGTAAATCAAAATAAATAGATTAGAACGATGATTGAATAAATATGAATAGTTTATACAGCGGTTCTCAATCTTTTTAGGTCACGGAACCCTTTTGGAAAGCGAAATACTTGACGGAACCCTACAATAAAACAATAGTTTTCAAAAGTGTATTCTTCATTAATAAGCATAATAAAAGTAAAATGTAACAGTCACAAGTAGATATCGGCGAGATAACAAACTTTGTATCACTATCATCTATCTATTTATCTATCTGGGGGACGTCTGTAAGTGGCGCAGACGGGTGGTCAGCTCCTGGTATAGGAACTATTTCACCCCTAATCCTTGCCTGATGATGCCACTCATCAGTTTGTAGTAAGCTGTTTTCCCTCCTCTGTCAGGTTCGCGAAGACTAGTAGTTCTGCCTCTAGCATCATGGCACCATCTAGGGGCTCTGGTTTTACTGGCTGCCCCTGCGTCATCCCCTACCGGTAGCCCTACAAAATCTTTAAGATGTTTTATAACGTTAGTTCAGCTAAGTCGTTCATTTCTATCCTGTCTGTGCCTATAATCTCCCATCTGGGCATCGAAAACATTGGACACTATGCGAGGAAGTGTGGTTGTATCACTATGTTCATTACTAAAACCTACAATTATCCTCTTCCCGAAATTTTACATTCGTCTCATTATCTCAAAGCCATTTTTTTTAAGGTTTCATTTCTACCACGTGTGAATTGTACAAAATTAACTTTATTTTTCTAAATTCTTGCGGAACCCCTACAGAAGTATCGCGGAACCCCAGGGTTCCGCGGAACACACTTTGAGAATGGCTGGTTATCATATTGTCGTCAGACTAATATTATAAAGAGGAAAGATTTGTATTTTTGAGTGTGTATGTTTGTGTGTACTACACCGAAGACATCCCGGACGTCAGCCTGTACGAGATTAGGATGGCTCTCAAACAGTTAAAGAACAATAAGGCACCGGGTGATGACGGAATAACTGCTGAGCTTCTGAAGGCAGGTGGTACACCGGTCTTGAAAGCCCTTCAGAAACTGTTCAATTCCGTCATCCTCGAAGGTACAACGCCGCAAGCGTGGCTTAGAAGCGTGGTGGTTCTCTTCTTTAAAAAGGGTGATAAAACCCTTTTGAAGAACTACAGACCCATCTCGCTTCTGAGCCATATCTACAAATTGTTTTCGAGAGTCATCACGAATCGTCTCGCGCGCAGGTTCGATGACTTCCAGCCTCCCGAACAAGCCGGTTTCCGAAAGGGCTTTAGTACCATAGACCACATCCACACACTGCGGCAGGTTATACAGAAGACCGAAGAGTATAACCAGCCACTATGCTTAGCGTTCGTGGACTATGAGAAAGCCTTCGATTCGATTGAGACTTGGGCAGTGCTGCAGTCTCTTCAGAGGTGCCAAATTGACTACCGGTATATCGAGGTGCTGAAGTGTTTGTACGATAATGCCACTATGTCAGTCCGACTCCAGGATCGGAACTCCAGACCAATCCAGCTGCAGCGTGGTGTAAGACAGGGAGACGTTATTTCTCCGAAACTGTTCACCGCTGCACTGGAGGATGTCTTTAAGCTTCTGAACTGGAAAGGCCATGGCATCAATATCAATGGCGAGTACATTTCTCACCTTCGGTTTGCCGACGATATCGTGGTCATGGCTGAGACCTTGGAGGACCTCGGCACAATGCTCGATGACCTCAATAGAGTTTCCCAACAAGTGGGTCTGAAGATGAACATGGAGAAGACAAAAGTCATGTCAAACGCCCATGTAGTACCCACTCCAATAAAAGTTGGGGACTCCGCTCTTGAAGTTGTAGACCATTACGTCTACCTGGGACAAACAGTCCAGTTAGGTAGATCCAACTTCGAGAAGGAGGTCAATCGTCGAATCCAACTCGGCTGGGCAGCGTTCGGGAAGCTGCGCAATATCTTTTCGTCCCAAATACCGCAGTGTCTTAAGTCTAAAGTCTTTGACCAATGTGTGTTGCCAGTGATGACTTACGGATCTGAGACGTGGTCGCTTACGATGGGCCTCATAAGAAGGCTCAGAGTCACCCAAAGAGCGATGGAGAGGGCTATGCTTGGAGTTTCCTTGCGTGATCGAATCAGGAATGATGAGATCCGCAGGCGAACCAGAGTCACCGACATATCCCGAAGAATCGCTAAACTTAAGTGGCAATGGGCTGGGCACATTGCGCGTAGAACCGATGGCCGTTGGGGCAGAAAGGTTCTTGAATGGCGACCGCGCGCCGGAAGACGTAGTGTGGGCAGGCCCCCCACGAGGTGGACCGACGATCTGGTGAGGGTCGCGGGAAGCCGCTGGATGCGGGCAGCGCAGGACCGATCGTTGTGGAGATCCTTGGGGGAGGCCTTTGTCCAGCAGTGGACGTCTACAGGCTGAGATGATGATGATGATGATGATGTTTGTGTGTGTGTGTGTGTGTGTGTGTGTGTATGTTTGTAATGAATAAACTCAAAAACTACTGAACCGATTTCAAAAATTATTTCATCATTAGACATCACATTCACTCTGAGTAACATAGGCTACATTTTACCGCGGGAAAATTCCTCATTTCCAATACATACATTATACATTATACTTTATTGCACACAAAACAATACAAACAACAACAATATTAGACAAAGGCCTCCCCCAAGGATCTCCACAATGATCGGCCCGGCGCTGCCCGCATCCAGCGGCTTCCCGCGACCCTCACCAGGTCGTCGGTCCACCTCGTGTGGGGCCTGCCCACACTACGTCTTCCGGCGCGGTTCTACGCGCAATATGCCGACCCTATTGCCACTTAAGTTTAGCGATTCTTCGGGCTATGTCAGTGACTGGTTCGCCTGCGGATCTCATCATTCCTGATTCGATCACGCAAGGAAACTCACTCACTCACAATATTAGTACTTATAGATAAAACTAGCGGCCCGCCCCGGCTCCGCACAGGAAAATGGTTATTGTGGGTTATCCTTAAGTATATTATGCATGTATTATACATATAAACCTTCCTCTTGAATCACGCTATCTATTAAAAAAAACCGCATCAAAATCCTTTGCGTAGTTTTAAAGATTAAAGCATACATAGGGACATAAGGAAGGAGAAAGCGACTTTGTTTTATACTATGTAGTGATACATTATTTTCTCTTGTCTATAAAGTTTTTCGAGTAACCTAAAAACCTAAACCCGACCCACTTTTAGTCCCCTAGAGTACTATTGGGGCCCCTATCAAATGCCAAGTATTTTGGAGGGGGCAGTAAATTTTTTATTATCTTTGGAAGGGCCGAAGTATAGTACAGATTATAATGGAGAGTGGATCAAAATCATGGCTAGGTATACAATCGATTGTATTGATGTTTAAAAATAAGATTTTAGGGTAGCCAATCGATTTTGAGCTTACCGTAAAGTGGGTTAAACAGGCCTAAGTAAACCACGTTGGTCTTTAGTACAAGTTGGTCGATTTAATACACATTGTATTGTATTTCTTCACCATGGTCTAAGAAAACAAGGTCTAACCGTTAGACCACGTGACTGACACAAACCTACGACATCTTGCGCTGTTCATCTTTGTCGAATGCGTGTTAATAGACAAGGATGAACAGCGCAAAATGACGTAGGCTTGTGCTAGTCACGTGGTCTAACGGTTAGACCTTGTTTTCTTAGACCATGTTCTTTACCATGTTTTCCTTTACCAAAGAAATGGAGTTGACTGTTAATTCGAAAAAAGAACACTTCGGTACCTGGCGAGGTCAGTACCTTCTCGTACCGTCGGCAATCGGTCCTAGCCAATACACTTCCAACGCTTTCGAAGCATGAATAAAAATCCCAAATGATGCTCGGTGCTAAGCCGTTAAACCGAGATTACAAGAAGTATTGTGAGTAATTAGCATAGTTTTGCGTCCGTAATCCCCTTAATCTCTAAAGCGAGAATGTAGACTCTAATCCCTTGTATTAAGGCCCGGAAATACCACAATCCTATAAATCATACTGTTTATAAAGAGGAAAGATTTGTGTTTTTGTGTGTGTGTATGTTTGTAATGAATAAACTCAAAAACTACTGATACGATTTCAAAAATTCTTTCACCGTTAGAAAGCTACATTCACCCGGAGTAACATAGGCTACCTTTTACCGCGGGAAAATGCCTCATCCCCACGGAAAAAACTGTTAACGAGGGCGGAGTCGCGCCTGAAAGCTAGTGTATAATAAGCTAACTAAATGCTTTGAAGCTTTTATATAGCTTCAAAATTTTGATGTTACAATTTGGAACAGAGATCTGCAGGCAAAATTATATTATTTATCATCATTCATCATTGAAAGCTCTATATGTCCCCACGAAGGGGCTCGAGCCTACCCTGAAATCAGGATGAATAGGCCTTAGTCGACCACGCTGGCCCAGTGCGGGTTAGTCAACTTCACACACAACCCTTGAATTACTTTGCAGGTGTGTGCAGGTTTCCTTACGATGTTTTCCTTCACCGTCGTCTTCAGCGTCGAATAATCTAATACGAGTATAAATTCTAGAATCGAAAACACATTAGTAAGTGACCAAGCTTAAACCCGCAAACTTCCGAGAACTGAACGGCATTAAAATAATAATAATATAATAATAATAATAATAATTTTTATTTAGATTCTTCTTCACATAGACCTTAAATTAAGCGTAATAGGCCTGTGTCCAGGGTCAAAATAATTACATTCTATTTAGTCCGTATTTTAGATTATAAAAAAATATTGGACACGTATTTTTTCTTTTTTCGATTAAACAAAAAATAACAAAGATATAGCCCATTAAAGTTACGTGTGACGTCACTTAGTGCTATCAAATGTAGCACGGTGTGACGTCACACGTTACTTTAATGGGCTATATCTTTGTAATTTTTGGTCCGATTTACAAATAAAAAAATACGTGTCCCTTATTTTTGAATAATCTAAAAGACGGACTAATTACATTTTTTAAGGACACAGGCCTATTATAGGAGTTTTTAATCAACTTACAAAGTAGTCAAGGTACTTGTGAAGACTATGCCTGAAATAGACCGGAGTCTGTGCTTCAGGTCACCAGTACCCCAGATGTACTTCCCCGCGTAACATATTCTTAAACAGTAAGTATTTGGTTTTATTTTAGGTTTATATAAAGTTAAGATAGTTATATCGAATAAAATAATTTAAAATAAAAATAAAATACTTTAAACTCTTGAAGTTTGCCTGCTATTCTCACATGTTGACTGAAAGAATTCCCCTATGGAATAAGTCCGCCTTTCCACTACTATTTTGTGTATATAATTTATCCTGAATCACAGAATAAATAATAATACTAGCTTAAGTGTGTCTTTTTAGTGCAATAAAGTGTTTATAACATTCAAATAAAAAAACCCTTTGTGTCCTTTTCTTTAATGTGACTAAGCTTTTACGCAAAAAAAATCTTATACCAAAACTGAAATACCTACTAAGCTACAAAACGATATCATGATACGAGAGCGAATACAACAAAATACGTAACAATGTTGCATTTCAGGCGCCATTTCGTGCTCCTTTTGAAATTGCCCGTTGGAAGTTTTCAACGACATTCTCAGAGCACCTCCTGTGAGAGCCATTTCGCTCTTTACAATGATTTTGTCGTTGCTTTGTCAAATATAAATGCCAAAATGTAAATTTACAATACAATACACATACGCTTTGTTGACACACAGAAAAATATTTTTATGTGCCTCCAAAGGTTTATCAGGCACTTTGTCTTCGTTAATAGTAACTAACAAAAATAAATAAATTTTAGATATTTATTAATTTTTTTTATGTATTTTATTGTATTTTATTTATTTATGTATTAAATGTGTATTTTTTCTTTTGTTGCGTTTTATTACAGATTTATTACAAAATAATATTTCGCCGCGGTAAAAAATTGCTTATTGCTCTCTTGCTCAAAAAATATTCGAATTGAGATTTTACAAATCGCTTTACAAAGTTACTAAGTTTTGCTTAGACCAAGGCTGCCTGTCGTCTCACACTAATGAATGAAGAATAAATTCTTAAAATTTAAAGAGGCGTAATGAAGAATAAACTCTTTTATTTTAAAGAGGCGGCGATGCGATATCAGTTGTTCACATAACTGGCAGGTTCGCGCAATGTGTGTGCTGCTGTGGAGAACAACCCGCCGAAGAAACTCCACAGGATCGCATCTTTTGTTCATCCCTCTTTTAAAAAAAATATTAAATATAATTTATCATTGCAATATTATGATAACAAAGAGTGCATACGAAATATTCAATTAGAGGGAGGCAACCAGTCAAAATAGAAAAAATAACTATATAACCAATCAATTTATCACAACTAGATGCTCATTCACTTTTGTGATTACGAGTAGTATGATTATACTAACACTCTACCCACGGCTACGTTTACGTTGTTCCGACTTTATCCTTAACATTTTTTTTTGTGTCTCCTTCATTGATTTTGTTTGATCCATTTAAATGCCAAATTGGCTAATCAAATTTTATTCGTCACAAGGAATATAAAACCTAATGTTAAGTAATTCAGAGTACATATTCGAGTGATCCACTAAATCTAAAATGTAACCGAATTGTGTTTTATCCGTTAGTACTTGCACAAACCAGATTAGAAAGAGCAAGAATGCGTGAGAAAGAGAGGCAGGCAAAGTGTGAAACTGAGTTACTCGCGCCATTACGCCGCGCGCGACAGAAAATCTGATTTACTGCGAGATGTTACCACTTTTGTCAACGCAAAAAGGCACGACATTTCTGTTTTAAGGCGATTACAGGTGCTTAGTTATTGATAACAATTTTGCGGAAAACGGCCACTTTTCGCAATTATTCCATCAATAACTATAAATAAAGTTAATGGCTTCAATATATCCTACAAAACACCGTCTAGATATTCGGCGTTTTAGATTTTTGGAAATTTTGATTATTTTTCGAGTTATTATTTTTTTTAATGTGGGGGCGCCACTTAGCACCTGTAGGCCCCTTAATGTACTTTTTGAGTACGAGGTAATATTGCTTTTAAATAAACTCTCCTTTAGCGTAATATAACTGCTTTAATGTATGAAATATTACTAAATTTTTTTCTCGCCTTATATTACTGCTTGCCCGTTGATAGACGTCCAAAAAAAAAATGTTGATGCCTTATATTAAGGGGTATCTGAGTGTGTTTGTATGTTTGTAATGAATAAACTCAAAAACTACTAGCCGATTTCAAAAATTCTTTAACCATTAGAAAGGTATATTTACCCTGAGTAACATAGGCTACCTTTTAACCTACCCTAACCTAACCTACCTTTTAACGCCCGCGTTAACACTGTAAAAAGTGTTAACGCGGGCGGAGCTGCGGCGGAAAGCTAGTCACTAACATAGTATAAAACAAAGTCGCTTTCTCTGTCCCTATGTCCCTATATCCCTTTATACGCTTAAATCTTTAAAAGTACGCAACGGATTTTGATGCGGATTTTTTTAATAGATAGAGTGATTCAAGAGGAAGGTTTATATGTATAATACATGCATAATTTACTTAAGGATAACCCACAATAACCATTTTCCCGTGCGGAGCCGGGGCGGGTCGCTAGTAATATATATGCAAAAAAGGAACTTTTTGTCCTTCTTTCACACTGAAATTGATCAATCGATTGACCTGAGTTTTTGCATAGAGATAGATAGATAACCGGAAAATTTACTGAGAAAAACTATCTCATGCCCACGGGAAGAGTTTGAAAAACAACGCGGGCGTAACCGCGGGCTGACAGCTAGTACACCAATAATGCCTTTATTCTCCTCCCTATTTTAAGAATAAGCATTGTATTCATTCATCATCATCATCATCATCATCTCAGCCGAAAGACGTCCACGGCTGATATTCATTCATACCCAAATAAATCGCCAAAAAGTACTAGGACATATTAAAGTTCAGAAGGTGTAAATTCTGTGGTGAACCATTGTACTCGCACGTCTAATAGATATCCCTTTTGCCCAATTCACCCTTTGTGAAAGAAAGCCGGCTGACCCTTCCGATTCAGAGAACATTTTGAATATTAACAAAAACATCTGTAAGCGTACCAAAAACCTCATGTAACAAGAATATCTGTTATTCAAATCTTGCTATACTACATAATAAAACTGAAAATCTGTACATAGAAAAAAAAATCGAATCAGGGGGCTGTAAGAAGTAGTGTAGAACATAACAACAGTTTTTTTTTGTTTCTCTGTTTGTCTGTTTGTACGGGCTTATCTCTGAAACTGTAGGACCGATTTGAATGAAATTTTGCATGGTGGTACCTTACATTCCCGCTCAACATCTTAGTTAGTTTTTACCACGGGAAAATTTTTCATTCCTACGGGAAACGGCACGAAAAAGTCAAAATACAATGCGGTCGTAGCCGCGGGCGGACAATTAGTTGTAACAATAGATTGTTCTATTCTTGATGTTTTTGTTGATTTGTTTCTGATTATAATTGAAATTTAATTAATAAACTAAACAATTCAATGAGGATAATAATGTTTTACGAGGAGTATGAGGTATTTTCCGTGGTAAAAAATAATGTCTGTAATTTAAATTAGTCATCCAGATCCGTGACTTTAAAAAAAGAACTAACGAATTAGAGACCTATCGTAACATAAAAATTGAATTATGATAACTATAAAGTACTTACTTATGTCCAAATTTTTTCTACAAAATGTGTTTTCACGTTTATTATTGGTATTCTCTTGACACGGGTGTAACAGAACCTTTTTACCTCCTGAATAAAATATACGTCACAGGAAATCTATATGAAAAACAAGTAGCAGATTTGGATACATTGACTTTCGCGTTTCGTATTTTTAGCTTAACGTATATTCTACTGGGATCCCACTTCTGATATCAATAAAGTGTTACTTTGTTGTACTTTCTAAGTAAAATAGAACGGTGAATAATTCTTCTCTTGAAATAAGGAGACTTGTTAACATAAGGAGACTAGCTGTGCTGTTTTCTTGTAAATTATTTCTGTTTTTTCCTTATTGCGTGGTGTATCTATCTATATATGTATAGAAAGAATGACCAAAAATATCTTATGTTACACAGAGAATACAGAAATCAGATGCAGGATTTTCGGTTTCGATTAAGGATGCCAAAAGCTAATCGAAAATGGTGTAAATTATAACATTAAATTAAAAAAATCAAAATCCCCGCCACAAAACCGCTACTTGATCCTTTCAACAGCCGATAATTTTCAAATGGCTGAAGACATTTTCTTGGATCATAGCTAAGAGCACTCTCGATTGCGACATCTTGTGAACAAAAAAAAGTATTTCAAAATCGGCGCATCCGTTTAAGAGCTACGATGCCATAGACAGACAGACACACACTTCAAACTTATAACACCCCTCTCTTTCGACGGGGGTTAATAAAAGCATACAAATCGAACCAATAATACACAAAAAGCATCTATTTTCAGAATAAGATATTTATAAAATATAATTTGTTCGCTATAGGACAAATTCTGGGATTGGACAGATTCGTGGATATACCTAACATATAGCCAGTGAACAACCTTTATGAGCTTTCACGATAAATATCCCGTCATAAATCATTTTGGCTAAAAAGGATTTCCAGCCTTCAACTTCGGCGGAATGTCACCCAAAACGTTGATAAAAGATGTCATACAAATTTAATTCCATTAACTTTTGAATTTTCTGCCAAGTGTGTAATTGTCCCATCATCTCAGCCGAAAGACGTCCACTGCGGGACTCCCCAAAGGATCTCCACAATGATTGGTTCTGCGCTGCCCGCATCCAGCGGCTTCCCGCGACCCTCACCAGATCGTCGGTCCACTTCGTGGGGGGGGGCAGCCCACACTTCGTCTTCCGGCGCGCCGCCATTAAAGAACCTTTCTGCCCCAACGGCCGTCGGTACTACGCGCTAATTGCCCAGCCCATTGCCACTTAAGTTTAGCGATTCTTCTTCCTGCGGATCTCATCACTAATTTTCCCAATTGAACCCAATTCCATCCAACAAGATTTGCAAAAGAAAATCGCATTAAGCACAATATAAAGAATCCCGAAAAATGTCTCATTGAACGTTTTTTCGCGAACGCTTTGGTAATCGGAACAATACAGTAATTTAGCGATCGCTTGCTTTTGTAAGGGCTCCGGTGATCATTGGGTGAAATGGGGCAGGCAGGGATTATGTATTCCACCCTATGGGTATGAATATTTGCCTACTAGCTAGGGATAGGGATGTTAGAAAACATCGCGAGGAAACCTGCACACACATGCGAAGTAATTCAAACATGGTCTAAGAACACAAGGTCTTCAATTCGTACTACGTGACTGACACAAGCCTACGTCATTTTGCGCTGTTCATCCTTGTCTATCCTTGTCTATAATTGTTAATAGACAAGGATGAAGAGCGCAAAATGACTAAGGATTGTGTCAGTCACGTGGTTTGAATGGAAGACGGGTCGGGACGGGTGGGTCTGTTTTCTTAGACCATGTAATTCAAAGGGTGTGTGTAAAGTTAACCAACCCTCACTGGGCCAGGCTAAGCCCTATTCACCCTGATTTCATTTTATTTTAGAATATAATTTTGGAGATTTCAACCTTTGTTCCTTAGGGAAAGTTGTTCACTTTTCATAAGTACTACCACAATGTTTCGAATAAACAATCAGCTAAATTTTACGATGTATAATATCTTGTCACGCGTGAAACCTTATGTCACCCCTGTGTCGCAATCGTCACGTGGCATATTTTGAGTATTTCCCATCTGCAACAATGGAAATAAATATTCTGTACTCCCACATACTGTTGAGTATTCTATGACAAGGGAGGCACATTGCGGGTAAAGAGGGGAATCTTCAAAAACTCGTTTACCTCAGCCCTCTTTCTACCTGTGACAATTCAAATACTGGATTAAGTCATAAGAATGTGCGGGAAATATAAAATGTGTAACTTTTCAAGCCCTGTGGTTCCAGTATCCCGCCTCGCACTTTGCCCGTGTTAACAATTGTTTTTCCCGTAGGAATGAGGAATTTACCCGCCAGTAAAAGGTAGCCTTTGTCCTTTCCCAAGCTTACCATGTTTCAGCAGAATTGGTTCAGTGGTTGTGAATGTGTGACAAAAAGACAGAGTTACTTTCGCATTTATAATATTAGTAAGAAATATCATCAGTACGATTGCCGCCGAAAGACGTGTTCGACAAAGACCTTGCTTTGTTAACTTCCCGTGATCAGTAAGTTAAAAATCTATAGACTCATTTTCTCAAGAAGATGAAACAAATAAGATTTGGAATTTTCGTTTCTAAGCTGAATTTGCACAAACTGATAATGGCATTAGATGCGCCGTGTAAAACTGAGTCCAAAAGTTAAATAAAATTTTTTGGACAAAATTGCAAATATAAGGTTCGGCAAGCGCACCGACGAAATGTACAAACATCTAGACGTTATATTTCATTTCATTATAAATACTACAGGTAGTGAGATAATGACTTAATTAATTAATATTTAAAATATTAAAAGGTATTCATACGATACCCACAAAAAAATGCTTCGTTTCAATTCCGTGCATTTATAATTAAAAGCCAAGAAAAGCATAAGTTTACAAATTAGACCTCAATACGAGTACATGCGCCAAATTGTAGCCGATTTTCCCCGACTGCCTCTCGAATAAGTACGGAAGTACGGAACAGTACAAAGTAAGCATGTTTTTTATTGCAATTCTTGAAGAATTCTTTTAAAACTTTGCAACATCAGTGCAACCGCAGATGCCAAGTACAAAATAAAAAGGTAATATTTGCTGCTTCAATTTTAGTTGAATGAGCGTTTATAAACTAGACTAATCCGACTAGGCATATAATTATCAGACTGAACTGCGGTCGCGTCATATACACTAGACCGCAAAAAAAAGGTTGGTTAGAAAATTTTCAGTATCTTCATAAGTACCCGACCTAGCTTTAAGAAAAGCTAAAAATGAAAAGGTCAAAAAATTTCTCTTCTTTCACATTTTCATTTGAACATATTAACATATACTTTAATTTAGTTTTTATTTCATTAAGCTAGTTTATGTACTTTTGAAGATATTGAAGATTTTCTAGGCGACCATTCTTTGCGGCCCAGATTAATTAGCAATAGCTTTTTTACAACTATAATAATATTACGGCATACAATTATCTCTTAACATTACATTACATACGAACAATATGAGGGCACATTTACCCATCGCATTTACCAAATAATATACGATATAATGTATATAATACAGTTTACTCCATCATGTCACATTGCGTGTCATGTAATCATGTTTTGTATTCGTCGGTGTCAGGAGTCTTGTAATGTACAGGTTGTCTTTTGTTACCGTCAAAACGCGTGAAGACTGGCTGGAAAGCGTTATCGTTCCTTATTTAAAGTCGATAATAAATGTCATTTGTTACTGGCTGAATGAAGAGCGTCGGTGGCCAAATGGCTAGGCCCGTTGACTTCCGTTCCGAAGTTCGATGGTTCAAACCCCGGCACGTACCAATGTGTTTTCGATTTTCGAATTCATATGTACGTTTATTCGACGCTCTTACGGTGAAGGAAAACATCGTGAGGAAACCTGCACACACCTGCGAAGAAATTCAAAGGTTGTGTGTGAAGTTGACCAACCCGCACTGGGCCAGCGTGGTCGACTAAGGCCTATTCACCCTGGTATCAGGGTAGGCTCGAGCCCCTCGGTGGGGACATATATGAGCTGTTAACGAGTTACTGGCTGGAATGCGTCAACGTTCCATAAATATTTAAATTTGGCAATGAGTGTCCTTTGTTTCCCCCAATGGTATTTTAAACTGGTTGGAACGCGTTACGTTCTTAACCTATTTAAAATTGAAAATGAGTGTACTTTGTTACCGTCAAAACGGTTTCTGAGAAGGAAGGCGTCAACATTCCTATATTTAAAATTGACAATGAATTTCTCTAAATATAGTCGTATACCAACGAGTCTAGGAGAGGGGCGAAAGAACATCAGATTTTGGCCTAGAATAGAAAAAATATCATAAAGGCGCCCTCTATGTATCTTCGACACATTTTCCTTACTCGCCTCTGCCGTATAATCCCACATTAGTCAAAGAACACACCTGTACGTACACTCATTATAATACCGTAGTAATACCACAGAATAAATAATAGTAGGTACTAGGTAATACCGTGATATTGTCTGAAGGAGTACTGAAAACCGTTGTCATGGCAACCGTGGGGAGGGGATAGGATGTGATTTCAATCAAGGGACACGCTTATTTTATTTTGGTCTTAATTAAAGTATTTCCAATAAGAGAAGGTCTCAAACAGCTCCCGTGGCTCAGTGGTAAAACGCTAGTCAGATTATATAGTTTTTGGGTTCGAATCCCGTGCAGCACTCGTCGAACAAATAGAGACTTTCCCCAATAGTTAGGACATTGTAGGCTGAATCATAGTTTGATTGTTTAAAAACAAAGATGATTCTGTGCTTCGAAAGGCACGTAAAGTTTTTCGCCAAAAAATTTAAATGCTGTTAAACTATTTTTTTATTTGCTAACAGTTTGTCGCCGCTTCAGTTTTTAGTCGCCTCTAAATAATAAGCCTTATAATTACTCAATTTATGTATCTCAATAAGATGCAAATGATTTATCTTTTATTAAAAACTCAAAGTTAATGGGTATACTGTCGTAACTTAATGAAGATTCAAGTGGATGTGTTACGTCTCAGCCGTCCTTGTGTAGGCGTAAATTGCGCTAATCTACGTTTAAGTCACGTTAATTTCTAATTAGACTCGACGGAGACAGATATTTGCCTACCAGACTAATATTACTTTATATTTCATAAGAAATAATACGAAATAATATTGAAAATGTAATCGTAACTACGCTTTTATGTTTAAACGCTAAATAAGAATACGAAACTGGTGAGCCGGCACAAAACGCCTGGAAACATCGAAAAGTAAAGTTAGTTTGTGATTATAGGCTCCCTAAGAACAATTAATGACGTCATATAAGAAGCTAGGAAAGCTTTGCTCTAGCCAAGACCAGCTCTTGTCTCAAATGAATGTACAAGTAAGTCTAAGAAATAAAAAAGAGATCAAACAATCTAAAAAAGGTGATGCGATATTAGTTTGAACATAACTGGCGAAATCGCGCAATGTGTGCTTAGCTGGTCATAGAAGGTCAAGTCAAAACCTAAAATAAATTCTTTTATGATTTCAGGCAAGTCGATGTGTTTTATTGAAACAATTTCCAATAACAATTAGTATATTTTCGTCTACTGAGTGCCGAGTGCGAGTTTTGCAACCAAAGTAAACGCGCTCGATATCGAGAGCGTAAACGCGATTTTGTATGGAATTGAAACTACGCCATCTGTGGACAGTTAGCTGAACTAAAATTTCTCCACACTAAATGCACGTTTACGTCGTCGTTATCGAGCGCGTTTCGTGAGTAAAAAACTCGCACTTGGCACTCTGAAAATAAATAATAATGTTTTTCTTAATTTTAGTAAGTAAAATCTGTAATTATTCTAAGTAAACCCTCTTTACTTGAGTTTAGCCTTTATAAGAGGCAATAAATCCTACTAATTAGTTTTCATCCTTTTATAATTTTATTATTTTGGTCGTTATTTGCTTACAAGAGCAATTAACCATTATTAATTAATTTGGACAAGTAGATATTTCTAAGGCGATTGTATTAGAATAGCCTTTATTCATTTAGGCTAGGATTTTAATTAAGCTTTTTGAACATGAACAATCAATTTGTTTTGTAATGCGGTTACATTTACATTGGTTTCCTCTAAATGCATGAAAGACTGGCTTCTTTTTACACGTCTTGACTCTAAAATTAAGTCTAAAACGACTGAGTTGGTTAACGCAAAAGACTTGAAGACTCAAACGACTGTAGTCCTTCACAAAAGAGAGGCATCTAAGTAAAGCGTGAGAATTGTAATTAAAAACTCTTTAGGATGAAATGAAAATGAGAGAAAAAAAAACTTAACCCTTATAGGATCACTAGCATATCTGACTCAGTTTTTTACGTCAAAGCCTTCGACGTGCCTCGACTTAAAAGACTGGTCGTACAGGTTGGAGACTAAAAGACTGAGTCAGTCGTGAGGCGTCAAAAGTAAGACTAATCTTTTATAAGAGCCTTAAAGGACTGAAGCCTCACTTAGTTCAAATAAAATAATATGTATAATTCATGCTCAGGCTATACCGACATATCTACAGTTATATACTAATACAAACAGCCGCTAAGGACAAACGTTTTGAAAGTAAAAATCATGGGGATTGAACCAGAGGCAAAACCATTTGATTAAAAACCACTACGCCGTAGACACCAACGCATCTTTTTCAAATCTTAATCAAAACTTAACAAAGCCTTTTAAAGCGTCTTTACGACTATTGAGTCGTTACAGGTATTCAGCAATATTGGAGTGCCTATTTCATTTTTACGACAGTCGTTTTATGAACTGTAAAATGCTGTATATTGAGTTCTTGGAGTAAATCTCTAAATGAAATCAATATAGTCTGCGACGATAGTAGGTAGGTACTTAAAGTATTATAATAGAATAAAGTTTTTAAGTATCACTATCACTAGGTACATAGTATAAAACAAAGTCGCTTTCTCTGTCCCTATGTCCCTCCCTATGTCCCTCCCTTTGTACGCTTAAATCTTTAAAACTACGCAACGGATTTTGATGCGGTTCTTTTTAATAGATAGAGGGATTCAAGAGGAAGGTTTATATGTATAATACAAGCATAATATACTTAAGAATAATCCACAATAACCATTTTCCCGTGCGGAGCCGGGGCGGGTCGCTAGTATACTTTATCTTATAAATTTACGACACTAAAAGTGAACCAAAAGTGGCATTATTGGTAGTAATTTTTACCAGGCAATCTTTAACATTTACATACTAGATATGTACATTTAAATACCTACTATTTAGACCCGGGTAACGTAAAGCCTTGGTTTGTATCCGCAAGCATAAATATGATTACGTTAGGCGACATTTTCAGCAAGTAGCTACATGAAATGTAGCCAATCACCATGCTTTTTATACAAGCCTGTAATATACTTTATCTATTGTCACAAAATTAAATTTCATAAAAGATAATTTAAACTTAAATTTGACTTAACTAAAGTGATGTAACATCCAAAAGTTAAAAATAAATTCTTGGAACTCTTTGACACTTAGGAAAATATTACAGAAACATAAATCCTACTAATATTATAAATAAACGTGAAAGTTTGTGAGGATGGATGTATGTTACTCTATCACGCAAAAACTATAAAAAAATACAATAATATAGCTTATACATCAGAATAACACAAAGGCTACTTTTCACCAAGAAAAAATACCTGATTCCCACGGGAAAAGCTGTTAGCGGAAAGTTAGTACGTAAATAAATATGTACCTACGTAATCACAAACAAAACTAAACCAAATATTCCCTTTGCCCCCAGGTCGTCCTCATGGGCAGCAGTACAACATCAGACAAAACCATCAACACCAGCACAGACTCAGCCGCCACCGCTCTTACTTCCATCACCGGAACGGACGACTCCATGGACGCAGAACCCGACCCCCCCGACCCGCCACCCCAACCCGCCAGCATCCTCGACGAACCAGCCACCGCCGGGCCAGCACACCCTTCAACTAACCCCCCCAACACAGCCCCCCCACATTACCACAGATCCCAAAACAGCTGCGAAATTAACTCCCCTGCTTACACGAAACCGCAGTCAGCTACCGATGTTATAGATTCTCCAAGACCTGGTCCGGCTAGATTCGTGTTTGATGTCCCCATGCCTGATCCAAAGACCAATAAAACTGAGAAGGAACAGAAGAAGAATGAAGAACGGAAAGACCATAAAAGGAACAAAACGCAGACGCAGGTAATTTTCTTATTATTTTGCTTGAAATGAAAAAAAAAATGAAATGAAAATATTCTTTATTGCACACAGAAACTTACACAAATAATACATAAAATATGCAATTGGCGGCCTTATTGCTTAGGTAGCAATTTCTTCCAGGCCACCACTTAGATGGAAACTGTAAACAAGAATAAGAATGCTTGCTTTCTTAACGTAATGGTTTGCCAGAACACAATACAACACAACAAACAATGAGAAAAATAATAAAAGAAACTACGATGACTACATAAAAACAAACTCAGCACATAGAAGCCATGGAGCCATGTCAGAAACCATATAGGCGGCTCAACAATTTTATTTTGTTTTTAAAGAGGAATAATGTACCTATAAGATCTGCACACTACAGACAGAGTTGCCTCTTGTCTGGAATTTATGGCTTAAAGCTATAAGATTGCCACTTTTATGTCATTGCATCATGTTGTACCGTATCTTTATTCTCGGTGTTCGGCACTGCACTGTATAACAACTTCTAATGATGCTCCATTCACATTAGGTACTCGTATGGAGTATTTGGTGCATGTGGTGTGGTATCATCGCTTGTTCATCTGCATTAGTCCAAGCAACTCCAAGCTGAAATGGAGACGCTATAGTTGCACACTTGCACCCCACCTAGGGTTCAATCAAACCAAGACCCTGTGCTTCGAAAGCAGGCGTATTTGTCAACTAAGTTGCCGAGGTTCCTAAACAAAGGCTCATAATACTACAGAATATTATTGCGTAATAATAATAAAAATTATTCTGTTGAATTTGAAAGTGAAGAATAGGCGTTCATATACATTTTAACATACATACATCCGCTCAGAGATGGCGCTGTTAGTTTTCAAAACTCGGTATCGTTGTGTCTTCTTCGTTTGGTGGGACTGTTAAGGTAGAAACACAGACGATACAATATGTATCTGGTAACTAAAATATTCTAAATTTCTAAATTTTTGGAAGTCTGTTATCAATACTATTATCAGACTTATTATTAATATAGGACGGGCGGCTCATCGCATTATAAAGCATTTTATGTGTGAAAGCAGCTTGCTATTCACATACTGATACTCCTGACTTTATTTGATGCTTTATAATGCTTTCGTACCAGAAAAGGGAAAAACTGAATCACTTAATGTTAGGAGCACTCGTGCGTTTGTCCGTCCATCCATCCATCTGTCACCGCTAATTTCCTTCAAAATACTTATAAGTTGTTGTCAGCAGTTGATAAAGATCTTCGTACTTACGGGACCCTCTTCACACTTTTTTTAATCCACGATAACATTAAATCTTCAAACCGCAGGTCAGCAGAGAAGCAGGGCAGTCAACAATACAAATTCCATTCGACCCAAAACTGGAAACTCCAAAGAGTCCAAAAGCTGCACAGTCGAAATACGAAACGCATTTTAAGTTTGAAACTGAACCAGTGAAGCGAAGAGGCAGTGAACCAAGGTTGAAGAACAAACAGAAGATGGATAAGGAAAAGCAGGAGTACTATAAAGATGAGGTGGCTAAATTGAGAAGACAGCTAGAGGGAACGGAAGTGTTCACGACGAATAGGAGACGGTCTTCAGCGCATCAACATTCTGTGCCTCCGCCGTCTTCTAGAAGACAGTCCACTGGTAGGCCAGTCAAATTAGCTAAAAATGGAAATAATTCGATAACTGTAAACTTCTTTCTTTATGGCATAAAATACAGTTAGTTATAGTTAAAATATACCAAATTAAGCAAATTAAATTCCCGCGTATGTACAAAAAAAATGAAAAATAAAATTTTCTACTTATTTTGATTTCAGTGGAACAGCCACTCGACCGCCCCGCGGCGGCGCTCGCGCAGCGCGATACGTCCCGGCCTGCGCGTGCGCGAGATTTTTTATTTTTTTGCGAAATCGCGCGGCGGCCCGGCGCAGAAAAATCATCATAGTTTAAAAACTACAAGGCTTATCTTCTTTAAAAAAATACAGCCGATAGCTATCGAAATGGGCAACATATATGCGCAGTATTATAGATTTAAACTGTTATTAAACACTTTTAATAAAATAATCACGGCAAAACCAAACCTAACCTAAAAAAAAATAAGGCCTATTTTTAGAACGGATTTTTTCGCGTACTCACTTGAATCATGTTGGAATCCTCCAAAACACTCATTACTTAACACTTCACGATTATTTTGATATAAAACACTCACAGAAATACAAAAAACTCATTAATATTTCCACAAGATACGACAGAGTCCCGATTGTAAACAGATGACGTCAGTTTTGACTTCGAAGAAAAAATACTCATCGAAAAAAAAATTACACCTGCCACCTATCATTTGCTTCGTAAACTACTTGAGAAGCTCTCCATAGAGTTTCGTTACAAAAAGTACGGTACTTAATACAAAGATGGCCACTTGAACACACAGATGAAGTTGCGGCCGCCTAGGTTGCCGGGGCCCCCCGAGATGTCGCCGGCGGCGGCCGCTATGGTTGCCCGTGCATTACAAGTGGACAGCATAATTACTAACTTTGTAAAAGTGCCTCTATTATAATATAATGCTTGAATTCCAGTTAAAGAAATTAAAATTAATATAATTAATCATTCAGAATTATCATTTATAAAGGATCTTCAGTAAGTTACAGATTTTTTGGCTTATCTGACCAGAGATTATAGATAACTATATTTTAACAGTTTATTCTGAATAGTTTATTGTGTGTGCTAATAAACTGTTGAAAATTAAGCAGATTCTCTTTGCAGAATTCAACAGTTCCGAATATTTGCAGTTTTTAGAGAACCAAAATATATAACTACTCCAAAAGTTGTTAATTTATGCCGTATAAATTTAACTAGTACTATAAGAAACAAATTAAGCAAATAATGTCAGCAATTATTCATTAATTAATATTTTTTCTTGGTAACGTTTCAATATTAACGTTATTTCATGCAGAATAAGGTTGTAATTTCTTTGTGTCCCAATTCCCCTCGACCGAACGTACTGTCGCGAGTCGCGAGACGCGCGCGCCGCAGTTTCACCAAATTCCCAAGGTCTAATCTTCGTTTTCCAAATAAGTATGGCTCTTTACTAAACGTAAAGAGAAAAATATTGTTTAGCATTCGGGTCCTTATGTATTATGTACAGGGTAGTCAAAATGAAAATGTTTTGTTCTGTGTGCATCCTAAGAATATAGAAAGGTAAAATAATAATAATGATGTTTATTTTTACCTACAACTTATTGGGTAGATCTAATTAGGTTGTTAAATATGTAGTAGGAGTTTTGCCGGTACAGATTCAATTTTATTTTACGTATAATGTCAATGACCTTAGATATCGTTCAGTGTATTATGATATGACCCGCCATAGACCGTCGTCGTCCGAGAATTTTTCGTACCTATCGTACTTTCGTGTCAGACTTTAATATTCATATGTGAACTTGTTTGGTGTCTCTAGATATCGAAGTCTGCCGAGCCAAATAGGAAGCGTTTGGGAGTTATGTCACCTTGAAAAGTGCTCCAGATGTCGAAAAATTACCTATCTTACTTTTGAAAAATTCTTTCTTAGGATCATTCGTAGCATCATTATGAACAGCCTAGACAAATTTCCAGACCATTTACAGGAAGCGTTTGGAAAATCAGCCGGCTTTTGTGGGTGGGATTTTCACCATGAAAATACCTATCTTACTTTCTGACGAAACTACATCCAGGTGATGGGGTAGCTCTAATACAACAATAAAAGTCAAGTCTGCCGCTAATATTAGGAAGCGTTTGCAAAATCAGACGCTTTGAATGTGCCAAAGACTGAAGGCGCTTACTACTGAAAACGATAATATTATAGTTTATTTTCGTTATATTAACCTGTGAGTTGAATTTTAACCTGTTAGAAGACTGTCTTAATCGAAAATAAAAGCAATAAAATATGGATGTATGCATAAATAAAATTATAAAATATTTTTTCATACAAATATTTTTATTTCATTGTCACGTCTACTATCGTCTCACTTATCAATACCTATAATTATTACAAAATAACAAATATATATTTTTTTAAGTACAAGTAACGCTTATCAATCGCTTTAAAAAAACGATATCCTTTAGTTTTTGTATTCTGTGGTTATATCTTTCTTAAACTTACTCGAATAAAAACAAAATCGATAAAAACAAACAATCTACCTAACAAAATAGATTTTCGCAGGATGTTACCTACCTAAATATCTACTTTACATAATATAAACAAGTTGCTTGTTATTAAACCAACTTCAAAGGTAAGTCAAAAAATAGCGGCCGAGTATCAAGAGAGATATATCTTGGTATATATTATAATCTGAACATTGCTAAGCCTGCCTTGCAAATTTATTCAACTGAATCGCATGCTTATGACAATCGCACTCTACCTACACCTTTGTAAGGTGGACTATAAGCTGCGTATCGATTTTGCGCTGCAAACCATCGAACTTTGAATTGCGCAGCAGCCGCGCACTATGTGACATGAGTAGTTAACAGTGGCGAAGGGTCCAAATATGCCGATTCCCGTCGGCTTACCTTTTGAAAATCCGATCCGACATACATTAATACATTCATATTATTCCTAATTATAATAGATTTTATACGCTCGAAGCATATTAATATTACAGAAAATATGCCTGCCCGTAACAAAAAATCAATTAGTTTATTATTTTTAATTTGCCCAACCATAATATGACCGGCGGTCATTGACCGCGCCACCTAATACACTCAGCGGCACGGAATTTAACCCAAATTTTATTTTTGAGTTTACACCAAATAGAATTAATTTTTTTGAAAACTTCCGTTTCAGTTTAGAACCTCATTAGTGCTGGCTGTTTATAGGCAGTATAATGAAAAAAAAAATGCAAGCTGTCAATATCAGTTTTAAAACTTTTGGCGGGAAACGTTTTCCCAGAAAATTATTGCTAAGTACGGGTAAGTTTATTTTGAGTTAAATTTAATTTAATGATAATATCGTAGGTTTTATTGAAATGTTATTGTTTTTAAACGACTTTTTATCGTTTCTAGGTTTGCAATATGTCGCTTACTCCTGCACAAGTTGCTCAAGCTGTCGCTTTAATCGACGTGGGCCTGACTCAGCGCCAAGTGGCTGCAAGATTAAATATTGCGCGTTCCAATTTGAAATATGCTGTAAAACGATACCGCGAGACTGGCCTGTACACGAGAAGACCAGGCAGTGGTGGGGTAAGATGCACATCCTCCCGCGATGACCGTTTTGTCGTCTTGCAAGTACAGCGAAATCGCTTCCTTACTGCTGTAGAGGCTAGGCAGAGTCTGCAAATGGTTCGAAATGTAAACGTCAGTGAGCGCACGATTAGAAGAAGATTAGAAGAAGTCGACTTACATGCATGTAGGCCAGCCAGAGGTCCAAAGCTCGAGAGGTATCATCGTGTAGCACGCCTTCGATTCGCACGAGAGCACGCTAACTGGAGTCTGGAGGACTGGGACAACGTTTTGTTTACGGACGAAAGTAGAGTGGCTTTGCGAGCTCCAGATGGTCGAGAGCGCGTGTATAGGAGACGTGGTGAACGGTTCCTCCCAATAACTACCCGACAGACAGAAAGTTTTCATGGAGGCTCGGTTATGGTATGGGGTGGCATAAGTTCCGACGTTCGCACGGAGTTGGTTATTGTGGAAGGTCGAGAAAATGCAGCACGCTACATCGAAGAGATTCTCCAAGAACACGTTGTACCATATGTGGACTTCATCGGAGCCGAAAATTTCCTGCTAATGCACGATAATGCCCGTGCGCACACTGCACAGAGCGTGGAAAGCTACCTTGCAGAAGTTGGAATTCGCAAACTACAGTGGCCAGCGCGAAGCTCGGACATGAACCCAATAGAACATGTCTGGGACATGCTAAAACGTAGGGTCAAAGCTAGCCCCAACCCACCACAGAACCTTCAGGAACTAAAATCAGCCTTAGTAACTGCTTGGGATGAGATCCCACAAGTGGAGATTAAAAACATAATTCACAGCACATTATTAAAGTTATTTACGGGTCTTAGCGCGATAATTTTTTTTAATTTTTTTAATGTGTAGTAAGCGCGAAAGCCTCAAACAAACATAATTCACAGCATGCCAGAACGCATGCAGGCAGTTATCAGAGCAAGAGGTGGTAATAAACGCTTTTAATTTCCTTCTGGCTGTTTTTAAATTTTACTTTTTAATGTTTTATTTCAAATTAAAAAAAAATCTTTAATGTATGATTTTTATTGAATACCCAATTAAATCATTATTTCGTCCTAAAAATAAGCTTTAACACAAAAAAAAGACTACTTATATCAAAGAATAACGTTAGAAATTAAAACACCTGAAAAAAGAAAGAAATATTACGTAAATTTTGTTTAAATCGAAAAATTAAGTTTGGGTTAAATTCCCTGCCGCTAAGTGTAGTACGCGCGCCTTGCATTCCGCGATGCATGCATTCCATCAGGCGACATGGCAAAGTACGAGCACAGGAGTGTGGATGACAGGCAGTTGCAGGTAAGAATTTTGTTTTGTTTTGAAGCGGCGACGACGACGGTCGCCGGCGGCTTACCTTTGCCTTAATTTCACCCTTCGCCACTGGTAGTTAAGTAATATTTCCTTTATGGGGGGGCATTTTCTTCGGTGCCCAATGCGGCACTAAGTTTAAATCCGGCCCTGTACAGGTCTAGAAACCTCAAACCTCATTACACACAAATGTTGGATCTGAAAATGTCCCAGAGATCACAGTAGCGGAAATACAATTCGCCTTGAGCAAAATGCACAATGGTAAAGCCCCTGGTGAAGACGGTATTATAGTAAATATGGTTGAATTAGGTGGAGTTTCGGTCATACAGCTTCTTAAAGAATTCTTCAAAATATGCCTAGAAGAAGGTAGAATAGGGAAAATGGTGAAAAAAGGGGAAAGTGCTACTGTCATTCTATTATTTAAGAAGGGAAACAAATCAGATCTCTTGACCCATCAGTCTGCTATCTACAAACTATTCACAAAAATAATTACTAACCGTCTTACGATAGAGCTGGATTTCTACCAACCAGTCGAACAAGCAGGCTTCAGAAGCGGATGTAACACTATGGACCACTTACTAGCCATGAAAATTATCAGCGAAAAGGTTACAGAATATCAAATGAATCTGTGGCTTGCATTCATTGACTATAAGAAAGCCTTTAATAGTATAGAGGCCTGGGCGGTTATTAGAATAGACTACCGTTACAATCAATATTTACCACAATGCAAGCTTACAAGTAAACCTCCCACCCACCAGAAACAGACTCAATAAAGATCTAGAGAGGAGTTAGACAGGGTGATACCCTGTCTCCAAAATTATTCACGTTGGTTTTGGAGGACATCGTTAACTCACAGGTCAATATAACGAAAATAAAGTATAATATTATCGTTTTCAGTAGTAAGCGCCTTCAGTCTTTGACACATTCAAAGCGTCTGATTTTGCAAACGCTTCCTAATATTAGCGGCAGACTTGACTTTTATTGTTGTATTAGAGCTACCCCATCACCTGGGTGTAGTTTCGTCAGAAAGTAAGATAGGTATTTTCATGGTGAAAATCCCACCCACAAAAGCCGGCTGATTTTCCAAACGCTTCCTGTAAATGGTCTGGAAATTTGTCTAGGCTGTTCATAATGATGCTACGAACGATCCTAAGAAAGATTTTTTTTAAAGTAAGATCGGTAATTTTTCGACATCTGGAGCACTTTTCAAAGTGACATAACTCCCAAACGCTTCCTATTTGGCTCGGCAGACTTCGATATCTAGAGACACCAAACAAGTTCACATATGAACACGAAAGTACGATAGGTACGAAAAACGCTTCTCGGACGACGGTCTACCAGTACAAGTGATTGCCTACCAATACTATGCTAAGCTTTAGCATTATGTCGGTTATTATTTAAACACCTATGATTCAGTGAATGAATACATTATTATAATATTTTCTTATCATTATATTTGTGCCATTTTGTGAAATGAAACAAATATTTATTAACAGTTTTTGCGTGAAGGAGAAACAACCATACTAACATCATCACTTAATCTAAATATATAAACGAAGAAACTGACTGACTGACTGAATGACTGACTGACTGACTGACATATCAACGCACAGACCAAACCGCTGGGTCTAGAGATTCCAAAGGCACGTAAATTCCTTGAGAGGTCTAGGGGTGCACTAAGAAAGGATTTTTCAAAATTTTCCTCCTAAAGGGGTGAAACGGGGGTGCAAAGTTTGTATGGGGAAACAAGATTAGTTTAACTATTTTATTCGAAACTTCACAGGAGTACTTCTATCAATAAATGAGTAAATACGTGTTTCAGTTTTTTCAAAATTCAACCCTTAAAAGAGAGAAATGGGGTGACAAAGTCTTCAGTCTTCAACATGAGTATCGTTTGTATGGTTTATCGGGTGGCTGATTACGAAAACAATAACGATTTTAAAATCCTCTATGGCGGACGTGAAATACCATCATCCCCTATTGTGGTGCGGTGGGGTTGAAATGTCTAAATATCAATATGGGTGTCGTTTTTATGGTTTTCGAGGACGATAATTACGAAAAAGGCATCGTTTTTGAAATCTAATCATAGGTTTTCTTTGATCTAATGTAGTACACATAAAAAAATGATAAGGGTTCGTGTGGGGTGCGCGTGGTGTGCGCGTGGGGTGCGAGTAGGGTGCGAGTGGGGTGCGAGTGGGGTGCGAGTGGGGTGCGAGAGAGGTGCGTGTGGGGTGCGAGTGGGGTGGGGCGCGGGGTGCATGTGAGGTGCGCGTGGTGTGCGCGTTGGGTGCTCATGGGGTGCGAGTTGGGTGCGAGTGGGGTGCGTGTGGGGTGCGAGTGGGGTGGGGCGTTTACCTATTTTTCACGACTGCCCTAAAAATGTACTTAAATATACCTAATGTTTCATGAAGTATAGTATGAGACATAATTTGTGAAGTTAAGGTAGTGAGGTTCTTTTATTTAATAATTTGATTATATAATATTAGCTTTTAAGCTCTCAGTTTTTTGTATGGAATTATAAAAATAATGTTAATGGGGTAGTGTCCTGGAAAAAAGAAATCAATTCTAATTAGTCCGCCAGTTAAATAATCAAAAAAATTGAACACTTAGTAAATTTTTTTTTCAATTTGCTGAAGATACATCGCATCAGAATGTAGGACAAGGATGCTATGACGTCACTTGTTTGTTCCGTACAATTTGCATGGCGTCGTGTCGGCACCGGAAATTTCAAAGTGCTGTATTGTCGGCATTTTTCGTATGCTGGACAAAAAAAAATATTTTTTACCGATCGATGCAAACGGTACATAGCGCGCAATTGAAATAAACTCGTTATGACATGTCGCGGTCGCCGCTGGCGGCAGCGCTGCGCCCTCCCCACCGCACCCCGCACCCACCGCATGCATCCCGCTTCACTACTTGCTCGCGCGAGCTATTAATTATAATTTAAAATTTTTAATCGTGATATTTATATGCTTAATTATGATGAAAACATGATTCTAGTACACGAAAACCTATTATTAAAACAAAAAAATACAGTTTTATTTTTTAACTACTGAGAAAAACATAATTTTAAAAACGTTAAAGACTGATGCTTAATTTTTGTCTCAAATGTATAAAAAGACGCAATATAGCTTAACTAGATGCAAGCACCATAGTTATTGTTTTGGCTTATTCAGATATTGAGATCAGATGGATACTGAAAAAAAAAACATGGATGTGAAAATGATTTCTGCTTAATTTTGATATTGGATGATAACATTCGAACACCCCTAAAAATTATACTAACAAAGTACTTGGTTACCTATTTTACTTTTAGGAAAAAGTTAGGTACTGTACGAAATCTCAATTTTTTTATAACAAACGGTAACCACTGCGGATTTTTTGCTTCATATATCTAATTAGTATTTGATACTTAATAACAAAAGCCAACAAAGAATTAAAAAAAGCGAGTTTATGAGTTTTGTCCAGGGTAAGCTAATTTGACTGGCCTATGGTAAGTTTATTACTTTTTAATAAAGAATCATGGAATTAGATGGATGTTCTGTCGATATTTGAAAATTTTGGTAAATTTAGTATCGGCTAAAGAAACTACATATTAAAAAAATAACACGATTCGCAACCTTTAATAGAAAATTCTACAAGTTTTGTATAACCCAACCAAAATGACAGCAACTCCAAGAGAAATCGGAGAACCCTAGCAATAAATTGAATTTTGTAAGTAGAAGTAGTAATAATTATTTCTACTGTCAAAGCTTTATTCAAATCAAATCAAATCATTGATTGCAAACCAAATCAAGTTGTAGAAAGTGACACCCTAAGAAGGCGATAGAGTGCATTATTATAATTATAAACAAAACATAAAGAATAGTAGGTATATAAATTTAGTGATAATTTGTCGAGTAGTGCTGCTAAAGAATTGTAATTTCGAGAAGTAGATAGAGGCATAATAAGCATAGCCTTGCTTGCTTGCTTATCGTGTGATTTTCAAGGCAAACCCTGGTTTCGGAATGATAGAATCGCCTTAGGCTTCCGACATGGCTCCAATAACGACTACATCCGTAGATAGTAGCCGGGACGAACGGCTTTACGTGCCTTTCGAATCACGGAATCATCTTTCTTTTCGGACAATCAGGTGATTCAGCCTGCAATGTCCTAACCAAACTGAGGAAAGTCTCACAAAGTGATATTTGTTCGACGAGTCCCCACTGGGATTCGAACCCGGAACCTCCGTAACGTCAGGCGAGCTTTGGACCACTCGACCACGGAGGCTTTATTATTCCCTAATAGAGTCAAAAATGCATAGTTTCTTCTTGCCAATGAAGAATAACAAACAAGCTAAGCTACACAAGTATATTAATATTATAAGTAAACTCTGCCTTATGCGAACCAGTCGCCTTTGACTAACTTTATAATAAGTGTTCCACTTTAAGGATCTTAGGCGGAAGTCTTTGGGTTCCACCCAACCGGAAGTCCATTGTCTAGGATCATTATCTGCTTCTTGTTACAAGTTACTCTTTACGAGAAAGCCTTTGAAAAATTGTGGAAGATTTACTTTAGCCTAAAAAACTTTTTTAAGGTTATAATTGTAGCCCAGGTAATGGGCTTTCCGGCGTAGCTGCTAAAATCTCTAAATTTAAGTTGTTGGTCTCTTTCGTTCATATGGGAATCGAAAAGGGTGGGAGATGTATGAATCAAATTTTGAATGAATGATATTTAAAATAAGCAGCGCAGCTGTCAAATATAACTTAATTTAGTCGGGCTTTCGCATGCCTGCTAAATTGGTGTGAACTACGCGTCTACGCCATTAGTACTATTATTTTCTTCTGCGACTACGCGTAAAATCGATGTTTGACGTCTCTAAATTTGAGTGGTTTTTAAATTTAAGTTAACGCGCGAAATTGGGTAAAACTGTTTACGAGATTTTGTTGGTTAAGCAAGTGGAATCTGTTGCTTGTTGCCTGGTTTATGTGCATGGTTAACATAAGATTAGGCTGGACACACGCTTTGAAATAGGTACTCGAAATTCTATCCCTTATTCGGTTACTCACGATATTTTGCTTCACCTTAAAAGCGTCAAATGAACTTTGGAATGAAAATCAACGGTAATAGCCACTTGGCCACCGACGCTGTCATTTATCATTAATTTATTTATTGCATATGTTACAAAAGTTGCTAAATAATGTTATGAAAGAGAATACATATGGACCCGTTAGGACACAGCAATTTATCCTTAAATCTATACAAGTAAAAGTACTTAAATAACAATTATATTATACCTATGATTTTACTATAAAAGTGTCTTAAAATATATATATTTATGTATAATGCTAATAATAATAATCCTGATATCTGTTACACCGTATTTCAGGGAGTATAATATTGACTTAGCGTAAGCAAATAATCCATGAATTTAATGAAAACTTTGTAACTTTGCGTACAGGAAACTCATATTTCACGAAATTTCATCGTGGATTCCATATAAATGGAAATTTGAAGTGTAGCCTAGTTGCCCTGAGCTCTCTGAACTAATCAAATTCTATTTATATCTGCACAATGTGAGTTAATTTTCGAGAGATTGTTTGATATTTTCCTCTCGTGGCACCCGGTTTAGTACCATCTCAACCATGAAGGAAAAAAATAATAATTACGCGCCCAGATGGAGTAGTAATCATGCCTATTTTGTATCGAAACCAATGCGGCCGCTCAGAGGGGTGGGAGGGTAGGTGGAAGCGGGAGACGGGGTTTGTCTTTTTACTCTATCAGTCTCTATCACACATATTTGAATACGTTACGTTAGAAAAAGATAGAGACATTCATGTTATGACAGCCGGCCCCCATAGTAGGTTTTGATTACTCCTCCATTTGGGCGCGTAAAATTTTTTCTTCCTTCATGATCTCAACTATTTCTGTAAGTGGCGTACGAGACCAGACAATTAACAATCGTTATCAGTTCATATACATTCCCACCGAGGGGATTAAGGAGTCTTAGACCACGCTGGTTCAGTGTCTTTAAACTTTTACGCAAGTGTATAGGATCCTCACGATCTTTTCTTCTTTACGGCTTTATTGTGCTGGGGTAGCGAAGAGCGTCAAATAAAAGTAGATAGAAATATAAATTTTAAATTAAAAAGTACATCATCAGGTACTTGGTCCGTTTAAATCGAACTCTGACCTCCCGAATGGGAAGCAATAGTTTAAAACCACTACTCCTCCGACGCACTCAGATAATGAAGTTTGCCAAATTTCTTATTTCGTTAACAATTTTTCCCGCAAAAACTCAATTCAAATCAAAAGGCTTTTATTCGAAGTATGATTTCACAAATCACTTTACAACGTCAAATTTTAATGAAGTTACTAAGTTTTGCTCAAACCAAGGCTGGCTCTCGTCTCACACTAATCACTACATAGTCACTACATAGTATAAAATAAAGTCGCTTTCTCCGTCCCTATGTCCCTATGTCCCTTTGTACGCTTAAATCTTTAAAACTACGCAACGGATTTTGATGCGGTTTTTTTTAATAGATAGAGTGATTCAAGAGGAAGGTTTATATGTATAATACATGCATAATATACTGAAGGATAACCCACAATTAACCATTTTCCCGTGCGGAGCCGGGGCGGGTCGCTAGTATAAAATAAAGTCGCTTTCTCCGTCCCTATGTCCCTATGTCCCTCCCTTTGTACGCTTAAATCTTTAAAACTACGCAACGGATTTTGATGCGGTTTTTTTTAATAGATAGAGTGATTCAAGAGGAAGGTTTATATGTATAATACATGCATAATATACTGAAGGATAACCCACAATAACCATTTTCCCGTGCGGAGCCGGGGCGGGTCGCTAGTGAAGAATAAACTCCTAAAATTTAAAGAGGCGATGCGATATTATCACGATATTAGTTTCAACAGTGGGCTCGCTTACTATGTAAGAAGCGACAAGCTCGAGAACTGTCAAACGCGACATAGTGACATTAGAGCCATAGTAGTTCTGTCAATATGTCGCGTATGACAGCTTCTCGAACCTGGAGTAAAGTAAGCCTACAGAACTGGCAGGTTCGCGCATGTGTGCGCTCTTATTTTATTCAGGGTTTTTCGAGCAAAAGCTCCTGTTATTTCATGGTATTATACTTACACACAAAAAATAGCTAATATAAAAAACAACACTGCAGAACATAATGTGCAAAGGCGGTCTTATCGCTTGCAACGATCTCTACCAGAAAACCTTAGGGTAAAGGACACACAAAATTAAATGAGCAGGCCGTAGTTGTGCAGTGTGACTTAAAGCAGAAATTATATTATTATTATTATTTATTGTATTGCTTAACACTAGCAAGTCAATTCTGTAAAGACAAATTCGATTCGATCGAACCGCAACCAAGCAACCGATACGTTTTTGTTTTTTTTTTGGGCTTCGATCGATCGTATTAAATATTTCCTTCATTCATTCATTCATCTCAGCCTGTAGACGTACACTGCTGAACAAAGGCCTCCCCCAAAGATCTCCACAATGATTGGTCCTATACTGCCCGCATCCAGCGGCTTCCCGCGACCCTCACCAGATCGTCGGTCCTACCCACACTACATCTTCCGGCGCGCAGCCACACTTCAAGAATCTTTCAAGTTTTAAGCTCATCTTTTTTCTCAACAGCAGCTCAAGTCCACGTCACAGCCAACCCCTTAGACTCAGCATCGACCACGATACCAGCTGGCAGAACAACCATAGTGGTCCAACAACCGTCCCTCTCCCTAGACTATGGGGGATGTTCCACCATACTCCTGAGGGATGGAGAAGATGGTGGAAGAAGAAAGAGTAGGGTCTGCAGCGACCATCTGCAACAACTCTTGGATGTGACCAGTCAGTTCACTTCTGAAGATCTTCACGAGTTTGATAAAAGGTGCGTTGAGCTTTTCTTTCGTTCTTTTGCAATATTTCTATTTTAGGTTCTACAGCTTCCAAGGTGTAACCTTAGGAAAGGACATAGGTACTACCTTTTAGTACTTGTTTTAGTACTTTTTTAAAATTCCTTGTTCCCACGGGAAAAAACTCGTTTTCGGCGGAGGCTAATAAAACCTTTTAACTTTTTAACAGAAAAAATATTTTCGTCAATTTGTACAAATATATATGTTTTCAGCGTAGAACAAAATTTTAATTTCAGGAGATTTCAGCTTGAATATGACTAATAAAACAATAACATTTAGCAGTAAAATATTTTAAACCATAAAATGATAAGTCGCCTTTAACCAGAGAATTTAGCAAACAACGCTTCGTCTAAAGATTTATTTGTTCAGCGAAATGTAAATACTGGAGACTGTTAGATTCCGGAATCACTTCCTCGAATAGTTTGTTTTCGATTTCTACTTATAATGGCTTCGATGGGTTTGCTTTTATTTGAATCTGATTCAGTAAGTCATCGATATAGCCCGAAGAATCGCTAAACTTGAGTGGCAATGGGCTGGGCATATTGCGCGTAGAATCGACGGCCGTTGGGGCGGAAAGGTTCTTGAATGGCGGCCGCGCTCCGGAAGATGTAGTGTGGGCAGGCCCCCCACAAGGTGGACCGACGATCTGGTGAGGGTCGCGGGAAGCCGCTGGATGCGGGCAGCGCAGGGCCGATCATTGTGGAGATCCTTGGGGGCGGCCTTTGTCCAGCAGTGAACGTGTTTCGGCTGAGATGATGATGATGATTCGGTAATTTATATTGTTGCAGAAATTTCATAATGGAAATTGTTGCCAGAAAGTCCAGAAACATAAAAAACATGGCAACCCAAGAGCGGGTTATTTTTAATTTTTCTAGTCTATAAATTAAAACAATCAGGTGCTATTTTGCAATAACATAACCGTATTGGAAAAGTTCTACCAAATCATACTTAATATTTTAAAGAGGAAAGATTTGTATTTTTGTGTATGTTTGTAATGAATAAACTCAAAAACTACTGTGCCGTTTTCAAAAATTCTTTCACCATTAGAAAGCTACATTTACCCTGAGTAACACAGGTTGCTTTTTACTACGGGAAAATGCCTCATTCCCACGAGAAAAACTGTTAACGCGGGCGGAGCAGCGGCGGAAAGCTAGTTATAAATTAAGTAAATTGCAATTTTCATCACCAGTCTCGGTTGGCATTTGGCATGTAAAAACATTGTTAAAATATTCAAGAAAAGTCTCATACTTTTTACCAACTTTGCACCTTTATGAATCTCCACATAATAGGGGAAATTTCTCTCTTTTCCTCATAAAAGCCGGCTTTGAAATAATGCCTTTTGCAGTCTGACAAGGATCTAAAAGAAGGTGGACGAGGGCGCTGTTGTCTATACAAAAATAAGGTTTTCTAAGAGGATTTCGTTAGTTCTTGTTTTGGCCACGTTCATCTGAATTCTTGTCGGACTGTTTTCTTGGGTCTGGCGTCGGTTTTTTTTATTTTATACGCAATTTCCCTTTTTACTGTATAAGGGATTTTTCTTTTATTAATTTTAGTAATTTCTCTCTCGGGTAACAATGTCTTTCAAGTCTGCTATTTAGACGTATTTCGGTCGCCGTCGCCGTAATATTTTATTTGGATGCTATGAAAATTAGTAAGGGAATTCCATGGAAATTCTTCTTGGGAAAATAAGAAGGTTCTTAAAACCGTTGACTGAGCATATTTTAAGTATTTGATAAGTCGTCAAAACATCCTGTATATAATTCTAATATAATAACACCCTGTGTATTATTCCAGGAATCCAAATAAGCCTCATATAAAGCCTTTGTATTGTGTACCTACATGTAAACTGACACACAACCTCAAAAGCAGGTGAAGTTAAACGGACAAACAGACAGAGCAATAAAAAATTGAATAAAATCTAGATATGTTCTACATCCCCCTGACTCGGTTTTTAGCATTTTTTCTATATACAGGTTTACGACCTCTATTAATTATTAAATAGATGAAACATTGCCGAGTGAGCTGATGTATTTTTGTGTTAGCCAATTTTTAGGGTTCCGTAGCCAAATGGCAAAAAACGGAACCCTTATAGATTCGTCATGTCTGTCTGTCTGTCTGTCTGTCTGTCTGTCTGTCTGTCTGTCCGTCCGTCCGTCCGTATGTCACAGCCACTTTATTCCGAAACTATAATACCTATACTGTTGAAACTTGGTAAGTAGATGTATTCTGTGAACCGCATTAAGATTTTTTTACAAAAATAGAAAAAATACAATAAATTAAGGGGGTCCCCATACATAGAACTGAAACTCAAAAAAAAATTTTTCATCAAACCCATACGTATGGGGTATCTATGGATAGGTCTTCAAAAATGATATTTAGGTTCCTAATAAAATTTTTTTCTAAACTGCATAGTTTGCGCGAGGGACGCTTCCAAAGTGGAAAAATGTGAGTCCCCCCCCCTCTAACTTCTGAAATAAGAGAATGATAAAACTAAAAAAAATATATGATGTGCATTACCATGAAAACTTCCAAAGAAAATTGGTTTGAACGAGATCTAGTAAGTAGTTTTTTTTTTAATACGTCATAAATCGTAAACCGCAATTTACCTTTCACTATTATTAAAACATCGATCAAAGTCATAACGAACTACAAAAACTTTTATATTATGTTATTGGCTGCTATGGAACCCTTCATGGGCGATTCCGACTCGCACTTGGCCGCTTTTTTTATAATTTACAATGAATACAAATGCACAATAAAAAGGTCGCTTGAAGCAATCGCCTTGTGTTTAATGAGGGATTTTCATTTTGACAGTTCTAAAAACAAAAAAAGGTTTCATTATGGTCATATCATAAGAGATGGCGTTGCACTAACTCTTACGTCAAATTAAATAGACGTGCTTGAAGTTCGGAAAATAAATCACAAAATTTTGTCGCAAAAAGGACACTGGTAATACGAATCAAAAATGTAAACGCAACTCAGCACGCAAAAACACGAAACGAAATTAAAACACAACAAAGTGCGAGACGATTGACGTGACAACAACAGTGTTGCCAGTTTTTTACATGACATGCACGCCATCTATTTTATTCAATAGAACCTTTTTTTTCTTAGATGCCATCTTGAAAATCCCTCATTATTTTATTCAATTATTATTCATCGATTAAACGTCAGGACTGTCTGTGGTAATTAAATTTGTTACAAGTAACTTGAATATTGTTTGAGCTGGAAGTTATTAGAGGTCACTCAGGCCCCACTTCGCTAATTAAACCAACTTTCGAGGTTTAGTTTACTTCAATGTTTTGGTTGTCATTCTGAGGTAGGTACTAAGGATCATTTACACTATGGCTGTGACTATGTTATAACAATTTACCTACTGCTCGCCATTATAATAAACAATTTTAAACTCAAACTCAAACTCAAATCATTTATTGCAAGTCACAGTTGGTACATTTTAGATGTTACAAATATGGTACAGTATTTTGTGACACCCTGCAAGGGCGCAGCAATATTATGCGAGAGCGCATTTAACATTAATAAGTTAAAAACAATATAAATTATTAAAACAATCCATCTAGGATGTACACTTATATCTGCCTGTGTGTGGATGTTGCGTATAATATGTATTTAAGTATGTATTTATCTATCTATTTATATTCATCAGCAGGATAACCCATAGCTCTGCCTGGTTTTGGAACAGACGGCCCTCTGTGAGATGCGCTCACATACTTGTTTATTTATTTATTATTATTATTATATCAGATTATCTTCAAAAAATTCTGTTATGTTATAGTAGCTTTTCGCAATTAGAAAAGACTTTAAATGTTTATTAAATAAAGAAGTTTTTTGTATTGATTTTATAGTGTTCGGTATTTTATTATAAATTTTTATTAACATGGTATGAGGTCCAGAAGTAACTAATTTTAATTTGGAAAATGGGACTTCTAATTTATTTAGGTTACGATTGTTACGCTTTATTTCAGTCATTGGGGTGTATAGATTTGGGTGTTTTCTAATAAATTTACAGGATTCGAAAATATATATTGAGGTGAGTGTTAGGATTTTATGTTTAATAAATAGAGGTTTACATGTTTGGGTTTGATTTATATTAGTTAATATTCTGACACATTTCTTTTGCAAAATAAAAATTGTTTCAGCCATAGCACAATTTCCCCACAAAATTATGCCATATGAGAGTCTAGAATGGGCATAAGCATAGTATGCGGTAAGAGCCGTTTTAAAGTCCGTCACTCGTTTCAATTGTCGAAGGGCATAGGTAAAGGAAGATAGTTTATTAGAAATTTTGTGTACATGAGTTTTCCAATTTATATTAGTATCAAGATCTATTCCTAGTAGAGTTGCTGAATCAACAATTTCTAAAGGCTCGTTCTTATATTGGTAAACTATTGGCAAAGCGGTTTTTTGGTGAGGTTTAAATTGCATTAGCTTGGTTTTTTTTACATTTAAAAGTAGATTGTGACACTCTAGCCAATTTGTAATTTTATCTAATGTTGTATCTAGTTTACCCCTCGCCTATAATTGATTCACATCAAAAATTCATTTATAAAAATAAAACACCTAATAAATCTTCTTCTTATCGAATGGATTTCAAGTAACCTACCTCACAAACCCGAATTTCTGAATTTTTGACCCGCCTTTGGCTTCCGACATGGCTCCTATAACGACTACATCCGTAGATAGTACCGGAACCAACGGCTTTACGTGCCTACACTCTGGAAGATTCCCTCATCAATGAAAGAATCTGGGATCTTCTTTAGTATTTAATTATTTCTTTATAATAGCAAATTGGTCATTTTGCGACCCACACAATAATCACAAAGATGTATATTATTCTTTTTTTTAACGCGAGACAATTCATAATTCAAAATCAAATAGTTTTTCTAGAATTACGGCATAAGCGCCAGTTACATTTAAAAGGAGTTGCAAACGCGATGATGCAAACTCCACACTACCGAAGCACGGAATCATCTTTTCGGATAATCAGGTGATTCAGCCTGCAATGACCAAACTGGGGAAAGTCTAACAAAATGATATTTGTTCGACGGATCCCCACCGGGATTCGAACCCGGAACCTTCGTAACGTCAGACGAGCTTTTGACCACTCGACCACAGAGGTTGATAAATAAACTTACAGGATCTGATGGCCGTGTGTGTGAGATGTCATCATCATTTTCTTTCTTGCTCAAACCAAGCCTGTACGTACGAGTATAAAAGCACTAACAGACGTCCGGATCGGTGCGCTCCGTACCGTGACCTTGGTGCCGTCCGGCCAATCACAGACTACTTAGAAGAACGTTAGTAGTCTGTGATTGGCCGGACGACGGCACCAAGGTCACGGTACGGAGCGCACCGATCCGGACGTCTGTTAGTGCTTTTACACACGATACACGTCATGATCTAATCATCATTGACAGCTCATGTCCCCACCGAGTTGACCATGTTCACTCTGATTTCAGGGTAGGCTCGAGCCCTACCCTGAAATCAGAGTGAATAGGCCTAAGTCGACCACGCTGGCCCAGTGCGGGTTGGTCAACTTCACACACAACCCTTGAATTACTTCGCAGGTGTGTGCAGGTTTCCTCACGATGTTTTCCTTCACCGTAAGAGCATCGAATAAACGTACATATGAATTCGAAAATCGAAAACACATTGGTACGTGCCGAGGTTCGAACCCGCGAACTTCCGAATGGAAGTCAACGGCCCTAGCCACTTGGCCACCGATGCTCTATTACATGATCTGATATTGGTCAATAATGCTTCTTTTATCCAAATCCGCCTCAATATAAACGCGCCCTAACTCGGTCCTGAAAACAACAACCTAGTTTATGTAGTTAGTTTTGCTACAAGGTGTCACTTTGTGTTAGGATATTGTGTCCGCCATCTACCTACTACGTTTTGACCTAAATTCTGTTCATAATGGTATTGGCTTTCTTCAATTTTAACCTTTAGCATTTCACACGGAGCTACTGGTTTAGAACTAAGTAGTTTGAAATTCCATCTTACTTGAGCGAAATCAAATCAGTTTATAACTGAATAACACAAAATTAAAAATTTTAATAACCCCCGACACAAAACCGTTACTTGATCCTTTCAACAACTAGAAAAGAGCTGATAATCTTCAAATAGCTGAAGATATTTTCTTGGATCATAGCTAAGAACACTCTCGATTGTGACACCTTGCAAACAAAAAAACTACTTAGATCAAAATCGGCTCATCCGTTAGGAGCTACGATGCCACAGACAGACAGACAGACAGACACACACGTCAAACTTATATAACACCTCTCTTTTTCGTCAGGGGTAAAAAATCTCACACGACGCGAGTTCTAAATGACCCATAAGGTAGAATTTTCTTTTGCTTTACTTACATTCTATACGTTATCTATGAAATGACCACTAATGACCGAGCGAGCGCGAAGAATCTTCGTCTCAACTTGGAAAAAAATGCTTTAGTATTGTCATTGTGTCGTAGTGTTCATGAAATATTAAAAAAAATACAAAGTGCCGAGTGCGAGTTTTGCAACCAAAGTAAACGCGCTCGAAATCGAGAGCGTAAACGCGATTTTGGTAACATTTCGTACTTCCGAATTTTTTTTAACCGAAACTTAATTGACCAAAAACGGTTCATAGAATATTTAGTTCCAATATGTTTCTTTTGACATAACTTCATTTTACCATAAATATACTAAACAGGAGTATCATTTTCCAGAAAAACTACATCCATATTATCGAAATATTATTTTTGGTTTTACCAACTGTTTCACTTCATATATTATAATTATCCTGGAGGTTTATTAAACAGAATTTACTTTTCCCATAATTTATAATGGATTTAGTTTTGTAAAACAACCATGACAGGGCGGGTGCGAGCGAAGCGGGCATGGGAGTTCAGGGCACCCCGACTACTGTTGGTTAGGTTCGAAGGGTATGGCGGAAGCAAGATGGGCGAGCAAAGCGAGCCCATCTCGCTTCCGACATACCCTTCGGGTTAGGTTGACATGTATGCATGCCTGCTTGTGCTTGCTAGCATGCATGCTTGCTTACTTGCATGCTTGCTTGCATGCTTGCTTGCTTGCTTGTTGCATGCTTGCTTGCTTGCTTGTTGCATGCTTGCTTGCATGCTTGCTTGCATGGTTGCTTGCATGTTTACTTGTCAATTTGCATGATTTTGTGGTATACTGATTATTCAGGATAACATTTATATGGAATTCGACTCATCTGGTTTTCAAATCTGTGGTTTTTCGTTGTTGTGGTTTATCAATACCAAGGTAAACAAAGTGAAAATAGAAACGAAACTCTGGGAAATGAAAATCAGGTAAAATACATTTCGGTAAAATGATAATATGGAAAGTAAAAAAAATGCGATCCGTTTTCGGTAAAAACATATTCGGTATTAAAATTTTCGGATTTAAGATAGGTAACCCGCGATTTTGTATGGAATTGAAACTACGCCATCTGTGGACAGTTCGCTGAACTAAAATTTCTCCATACTAAATGCTCGTTTACGTTGTAGTTATCGAGCGCGTTTCGTGAGTAAAAAACTCGCACTTGGCACTCAGAATACATTTCTCAATAAAATTCACGTGGAATTTTGTGAGCATGTTCGAATTTAAAATTAAAATAAAATAAGGTATAATAGCTAGCACATGCGGACATTCGCACTGCGAAATTCACCCCTAGTCTGTGACTGTCCAGCCGCATGTGCTGGCTACCTGTACCTACCTACATTAAAGATACGCTCTTTTTCCTTACGTGGTAAACAATATCAGTCGTTAACAATATTGTAGCGACAATAATATTGTTTTTAGTTGTAAATATATTGACTTTGACTTTAATTTTCAAGTTCAATGAAATTGTTGTAACTGCTATAATGGAAGTTAAAACTGCGGCGTCCCTTTGCCTCCCAATTAGTGAGTAAAATGGTGTAATGGAAGTCAACGGTTAACCTGTTCGGAGCCAGAGCTAACCCTTGGGTACAGGTCAACAAACCATATTTTGTTACAACTTTAATTTGGGTGCGGACCTGCGTTTGAACTTTATTTACTCAAAATTGAAATCATAATTTGAAGGGAACAAATTACAAAACATTCGCCATTTTGATATGTTGGTTTCATCACAGGTTTTCTCTGAAAGTGAGAAATAATGAGTGGTTAGCTGTTTCTGGTTTGATACCCCGCGTTAAACTCCGATGTAATGCATATTAATATAAATCTCGACATATTATAGGTATTCCGTAAGTGGACGCAGTAAGAGTGAAAATATATAGGTATTTCATTCAATACAGCTACCGTGTTTGGTGGCGAGATATTACAATATAAGTAAGAGCTGGGCATATTGATATAGATTATAGCCACGTGTGTATTGGGCTTGAAACAAAAGACGGACGCGGATGGATGATTGTATAATACGCGACGCACACGCTTGCGAATAATTTTTCAAAATAAATGTTTAACAGCTATAGTATATGACTGTCTATCACATTTTATTCGTAACTAGCTATCCGCCCACGGTTACGACCAAAACGGTAGTGGTTATACTACTCATTGGTTACGATACGACCGCGCTGTTTTTTTTTCTGTGGTAAAAAGTATCAAAGATGTTGACCGGTGATATTAAGGATCGGTCAAACGGTTCCAGAGATTAGCGCGTACAAACAGACAGACAGACGGATTATATTTTTTCTAAGCTTGTATTTTTGTGTTCAGTTACACTCCCTTTATCACCTACAATCAGTTTTCTGAATAACAAATCAATGTATAGACACGCCGATTCTTCAGTTTTACTATAGTATAGATAGATATATAGTAAAGATAAATAGATAGAATTAGAACATGTTTATTTACAACACACAGAACAAGAGGTACAGTAAAAAATACAAAAGAAAAACGAAAAAGACGGACTTCAATTTAGAATAAGAGCATAAATTTGAAAATTACCGCCATTGTATCTTGCGGAGGCGGTATTACAATAGAATACCCACATCATAATAAAAAAGACTCTACTTTTAGCCGAAAACCGCAAAAACAAGGTGTAATGTAACAATGTCATCAGCACCTGCCAAGTGCGTTACAGGTAATCCATCACTTGTGACATGTCATGACAAGTGTTTAATCCTACACAATTCACTGGGGTAACCTATTTGTCATACATGTTGTTGTCATGCTAAGGTGTAACATCACGCGATATTTTAAAATACATAGGTACTAACTGACTATCAAATAAAATACCCACGCAAGTTTTAAAAATGTCTTTCACGATTTTTGGTCGCGTAGAGCCGTTCTCGTGATTTAGAGAGACAGAATATTGTTTTTTAAATTTTGAATCCTTAATTTATTACTTTTTTTTATTATTATTTTAACTTCTATTTTAGTTACTTTTACCGCGGAAATAAGAGGTTTTCCTACCTTTTCCTGTATTTTCATCTGTCAAGCCTCATTGCATCACAACTTTACAAGCACACAAGGGTTTGTAAGGATTAATTACATACCTACTCCAAATTGTCAGAAATAAAGAAGTGTGGTAATGGTAAGCTATAAATAGCCCGTATTCCACCGGTAAAAATGAAATAAAAATAATGGTAATTCAGCGTGACTGTGGCAACCCTAATCCTATTATCTCCGGAGATTATAAATTTTACAAATCATCGTTAGAGTGAGCGTATTCTGCAAAACCCATTATTTGCGTTTGTAAGCACCTTTTTTGTGTAACAATTAAGGGGTGTTGGCAGTACCCCACCAAACAATATGAGGTTTATAAATTGTGTCATTTGTTTATACATTTAAGCGATAGGCCACTTTTCTTTTCTTTTCTTTTTTTTATTATTATTATTATTATATTTCGTCCCAAATACCGCAGTGTCTTAAGTCTAAAGTCTTTGAACAATGTGTGTTGCCAGTGATGACTAACGGATCTAAGACGTGGTCGCTAACGATGGGCCTCATTAGAAGGCTCAAAGTCACCCAAAGAGCGATGAAGAGGGCTATGCTTGGAGTTTCCTTGCGTGATCGAATCAGGAATGATGAGATCCGTAGGTGAACCAGAGTCACCGACATAGCCCGAAGAATCGCTAAACTTAAGTGGCACGGGCTGGGCACATTGCGCGTAGAACCGACGGCCGTTGGGGCAGAAAGGTTCTTGAATGGCGACCGCGCGCCGGAAGACGTAGTGTGGGCAGGCCCCCCACGAGGTGGACCGACGATCTGGTGAGGGTCGCGGGAAGCCGCTGGATGCGGGCAGCGCAGGACCGATCATTGTGGAGATCACAGGGGGAGGCCTTTGTCCAGCAGTAGACGTCTTTCGGCTGTGATGATGATGATGATGATGATGAAGACTTGTCAGTGAACCTGATGCTCCATGGTGGAAAAACACGTGTAGAGTATTTGGTGCATGTGGTGTGAATAACGCTCGTACCCGCCGGCGGGGGCGCGACCAAAACCAAAATCAAAATTGATAAACAGAGACGGACCCCCTCAGACGTCGTCTCCTTCACGATGTTTTTCAATATCAACGCGCTAGGCCGAGGTCCGAGGCTCCCTCGAGCCGCCCCTAGTCGCATTGGTAGGTATATGACTTTTTTTTGGGGTAGAGTGGTCCCCTCCCCCGCAGGTCCGGTGAAGCTTGATTGGTCGTACTTTTTCGACACAAGCATTATCATAGGTCAATTAAAAAAAAGTGATTATGGACTGGTGCAAGAAGAGTTCGTCAACACGTCATATATATTCCTAACGAGGGGCTCGAGCCTACCCTGAAATCAGGGTGAATAGGCCTTAGTCGACCGCGCTGGCCCAGTGCGGGTTGGTCAACTTCACGCACAACCTTTGAATTAAGTACTTCGCAGGTTTGTGCAGGGTGCAGGTTTCCTCATAATGTTTTCCTTCACTGTAAGAGCGTCGAATAAACGTACATATGGATTCGAAAATCGAAAACACATTGGTACGTGCCGAGGCTTGAGAACCCGCAAACTTCCTGATGGAAGTCAACGGCCCGAGCCACTCAGCCAACGACACTCTTAGATGAATTACTTTAGTATTCAATTATTAGAAAGTCATTCCTAAAACGCTTTTAAAATAAATCGAGCAGATAGTAGGTACGTAAATACTTTTTCATTCCCGTTAATGTCACGTAATTGTGATTAATGGGTGACAGAAACGTAACAAATGGAGGAGATAGACATAATTTTAAGGTTAAATGGTCAAAAAGGCAATTCGGCGGAAAGGTTAAACGTATTATAACATACGGTGTGACGCACAGACTGAAAATACTGACGTATTGAAACGAGGGATTTTTCAGATTTATGTATCTGTCACAGCCCGTTGGTTGCCGGCTGATAATTATCGTCGTCGATGAAATTAAATTTCGTCTCCTTCACGATGTTTTTGAGCCGCCCCTAGGGCGTTGGTGCATGACTACTCTGGGGTAGAGCCTTCCGCTCCTCCGCAAGTCCGGTGAAGCTTGATTGGTCGTACTTTTCAACACAAGAAAAGGACAATTAAAAAAAAATCGAGTATATCTGTAAATAAACTTGAGTTAATGAGTAAAAAATTTTGCGGTGAAGAAAATAACTTCGGAAAGACAGTTATTCAGCGGCATGTTTGCGTATTGTGTGGAAGAACAAATGGTTGGATCATTAAGTATTTTTCGCTTCTAAAGTTGAGCGAGTGCCGCCACCGCCTCGCCCCGTTACCTCCTACAAAGTGATTGATAGGCGGGTTTAGTCAGGCCAGGAAAGCTGGATACATTCACTCTCTTTCACGTAAGCTCCCACATTTACACCACACACACACTTACCCAAACATACATACACACACACACATAGATATAAGCTGAAAACCAAAAGCCGAAAGCCGTTTGCTTAAGCCGAAAGTCAGGTGGCTCTAAAAAAGCCGAACAAAAGATAGAAGAACGTTACGTTACAAACCTGTGTCGACCTGCCTTCTCAAATTGTCTTCATTTTTGGAATTTTAGTGTGCATTAAAATGGTTTCACTTAACTTACTTTATGAAAATTGGAGGATAAATTACGAACTTATAGCTCTAATGTGAAAAATGTGCAGCAAATTTTAGTAAAACTGTTTCAAAAAATTCAAAAATTCAAACATTATTTATTTTCTTTAAACAAATGGTTATTAATTACAAGTGGTTGTGTTTAATTATCTATATCACTAGATTAGATACTAGATATGATGTCATAGTGTTATTTTCAAATTGTTGGCACTGAGATCTCCAATTCTTCTGCAGAATTGCCAAGATTACCTATAACCCCGCGCGAACGGCCTGTTGCGATTATGGCTGATCATCATCATCATCACCATCTCGACCGAAAGACGTCCAAAGCTATACAAAGGTCTCTCCCAAGGATCTCCTCAATGATCGGTCCTGCGCTGCCCTGTGCCCAGCCCATTGCCACTTAAGTTTAGCGATTCTTCGGGCCATATCGGTGACTCTGGTTCGCCTGCAGTCTCATCATTCCTGATTCGATCACGCAAAGAAACTCAAAGCATAGCCCTCTCCATCGCTCTTTGGGTGACTTTGAGCCTTCTTATGAGGCCCATCGTAAGCGACCACGTCTCAGATCCGTCAGTCATCACTAGCAACACACATTGGTCAAATACATTTATTTATTTATTTTTATACATACATGGCTGATAACGAAATTAAACTTTACGCGTACAAAATCGCGAATCTCTCTTCTCCTGGCTCCACAAATTTACCCAAACAAAGCAATTGGGTATTTACTGAAACTCCACCCAGCCATTGTACTCAGATTAATTAACACGGAACAAAGCAACAAACAAACAAACAGGTATTGTTATAGTAGTCATTAAACTTACGCCATGGGCCTACAGAAGTAACTTTGATGTAACAAGTTTATTTAAATGTTAACTAAATAGGATGTTGACAATCAAATTTAAGTATTTAAGAACACTTAATCTAAATCCGTCAGTTTCGACCAAAAGAAAATTATTAATAGACCAAAATACTAAGAGAGTGGCTTATAAATCTTAGTTTGTACAATATGCATTAATGATACTAACACTCTTACCTAGACTATATCATTACGAGTATGTTAAATTTCATTTTTGCATGTTTATGTATGTTAGCGATATAGAGAACTGTAAATGTGTATCCATGTACACCAAATAAGTAAGTTTGAAATTAGAAAAAAAATATTTGGAACAATCACAGACCCCCCCGAGACAACCCGCATCTCAGCTAGTTGTCAGAACGTTTCTTTAAGATCTGCATGTATTACGTCCAAGGATGTTATAAGTACTAGTTATAGTACTAGTTACAGTACTAGTTATAGTACTTATAACACCCTTGATTACGTCTCTATTGGCTATCACTTACCTACCCTGTATAAGAAGTCTATAAAGGTCGAGTACACGTTTACTTGTTGTTAACTGTAGTGGCTCTTCTCTATTCAATATCCGTTTGATACGGGACCCCTAGGAAGAGGAAATCAATTCCCTTTGTGTACACGAGCCTTGTAGGGTTCCGCTAAAGGTTAGATAAAATACAGAGTCCATAAATTTTTTTTCTCTATCTGCAACATGGCTATCAGCCCCCGTAACATGCAGTGCTACGACAAAAGGTTGTCGCGCGAGAAACCCGCCATATTGTAATATCCTCCAATGGGATAAGAGAATACGCACGACAAAATTATATCTGTTACGCGTGGACCGGGCGTGTTAGAGGGGTTCCATCACAATAAGCCAATCTGTGTCCGACCCTAGTCTGGAAGAGTCGTCCTCAAAGGGGAATAGTCCTACAACCTTCCCCTCACCTGTCAAATCTGCTATTAAAGAAAACAATTTACAATTAAAGTAAACATTATATATTTAAAATAGCTTTTGGCCGCGTCTCCGCCCGCGTTAACAGTTTTTCCCGTGGGAATGAGACATTTTCCCGCGGAAAAAGGTAGCCTATGTCACAAAATATAAAAGCCGCCGCAGCTATACGTAATTTGTGCCTATGTTACTCAGGGTGAATGTAGCTTGCTAATGGTGAAAGATTTTTTGAAATCGATTTTCTCCCATAGGCACAGAATTATATACAGCGGCGTACTAAAACGTACCATAGGTCTTTAGGCATGAGGCTGACGTGTTCAGCTCTGTCCCACTTGGCAAACTGTGTGACTTAAGTATGATCCATCCATATCTCAATAATCTTGTACACTGCTAAACTGCTGGACAAGGCTCTTTTCCAAAAATCTTCACCTGAACGTCGTTTACTTGAAATGATGATGATGAAAGCCGGCTTTAGTTTAAACAAAGGTCCTTTAAATTATAGTCTGGCTTGACTTGGAAGATTATGACTTATCTTTTCGTTAACAGGTATGGCAGTCCTCACCATTCCAGGTCTCAGTCAGTGAAAGCGGCTCGATCGAGGACAGGGGAAAGGCAACTCCTGGGTCTACCTTCGCAGAGGGCGAGGGTAGCGTCCATGCCTAACACAGGAGTCGAAGAGGAATATTACAGACTGAGGCACTTTAGTATTACTGGTGAGCATACAAACTTCTTCTGGGGGATTTGTTAACTTCGATAGCTGAGATGAGGATGAATAGATAAAGCTGGTTACTATAAAAAGAACTGTTACTATATTGCAAGTTTTACAAATGTTTAAGATAAATGAATGAAGACGGTCGTCGTGCGCTATATCCAAATGCCAGAAAGACCGTTGTGTCCTATAAGATGGCGGCTGCGGTGGCGACTACGTCCTACTTCCCCGCACCCCTCAGATGCGGACAGGCCGCAACAGGATGGGATAGAATTTCTTAAGAAGTTATGGTTTCTAGTATTTTAATGGAATCTTGGAACTTAAAGTATAAATAAATAAAATTGTAAAGGGTTGGAAGTAATCGGTTAGAACAAGAACATCAGCCACCATCTTGATTTTTAAATTTTTAAGTAACTAAAGGAAGAAATATAATCTGCTTATTAGCAAAATGGCATATTAAAATTATAGTTGTAAAGTTGTTTGAACTTGTATCGTAGGCAAAGGCGTGATCAACAGAGGCGACTCGTTGAGATCCAGGAGATCAAGGTCCAACACATCTGTAGCTTCAAGTGCGTCCAGTACAGAAGCTGTCACGAGGGCTTCCGCTCCTTGCTCACTGGCTTCTTCAAGGTAAACTCAAAGTAAATTTTTCAGTACCTTTAAAATATCTTTAAAACCGAGAGCGTTTGAGCGTCGATGACCAAGTCCCGTCCCGGCTAGGCCCGTTGACTTCCATTGCGAAGTTCGCGGGTTCAAACCTCGGCATGTACCAATGTGTTTTTGATTTTCGGATTCATATGTACGTTTATTCGATGCTCTTATGGTGAAGGAAAACATCGTGAGGAAACCTGCACACACCTGCGAAGAAATTCAAAGGTTGTGTGTGAAGTTGGCCAACCCGCACTGGGCCAGCGTGGTCGACTAAGGCCTATTCACCCTGATATCAGGGTAGGCTCGAGCCCCTCGGTGGGGACGTATATGAGCTGTTAACAAACCTTTAAAACCTAGATACTGACAAAATGGCGGTCTAAACGCGACGAACACCATTGCGCTTTTATAATTGGAGTCTAGTATTTCGAGTATTTAAATTATATAAAGCGGGATTTTTCCAACAATGGATCTTGTTAAGAACCGATCCTTATTATGCTTTACTTAACCAACACAACAGTTTCAGTAAATCTATAAATTTTTATATTTAGAGTGAAGTGCTTGAGAGAAAGACTTACCTTAGGTGTTACAATTGTATGGGTGTTATTTTTCAGTTGTGTCAATCATAAACAGTAGTTCATCTCTTAACAACTCTTTAGATTCATTTCATTATTCTTCTTTATACTTACTTGAGCAAAATTTTACAGTTCCTGTTTCTCTCCACAGAGATTCATCAGCAGGTCTGAGTGCATACAGGGTTCTGGTGATAGGAGCTCCGGGAGTAGGCAAGTCTAGCCTTGTTGGGCAGTTCATGACGTCAGAATATCTACATGCATATGACACTAGTATAGGTGAGTAGCATTAGGTACTAGTAGTGAAGTGCCGTTCCCGGGAATAATTTCGCCATTCCTGGGAAATTTCCGTACCCAGGAATATTCCCAACGAAATTCGCTGTTCAAGCTGACTAGATATGGTAGACCGGGTTGGTGATTTCCGGTTAGGTACCTAACGACCCGACCGACCCTACAGATCTCACTGACTTGTCCTAGTTGGCCTCAAACGGAAAGTAGCATTCTTAGTTTGGGAATATTCCCGGAAACGGCACATCACTAATTACTAGTAGTAAAACTGCGATCGTAAATAAAGGATATTTCTACAGCGGTTGTAAAATGGAGAGATGCCTTTAGTATTATGGAGGATCTGGTTTCTGAAGCACGGTCAGCAAATCGATAAGCAAGTAAAAATAATCTTGACTTGCTTGCTGTCAAGATTGATTGCTGGTTTCGACGTTTCGCAAACCCTGGTGTCAAAATTGTTGAGCCACCTATGGCTTCTGACATGACCAATCTTATTAATTGACAAACTACTCTGAATCTTCAAATTTTAAATCAATTATGTTGCCCATTGCAGTTTAGAAACCAGTAATCAAATTAGGGTTAGGAATTAATTCAGGAATTAGTTAAGTCTTTTTTTTTCAGTCTCAATAACAATGTGCTATTTCCCTTTTTCAGATGACGAATCTGGAGAAAGATCAGTGTGTGTGCTACTAGCCGGCGAAGAATCAGAGATCACATTCCTAGATAACCCTCCGGACCACGTAATCGTGAGTTTTGTATCCGTGAGTTCTAAAATACACAACAAATCAAGGAACTTTCGACACATCACACTCATCAGGTCTTCAATCTTCTTACATTATACCATAATCAATATTATATTATCTATATCCGAGATTTCATCTAACGCATGTAATCCATTTACTAAGGGTTTCTAAATGAGGAAACAGCATGACATTGTTTTTCTTTTCAACTAGAGTCATCACTCTCATCTCCATAAGACATTTGGGATAGACACTAATTTTAAAAATCTTTTTTACAAATACCTAACCAGTACCAGAACCTAGATGATCCAAGCACATACATCATAGGTAAAAGCCATTTAAAAAGACTGTGACTGTCGGAAGAAGTGATCAATATAAGAAAGGTTCCAAATAGTTGCCATTATCCCTGGATTTACCTTTAGTTGCTCGACGATATCTCTGAATTTAAAGCCGTAAACCACACAATAGAGAGCGAGACAGCTACAGTATTCCCTCTCTTGCAGTCCGACGGCTGCGCTCATGGCTACTGTGTGGTCTACTCGACTGCCGACCGCAGCAGCTTCGTGGATGCTGAAAGGAGACTCCAGGTGCTCTGGGCAGCTGGACATACTTCCAGGAGGGCAGTGATACTGGTTGGAAACAAGGCTGATCTGGCCAGGTCACGGGCTGTTCCTACTGATGGTGAGTTCTCATCAACATGCCTACCCTGCTCTTAGTTGTCACGGAGAGTCCCTTGTGTATAAGATGCATCTATAAAAGTGGAGGACACTGGATGGAATGTCTCAGAGTCTTATAATAAAGAGCTAAATACCTCAGTCCTGGGTACACCGCTCTAATGGTATGAGGCGATCCTAAGAAAGAAAACTGAAGGAGCATTAAAACCATTTTTATTTTTGAAATAATGAATACATAATTCGCTTAGCTGGTAGAAATGGGGGATCGTTTGGCCAAAGGCACGGGCCGTAGCGAACTGTGTCAAATCTGAAAGTAATATCCTTTTCTAAATAAAACCATTACCAAACTAGCGCCACCTAGGTTTCATATTGGGCGGATATTGAGTGGACTAAATTCAGACGTCAACTCTTGGCGCGCAGATTTTCAAGACTAGCGGTCTAAAATTGACTTTGGTATTGCATTGGGTTGAAATCGCGATCGATATTGATTGCAAGAGTAAAGCCCCAGAGTAAACAAAATAGTAAACACACGGTAAACAAAATAGGCCCACTTGACGAGTTGCGTAAAACAGCCCGTTTAAATGTAACAATACTAATAAACATTTAATAAGTAGAGCTACTAGCAGGAGCGAGGGTTTTTTCAAGCAGTACCACCAAGTACCTTCACTATTCGCCCTGCGAATTCACCTGCTTTCCGGAGATCATTTTAGGTCGCTAAACAATTCGGAAATTGGGAAGAATTTGGGCTTTTCGGCAACCTTTCGGTAAGACTAAGAAATCACAGTTTGCTGAGCAAAAATAGGTTGTGTCTAGGCAGTAAGTCGTCCGTAAGGGCTTCGGCAAAAACTCGCCGGAGAAGCAATCGACTGGCACTAATCCTCGGCGTGGATCACTGAACCGGATCACTGAAACACTAAATGATATGACTCGGAATAATGTGGAAACTTGTGGTATCTTGAAAAAAAAAACAAGCATTGAGCTGGGCTAGACGTGACAGATATAATTACATTTGCATACTATTATTTTACACTTCTGTGACGTAATTTTTTCGTGCAAATACTCCAATTCTATTGGAGAATATTTGACTACTTCGAGTTTCTCGTAGCTTTTTAACCCCCGACGACAAAGAGGGATGATATAAGTTTGACGTGTGTGTCTTTCTGTTTGTGGAATCGTAGCTCCTAAACGGATGCGCCGATTTTGACCTAGTTTTTTTTTGTTTGCAGGGTGTTACAATCGAGAGTGTTCTTAGCTATGATTCAAGAAAATATCTTCAGCCATTTAAAGATAATCAGCTCTTTTCTAGTTGTTGAAAGGATCAAGCAACGGTTTTGTAGCGGGGACTTATAATTTTTTTAATTTAATGTTTTTTTTTTACATTCCTTGACACAGTGCTTTATGCTACGCCCACTGCAAAACCGTTAACATTTAGTTAAAAATTTCCAGTAATAAAAAATCTTGTTCTGAGAATTCTGTTACAAAAATATAGGTACCTAAACCTTCGCCCAAATCGAGTTTTATGAAAATCCGTCCGTAATGACTGGCCTTTCTAGGAATTAGACATTATGGCCATTGGACATTCTGTGCTATACCGAAACTAATCTCGGATTTCAGTTCTCGGTTTTCGGTAATCTTTATGCCACGATGGATAACAAAATATAGTAAATATTAAAATGGAACTTCCGATAAGTAATCCTTAACTTTTAATGACTCCAACCAAAATATTCTAAAAATTCTTAAGTAGAAAAGTAATTAAAGTCCTATTTCTTCGACTAAAACTTAACACTCAAAATTTTTGTTTTATTTTTCTTTACTAAGTAAATGATTGGTTGGTACATTAATGAAAAAACTTCATAAGGAACTTTTCCCGTAGTTTTAATGACTGATCTGTTTTAAAGCTTTCTCGTAAAAATATTTTTAGTAATTTTATTACGCACTTAGCAATTAAAAATAAAAATAAATTTATTTATAGTGCGTAATATCAACCAAAAGTATTGTGTACTTAAAAGACTAAAAGAGTCTATTATAAAATAACAATACAAAAATTGAGACGGAAATTGGCAACAGGTAAACATAACAACGGCTAAGCTTTTAGTTTTTTCCGTGGGAATGTGGAATTTTCCCGCGGTAAAAGGTAGTCTATGTCCTTCCCCAAGGTCTATTCTATCTTTCTATTTTTTTTAATAACCCCCGACGAAAAAGAGAAGCGTTATAAGTTTGACGTGTGTGTCTAGTCTGTCTGTGGTATCGTAGCAGTAGTAGGGATTTGTGGGTTCTGGACCACTCCCGCCGAGCCAAGCTCGCCCGCGTTTCTCGACCTCTGATTTTGGGCCAATTTTGGCGGATTGGGTCAATCGAGGGCTAAAAAAGAAAAAAAATGTTGTTTGATATCAAACTAGGGGTATTGCCCCCCATCTAAGACGATAGCACCGACTCCCAGCTCTCTATTTCACACGGTTTCCGAGATATAAAATGCATATGCTCATGAAATACACTCAATGGAAAGGGTCGGCTACCTGGCTATTGTCCTTTAATTGGGGTTCGCTTTTGTTAACCGGGACTCGGATTTTTGATGTCACTCTCACTTGCGCAATTGCTGCACGCTCCCGAACGCAGCTTTAACTAGCGTTTATGTTAACGATGTATGTGTCGCCTATTACATATGAACATGTTATCGAAAGCGATTTAGGTACACACATAAATGGGGGTGCAAAATTGTTAAGCACCGATCGCAGCCCTATTTTTTCACGCGCACTAGCTGTCTGATCCTGCCTCTATTACTTCTGCGGCCTTATCTACCACGTCTTTTTAACATAAATCTAACCTAACCTAACCTAGCCTTTATTAGTGAGTTGATTAATAAGCGGATTATTAATTAGGGCGCGAATCAAAATCAAGCCGCGGAGGCCTGTTCTTATTGGATTCTAAACCACCTGGCGCGGCCTTATCAATCACGTCTTTATAACATAACATAACCTAACCTAACCGAACCTAACCAAACTTAACCTAGCTTTTTATTAGCGAGGTAATTAATTAGCGGATTATTATTTATAAGCCATGAATTAAACTCATCTCGCGAGAGTCTGATTTTGTTGATTTTAAACTTGGCGCGGCTTCATCTACCACGTCTTCATAACATAAATCTAACCTAACCTAACCCAGCCTTTATTGACGGGGTGTTTCATTAGCGTGTTATTAATTAGGGTGCGAATCAAACTCAACCCGCGGAGCCTGGTTTAGGTGGAATTTAGACCAGCTTATCGTATTCCAATAGGCTGTTCTCGTTTTTATAACCAAAACGGTCACTAACTCACATATCTTTTTTCAATTGTATTAATGTCTTTGTTCATACTTGCGTAATATAAGTTTCTTTTGTTGCCATCCCTTTAAAAATGTGTATTCCATTGGCTAAATCTAATAGGACAAGTTTATAGTTGCTATTGATGTGAAGCGGCACCATTGTCTTTACGAGCAGACGCCAACTCTTAACTCTTTCTACAATTGTAAAAATCCTTTATTCTCGACTTGCACAAAATCAGTTTACAAGTTTTTTTTTCTTTATTGCATAACGTTTTGTTCTCGTCCTTTTGAAAATTTTATTCTGTCGCGTCGGTAGAATATAAAAGAACTATTTATTGTAAGCTAGTTTGAATAGGTGCGCGGACATTTATCTTTATGAAGACATTTTTTTATGATGGTGTAAGGGACTGATTTATTGCTTTGTTTTCGTCCTTTTAAAATGTACCTGATTTCGAAAGTTGATCGAGTTGCGACACGTTCGTACCATTGATGTGAAGGGACACCATTGTTTTTATGACTACAAATTTTTACCTGTTGGTGTAAGGGACTGATTTATTGTGCTGAATTCACAATGCATCAACTTGTCGTGACATGTATTCCCCACTGCGACCACCCTAACGCTGCTACAGCAGTGTTATAAAAGCGAACCCTACTTAGCCCATCCTATTCAGTTTGTGAGTGACATTGAAGCAGCTAGCGCAGCGGTCGGAAGATCTCCTCCAATTCAACTATGGATGTAAGTAACTTTAACTACCTATCACTCATAATATGTGTACTTTATGTTGTTTTCGTTGTCCATCTTAAATAACCACTATACTGTGTATGTATACTTATTAAACTAGTACCTAGCGGTATGGTTTTGACTCTAGCTCTCCACCGTTAGCCGAATGTAAATATGTAATAGTTCAATTAGGATCTTATAATATACCATACTTGTTAACCTGTTTTCATGAGTCAAAATTTATCGACAAACTATAAATAACGTGTACCTATATGCTTATTTCACAGTTTCAAGATAACACCTTCAAAAGCTACTACTTTCCTGATTCCCCCGATGGTGATGACACTGTGGACTCATTGGTGATTGATGTTAAGAAAAAGGCATCGAAAAGAAGCAACAACATTGAAGCATTCTTTGAAAAACCAAAAAAGAAAAAGAGGGCCGCGACTCAGTCTTCAAGTGTATCGACGGCTTGCGATGATGGTGTATCGTATATCGCGTCGAGTGAAAATGAGGGCATAACCGCATCTCATTTCGTCAAAATTGAAGTTTACGACATGAACAAGATCCGCAACATCTCACCTATGAACTATTGGAAACACGCAGACGTTCGTGTCAAGTATTATGCGCAGTCTGAGGATGATAAAAATTATCAAAGCGCGAGAGATATAATATACAATATCACAAAACAACTCGCCGTGAAACGGGACTGCTGCAAATATTATATCGAACGCAAGCAGGAAGATGCAAAATAAACTAATTATATGCCAACAAGAATCTCACGGACACAACAAGTCGCGACTCGTCATTCCTCGAGGCATTGTAAAACAACAAAAAAGGCGGGCAAACAATATCGCCACCCCACTCCACACCATATATAAGCGTTTCGACTTGTGCAACATTTATTCACTCGTTAAATTTTACTCACACCAGAGCAAGTATAAAAATGGAAGCTATAGAGAATGAAGTCAATGAAGAACTCTGTCGACTTTGTCTCGAAGCAGAGGAACAAGACTTAGGGAAGCAATCTGTGTGAGTATAATTTTGTCTCTGTTTTGAGTTTATTTTATTAATATCCACATAGGACCAATTAAACTAAATTTATAACTTATGTTTTTTTATTCATTGCAGAGTACCATTCCAAATTGGTGGAAAACGAAAAGCTAAGGCCAGCAGCAGCAGTATTTCAAAACGTCTTCGAACTCAAAACCTGCCCTCTAACGCAGAGTCTTCATCACTACCAGCTCCACGACCACTACCAAGCGCAGCATCCACCAGTTCTGGAGACTTAAAAGAACAAGACATTGTTACTTGTGAAATATGTAATCATGCGGTGAGTCGAAGATATTTCGCTAATCATTTACGCAGCAAATCACACAAGGAAAAAATTTTAATTCAAAGGCATCGTCTTAGCAACGTAGAAATTATCAATACAGCTTTTGGTTCGAGAATATTAACATATCGCATTCATCCTCCACATACTGATGAAAATAATGTGCTTAAAAGTCCCGAAATGTTCATATCTTCCGTTAAAAATACTGTGTTATTTCTTCTGGAGGATTGTCTAAACGAATTAACGGCTATTAAAGTAAATTTTATTGTTCATGCGGACTTCATTCAGGAAACCAAAGATATTAAAAACTCATTCGACTTTCAAACTTGCAACTGGTCTCTTTGCATAGGTGATAGATTAGAGGATTATTTAAATTCATTAAGTGTGGATATTAGTACTAAAATGATGAACTTTGAAAAAAAAGACAGCGGTTGGTCCTTACAAAAAATACTGTGTTTAGAAATGAATGTTAATCAATTTAATCCTTTACGCGGCTCTTCGTACATTGACCTACCCCTCGATATTAAACATAGAAAAGCTGTAGTAAATGTTAAAAATAATGACGTGCAATGTCTAAAATGGGCATTACTTGCTGCTCTCTATCCTGTTAATAATCATAAAGATCGGGTATCTTCATATTTGAGAAACGTGAATAAGTTAAATTTTGATGGTGTTTCATTCCCCGTGAAGTTGAAGGACTTGAAAAAAGTAGAGGCCCAAAATAATATTAGTATCAATGTCTTCGGCTTAGAGTATAATAAAGAAAATAAATGTAATAACGTGGTGGGACCCTTGTACTTCACCAAATGTCGTAAAGATACTCATATTAACTTGCTGTATGTGACAAATGGTTTAAGAAATCATTATTGTCTGATTCAAAATTTGTCTCGACTAGTGAGCAGGCAAATTACAAATCGAAAAGATGCAATTCATATTTGTGATGGTTGCTTGCTATATTTTAAAACCAAAGATAGCTTAATTACACATCAGGAAAGAGATTGCGCACAGGTAGTCATTGAACTACCTAAAGTTGACTCGCATATTGAATTCGACAAATTTGAGAAGAAACTAAAGTTACCGTTTGTTATTTACGCTGATTTTGAAGCCATATTAAAACCAATAAAATCATGTGACCCCGATTCATCAAAATCATTTACAATTTCAACGCATGAACACGAAGTATTTAGCTACGGTTATTTTATTAAGTGCTCATACGATGACAGGCTTTCCAAGTATCGGACTTATGCAGGACCTGATTGTGCTAAGAAGTTTATGGAAAGTATACTTACAGATGTGACTGAAATTCATAAGAAAATCGGTTTTCGAAAATGCCCCCAAACGCTTAACGAGAACGATGAGTTGAAAATTCATCAGGCAAAATCATGTTACATATGTGATAATCAGTTGAATACAGCCCGTGAATTATATTACGATCCAAACACTGGCCAGTTTCGTGGTGTTGTGCATAAAAAGTGTATTTCAAATTTTAAAATTCCCTCTTTTGTTCCAGTTCTATTCCATAATTTAAGTAATTATGATGCTCATTTTATTGTTCACGCGTTGGACTTTGTTGATGGTGAAATAGAAATAATTCCTCAAAATAAAGAAAAGTATATATCTTTCACCAAAAAGATTTCCATAAATGGTAATATAGTATCGATAAGATTTTTAGATTCTTTCAGATTTATGCCAAGTAGTTTAGATAGTTTAGCTAAAAATCTGACTGAAGATCAATTCACCGAAATGAAAAAGCAATTTCCCATAGAAAGCGACTTTCGTAGATTAATAAAAAAAGGTGTATTTCCGTATGAATATTTAAGTTCTTATGATTCATTACAAGTTACATCCCTCCCCGATGAAAAACAATTTTATAGTTCTTTGACTGGTGCATATATATCAAATAACGATTATATTCATGCTCAGGATGTGTGGAATCATTTTAATTGTAAAAATTTGTTAGATTATTCAAACATTTACTTGAAAACTGATGTCATGTTGTTAACAGATATTTTTGAAAACTTCCGGAATGTGTGCATCAATACATATGATTTAGATCCAACTCAGTATTATACAGCACCTGGCTTGAGTTGGGATGCAATGCTGAAATACACAAAAATTAAATTAGAATTGTTCAATGATTTTGATAAAATCGCGTTCATCAAATCGGGTATAAGGGGTGGCATTTCAGTATGTTGTAACAGATACGGTAGGGCTAATAACCAATATCTCGATGATTTTAATCCTGATATACCAAAATCCTATTTAATGTATCTAGATGCAAACAACCTCTATGGCTGGGCAATGTCACAGTACCTACCTGAAGGGGACTTTAAATGGGTTAGCCCTGACACACATTTTTTAGTCTCCCCCACATCTGCTGTAGGATACATATTAGAAGTAGATCTCGACTACCCTGAAAACCTTCATGATTCACATTCAGATTTTCCATTATGCCCCGAAACTGTTGCTATCGGAGGTAGCAAAGATAAGAAGTTGGTTCCTAATTTGCATAGTAAAAAAAATTATGTTATACATTATAGAAATCTGATGCAGTGTATAGAATTAGGTATGAAGCTGGTCAAAGTTCACAGAGTGCTACAATTTAAACAAAGTCCATGGTTAAAGAAATATATTGACCTTAATACAGAATTAAGAACTTTAGCCAAAAATGAGTTCGAAAAAGACTTCTATAAATTGATGAACAATTCCGTGTTTGGTAAAACGATGGAAAATATTGAAAAAAGGGTCAATGTAAAGTTATTAACACATTGGGAAAATCACGGTAAAACCCTGGGTGCACAAAGCTTGGTCGCTCGACCTGAATTTCACAGCCTCTCTATATTTTCTGATTCATTGGTCGCCGTTCAGTTAAAAAAAACTAAATTATTTTATAACAAGCCCATTTATTTGGGATTTTGTGTATTGGATATCTCTAAAACTTTAATGTATAATTTTCATTATAAATATATCAAACCAAAATATGGTGAAAACGCTAAATTACTGTACACTGATACGGACAGCTTTATTTATCATATATTTACCGATGACTTTTATAAAGATACACGAAGTGACATAATTAATTATTTCGATACGTCCGACTATCCACCTAACAATATCTTTGGTTTCCAACTAGCAAATAAAAAGAAGTTAGGTTTTTTCAAAGACGAAAACAATGGGAAAATCTTACGAGAGTTTGTGGGGTTAAGGTCGAAAATGTATGCAATTAATGTTGATCACAAAACGACAGCTAAAGCCAAAGGTGTGAGTAAAACTGTTACTAAAAACATGAACATGGAAATGTATAAAGCATGTTTATTTGGCAGAGAAATAAAGATATCAGAAATGTGTAGAATTAGAAGTTTAAAACATGTGCTCCACACACAAAAAATAAACAAAATTTCCCTATCTTATAATGACACCAAGCGATATTTTATAGGAGACTCTACTGATACCTACGCTTGGGGTCATTATAGAATTAAATGATTTGCCTACCTATGTGTCCGTAGTTCTAGAATAACTTAGTTTAAGTCCATGTTTGTAATGTTCTCGTGAAGTTCTTGTTTCTTTAACCTTTTACTTGTAATTTTTATTGTATCTACGTGTAATTTTATGTAATGTGTTGTAAATAAATAATTGATAATAAATAAAATCTGGAATCTGGTGGATTCTCTATGTAAAAATTTCCTTTTATTTATTTTATTTCATTCTTGGCTAATCAACCTCCGGGTATAGACGCTATTTGGGTTGATATAATGTTTCATTTTATTCACCCTTTCACGGCTATAGTAGCGGGCCCTAGCGGGTGCGGAAAATCAAATTTCGTAACAAATTTTTTAAAACACTGTGAAGAAGTTTGTAATGAGCAATTTTCGGAAGTGATATGGTGTTATGATGAAATGCAACCTTTATACAATTTAGACAATGTAAATTACAGTCAAGGTATTCCAGATTTGAATATGTTTGATGGTAAATGTCCTAGACTTTTGATAATTGACGACCTTATGAGGGAATCAGATGGTCGAATAGTTGATATTTTCACAAAAGGTAGCCATCACAGAAACCTCAGCGTTTTCTACATCACGCAAAACTTATTTCATCAGGGAAAAGGGCAACGAGATATTTCTCTAAATTCAAGCTACATAATTTATTTCAAAAATCCCAGAGACAGAACACAGATACGTTATTTGGCTCGTCAAGTCTACCCAGACAATACAAAATTTGTTGAAGAAGCCTACAAGGACGCAACTTCTCGAGCTCACGGATATATTTTAATAGACCTCAAACAAAATACTAATGATGTTTGTCGTTTTAAAACTAAAATATTTCCATTTGACAATCACTGTACAGTTTATGTACCCAAAAGGGGGTATAAATATGATGCACAACAAACTATCTTAGTCAGTACAAGAAAATGAGTGAAGTGGAAACCCCGCATCCAAAGAATTTACTAAAAGCACTACACATTATTAAACCACAATATCGTGAAGCTTTGCTAGAATGCTTTGATGATGATGAAATAAAACAAATTTGTGAGTGCATTTTAAATCTTTTCAAAGGAAAAATAATCATAAAAGAAACAAGAGAAACCATATTCAACATTTGTAAATTAAACTGCTTCATTTCTACCGACGCAGTCTAACTCAGCTCTTGACAAATAGTGTTAATATAAGAAACGATGACAAGAAGAGTTAGGTCTCATAAAAATTTACTGCAAGCATTATTAACTTTAAAACCTAAGTATAGACAAGCTTTGTTAAAGTTTTGTGGAAGTGAGGAAATAAATTGTATTATTGAATGTATTTTCAATGTTTTAAAAGGTAGAGTACCTTTAAAGGACAAAGACAAACGCAAACTAAAAAAACATCAAGGTATATTAAGAAAGTTGGTGTCAAAAAGCGGATGTGATAAATCAAGAAAACAGGTTATTATACAGAAAGGTGGAGCGTTTTTACCTATTATTCTCGGGTCCGTACTCAGCGCATTACTAGGAGCTATTGTAAAATAAAATCACAAAATGGAAAACGTCAAGAAAATGATTTTAATTGAGCCTGATGTTGTCGAAAAACTCAGAGCAGGTGGCGACAATAGCTGTACTAAAAATTTAACACGTTTGGATGAAGAAATGCACAAAATCTTAAAAACTAAAATCGATGACAGAGAAAAATGGCAACTATATTTACAAACTCTGCAAAGATACCTTCATCATATCGGCGAGGATCGTAAACCATTACAGATACCTATACTGCCTATAGAAAGCAAAGATGATACAATAAAAGAACCAGTCAAACCTGAAAAAAGCTCAGACGATGAAAGGCCCCTCATAACCCTCTACACAAAATCACAGATACTAACCACTTTACCAAAGACATACAAATTGAAAGGTGAGCTTTTGTTAGATTTTCTCTTAAACAATAAGGATAAAATTCACTGGAACGAGAAGGGCACTGTTTTTATTGGTAACAGAGAACTTTATAAAAGCAATATTGTCGATCTCATTACTGATTTCATAAAACCCAGTAGTAAAAGTTCTCCAGCCGGATGGACAGATTTCGGAATAGTCCTTAAAGATTTACAAGTACCTATGAGTTACATAGGAAATAAAAAAAGACAAACGTATATAATCTCACTATCCCAAAGCCCCACTTTAAACAAAACCCTTGAAGATATCTATAAAGGCTCAAAACACACGCCTGAGAATTATTCCACACCATTACGCACGCCAACAGCCAGTGCGGAACCTAGAAAAAGAAAAAAAATCACTTGGGACAAATGGACCCCTTACTAGAAATAAACAATATTTATTATGACGTGTCTCACCCAGCTGGATATAGTAGTGCAAATAAACTATCAGAAGCAATGAAAAATAAAATGTCCAAATATGAAACACAAAAATGGTTACAATCACAGGATACGTACACCTTGCACAAACCAGTCCATCGAAGATTCCCTAGAAACAGGTATATTCTATCAAATTTAAATGAACTTTGGCAAGCTGACTTAAGTGATATGCGATCCTATAGTGAGTTCAACGATGGTTATAAATATATATTGTGTGTGATTGATGTCTTCAGCAAATATGCATTTGCAAGAGCAATTAGATCAAAGAATTCTGAATCTATAAAAAAATCTTTTGAAGATATATTTTTGGAAGCTAAGGTTACTCCTAGGCATTTGCAATCAGATAAAGGTACTGAATTTATTTCAAAAGATGTGAGATCATTTTTATTGAAACATGGTATAAATTATTATACAACGAATAATCCGGATATCAAAGCTAGCATAGTGGAGAGATTCCAACGTACGCTTAAAATGAAGATGTGGCGATATTTTACACATAATGATACAAATCGATACGTGGATATTCTACAAGATTTACTTCACTCATATAACCACAGTTTTCACAGAAGTATTAAAATGTGCCCCTGTGATGTTAATTCCGATAACATTATGACGGTATGGCGAAATTTATACGAAGAAAAGGGAAATAAAACTCATAAAAATAGGAATCCACCAAAATTTAAAGTAGGTGATCATGTCAGGATTACTAAATATAAACACATTTTTCAAAAGGGTTACGAAACCAACTGGAGTGATGAAGTATTCGTCATTAATTCGGTTATAGAGAGATCTCCATGGGTTGTTTATTCAATAAAAGACCTACAAAATGAAAATATAATTGGCACTTTTTATGAGAGAGAATTGCAGAAGGTAATTTATGACCCCACCGCTAAATATAAAATAGATAAAATACTAGGCACTCGTTACTCTGGTCGCAGAAAGGAATTATTTGTGAAGTGGAAAGGTTATCCCAATAAATTTAATACCTGGGTTTTAGCATCTTCTCTGGAAAAATCATGATTGACGAAGAATTCTATTTAACTTTACCAAGTAATAGCTCCGCACCATACTTTCCTGATAATAAAACAGCAAATTTTTCAACAAAATTACCAAAATCCATTAAATTAGAAGGCGAATGGTTAGTGGGAGTCGTAGAGTTTCAGTATCCTTGTACTATTTTCACCGTGCAAGAAAATAATAATATTACGTACATAACTAAACGAGTGCAAGATCCCAATGAAAACGGCCAAGTTTCTCTAATTACATACAAGAGTCATATACCAACTTCCAGTTACGAAAATATACAAGATGTTATAACAGCTCTTAATTCAAGAGAAACTTTCAAATTGAGACAAGACAAAGTTTCGAAACTAGTTACTCTTACCGGAGATACAAATAATTTAACTTCATTGCACTTTTCTCCAAAACTGAGTTTACAACTTGGATTTGATCCTTATACCAATGTAGCGCACAAAAAAACCGGAAAATTTCCGGCTAATATTTATCTAGGCTTACCGTCACAACTTTACATTTATTGCGACATAGTGGAACCTCAAATGGTAGGGGATGTCATGAGTCCTTTGTTAAGAATTATAACTTTAGACCCCGTAAAATACGTATACCTATGGTTCAAGCAAAATGCATATTTTTTCCCCACCTCATTATATTCCTGTCATGCGAAGAGAATTTGATACAATAGAGATAGATATAAGATCAAACACTGGTGAACATATTATACCATTTCAATTCGGGACGAGCTGTGTTAAACTACATTTCAAACGTAAATAATTAACATGTATCTAAAACATAATAATAATGGTATTTGCCCATATCACCACTATTACTCTCATCAAGCGGGGACTGGCGTTGGAGTAATTTACAAAGGTGTACCTCATCAGCGTGGTCATGGCATAGGTAGCTTCTTGGGGGGTCTGTTTCGATCAGTTCTTCCGCTAATATCTAATGGAGCTAAAGTTGTAGGTAGGGAAGCATTGAATGCAGGGATGGGACTTCTATCTGACATAGTAAGTGCTAAGCCTTTAAACGAATCTGTTACAAATCGCTTTAAAGAGGCCACATCCAATTTAAAAACTAAGGCTGATGCTAAAATTTCAAGAGTGATGAACGGATCAGGGTATAAAACTAAAGCACGAAGCAAACGAAACCTCATTCAATCACTGAAATTGAAGGAGAGCGCAGCGAAAAAGCCTAGGAAGAATAAGAATTTATCTTACAACGATATATTTTCATAAAAAACAAAATGTCATTTTTACATCATAATTCTTGTGAATGTGCTAAGTCGGAATTGGATTTATTTGCTTTACCATCGACTCAAACAAGCATAGAAAGTGGACAATGGATTCATTATAAACCTATCTCATCTCTAAGTGACGATGGACCAATAGAATTTCAAGTTCCTGGATCTGGGGATGACTATATCGACTTGTCGCACACGATGCTTCATATCAAAGCTAAGATATTAAACCAAGATTTAACAGCTTTGAACTCTGATACAACGCCTGTTGCACCCATAAATAACTGGCTTCATTCACTATTCAGTCAGGTAGATATCTATCTGAATCAAAAACTAATATCTCCCCCGAACAATACTTATGGATATCGAGCATACATTGAGACATTACTTAATTATGGCCCACCGGCGAAAGAGTCACATCTCACATGTGCGATGTGGTATGAAGACACTGCTGGAAAAATGAACAACGCTGATGATAACAATAAAGGATTCTCAGCGAGGCTAAAATGTGTGAAGGACAGCAAGGAAGTGGAAATGATTGGACATTTACATGCGGATGTTTTTAATCAGGATAAGTTTCTGATTAATGGAGTCGAAATGTGTGTAAAACTAGTTAGATCTAGAGAATCCTTTAACCTCATGGCTGCGTCAAATGATATTAAAATAAAAGTGTCGATTACGGATGCAACGCTAATGATTCGTAAAGCTCGCATTAATCCGAGTGTACTGCTTGCTCATCAGAAGGTTCTAGCTAGTACAACTGCAAAATATCCTATTACACGAGCCGAGGTAAAAGTGTTAACTATTCCATCTGGTGTCCAAGGAAAAACACTTGATAATGTATTTCTCGGACAAATACCGAAGAGGTGTATCATAGGGTTTGTTAACAATACGGCATTCAACGGAAGTTTTACCAAAAACCCCTTTGATTTTGACAATTATGGTATAAATACTTTTAGTTTATATATTGATGGTACACAAATTCCCTCAAAGGCACTACAACCCCAATTTAGCAGTGGGTTACATACAAGCATGTTTCACACATTATTTTCAGGGACTGGTATTCATTTTTTGAATGAAGGCAATGGTATTAATAAGGATAGGTATGCGAAGGGATATTGTTTGATGGCCTTTGATTTAACCCCTGACTTATCCGCAAATTCGACTTCCCACTGGAACCTAGTTAAACATGGAAGTGTTAGGTTAGAAGTAAGATTTGAAAACGCTCTATCTGAAACAATTAATTGTATTGTGTATGCTGAATTTGATAACTTAATTGAAATTGATAAAAATAGAAATGTAAGTGTTGACTTCAGTAGTTAGATGTACTATAGTATATAAGACGAGTTTTTGTTCATATGTAATCATAATATTATTTGCTCTTAAATTAGTTAGTCACAATAAAAGACAAATAATGAATACTCTCGATATCAGTAAATATCTAGATACGATACATCATTCTCTAACGTATAATGTATTTGCAGCCAATCGGTTACCAATGTACATGACGAATCCTATTTATCTAATTAGTAACTTGGATCCTGACACAAAGCCGGGTTCACATTGGATCGCAATTTTCATAAATGCTTATGGTATTGGAGAATATTTCGACACCTTCGGTCGAAAGCCAGATGGTAGTCATTTAGCATTTTTGAGAAGAAACTCACGTAGATGGATTTATAACAGCATAGTTATTCAAAGTTTATTTTCATCATTCTGTGGTGAATATTGTCTTATGTATTTGTACTTTAAATATCGAGGTATGAGCTTAAAGGATTTCACCAATATGTTTACATCAGATACAGTGAACAATGATATTTTACTGAAGAAAATGTTTGATGTCTATTTTCATAGGTAATCTTAAGATAATTCAATACTTATACTTTGTAATTAGATTAAGAATAAACAAAAAATAAAGTAAGATTAATTAGATGTAAACTTTGTTTTATTTATGTAGAGATTTGAAAAAATACAAACAAATTAAAATTAAAAATTATTTATTATTAAAATGAAGTACACAAACTTAAAACTAAACCATTGTGGGGGAATAAAGCGATGGCGATAGGGGGATACCACTGTCACTGTTTCTCATAATTTCCGCAATTTCTGCGTTTTCTTCTTCACTCCAATCCAGCAGGAGTGGGTTCACACGTCGTTCAGCTTCGGGTATTGGAGATTCTTGGCGAGAATATCCGTAGAGTCGGTCCTCTCCGCCCTTCCGATTCTCCTCGCAAGTTGGGCAATAGGCTTTAACTCGCCAAACTCCATCAATTTCATCGAGATCTTCTTCTTTGTAGAAATAGTGCCCATCGCACGGTGTAAAATATGGTTTTACACTTTCGTCCTCGACCATAAATTGTGGCAATAACCCTTGTATATACCACAACCGGATGAATTTGTGATATTTTTTCATAATTATATCTTTTCCCAGTGAATCTATGTCGTCTTTATCAAGGATCATGTTGATTTTTTTTCTTCTTAACTTCTGCAACGACGGTGAAAATAGGAGTGAATAAATGTTGCACAAGTCGAAACGCTTATATATGGTGTGGAGTGGGGTGGCGATATTGTTTGCCCGCCTTTTTTGTTGTTTTACAATGCCTCGAGGAATGACGAGTCGCGACTTGTTGTGTCCGTGAGATTCTTGTTGGCATATAATTAGTTTATTTTGCATCTTCCTGCTTGCGTTCGATATAATATTTGCAGCAGTCCCGTTTCACGGCGAGTTGTTTTGTGATATTGTATATTATATCTCTCGCGCTTTGATAATTTTTATCATCCTCAGACTGCGCATAATACTTGACACGAACGTCTGCGTGTTTCCAATAGTTCATAGGTGAGATGTTGCGGATCTTGTTCATGTCGTAAACTTCAATTTTGACGAAATGAGATGCGGTTATGCCCTCATTTTCACTCGACGCGATATACGATACACCATCATCGCAAGCCGTCGATACACTTGAAGACTGAGTCGCGGCCCTTTTTTTCTTTTTTGGTTTTTCAAAGAATGCTTCAATGTTGTTGCTTCTTTTCGATGCCTTTTTCTTAACATCAATCACCAATGAGTCCACAGCGTCATCACCATCGGGGGAATCAGGAAAGTAGTAGCTTTTGAAGGTGTTATCTTGAAACTGTGAAATAAGCATATAGGTACACGTTATTTATAGTTTGTCGATAAATTTTGACTCATGAAAACAGGTTAACAAGTATGGTATATTATAAGATCCTAATTGAACTATTACATATTTACATTCGGCTAACGGTAGAGAGCTAGAGTCAAAACCATACCGCTAGGTACTAGTTTAATAAGTATACATACACAGTATAGTGGTTATTTAAGATGGACAACGAAAACAACATAAAGTACACATATTATGAGTGATAGGTAGTTAAAGTTACTTACATCCATAGTTGAATTGGAGGAGATCTTCCGACCGCTGCGCTAGCTGCTTCAATGTCACTCACAAACTGAATAGGATGGGCTAAGTAGGGTTCGCTTTTATAACACTGCTGTAGCAGCGTTAGGGTGGTCGCAGTGGGGAATACATGTCACGACAAGTTGATGCATTGTGAATTCAGCACAATAAATCAGTCCCTTACACCAACAGGTAAAAATTTGTAGTCATAAAAACAATGGTGTCCCTTCACATCAATGGTACGAACGTGTCGCAACTCGATCAACTTTCGAAATCAGGTACATTTTAAAAGGACGAAAACAAAGCAATAAATCAGTCCCTTACACCATCATAAAAAAATGTCTTCATAAAGATAAATGTCCGCGCACCTATTCAAACTAGCTTACAATAAATAGTTCTTTTATATTCTACCGACGCGACAGAATAAAATTTTCAAAAGGACGAGAACAAAACGTTATGCAATAAAGAAAAAAAAACTTGTAAACTGATTTTGTGCAAGTCGAGAATAAAGGATTTTTACAATTGTAGAAAGAGTTAAGAGTTGGCGTCTGCTCGTAAAGACAATGGTGCCGCTTCACATCAATAGCAACTATAAACTTGTCCTATTAGATTTAGCCAATGGAATACACATTTTTAAAGGGATGGCAACAAAAGAAACTTATATTACGCAAGTATGAACAAAGACATTAATACAATTGAAAAAAGATATGTGAGTTAGTGACCGTTTTGGTTATAAAAACGAGAACAGCCTATTGGAATACGATAAGCTGGTCTAAATTCCACCTAAACCAGGCTCCGCGGGTTGAGTTTGATTCGCACCCTAATTAATAACACGCTAATGAAACACCCCGTCAATAAAGGCTGGGTTAGGTTAGGTTAGATTTATGTTATGAAGACGTGGTAGATGAAGCCGCGCCAAGTTTAAAATCAACAAAATCAGACTCTCGCGAGATGAGTTTAATTCATGGCTTATAAATAATAATCCGCTAATTAATTACCTCGCTAATAAAAAGCTAGGTTAAGTTTGGTTAGGTTCGGTTAGGTTAGGTTATGTTATGTTATAAAGACGTGATTGATAAGGCCGCGCCAGGTGGTTTAGAATCCAATAAGAACAGGCCTCCGCGGCTTGATTTTGATTCGCGCCCTAATTAATAATCCGCTTATTAATCAACTCACTAATAAAGGCTAGGTTAGGTTAGGTTAGATTTATGTTAAAAAGACGTGGTAGATAAGGCCGCAGAAGTAATAGAGGCAGGATCAGACAGCTAGTGCGCGTGAAAAAATAGGGCTGCGATCGGTGCTTAACAATTTTGCACCCCCATTTATGTGTGTACCTAAATCGCTTTCGATAACATGTTCATATGTAATAGGCGACACATACATCGTTAACATAAACGCTAGTTAAAGCTGCGTTCGGGAGCGTGCAGCAATTGCGCAAGTGAGAGTGACATCAAAAATCCGAGTCGCGGTTAACAAAAGCGAACCCCAATTAAAGGACATTAGCCAGGTAGCCGACCCTTTCCATTGAGTGTATTTCATGAGCATATGCATTTTATATCTCGGAAACCGTGTGAAATAGAGAGCTGGGAGTCGGTGCTATCGTCTTAGATGGGGGGCAATACCCCTAGTTTGATATCAAACAACATTTTTTTTCTTTTTTAGCCCTCGATTGACCCAATCCGCCAAAATTGGCCCAAAATCAGAGGTCGAGAAACGCGGGCGAGCTTGGCTCGGCGGGAGTGGTCCAGAACCCACAAATCCCTACTACTCGTAGCTCCTAAACGGATGCGCCGATTTTGATCTAGTTTTTTTGTTTGCAAGGTGTTATATCGAGAGTGTTCTTAACTATGATCCATGAAAATATCTTCAACCATTTGAAGATTATCAGCTCTTTTCTATCTGTTGAAAGGATCTAAGTTGTTATAATTAAAATAAGTTCAGTAGCTTCGGAGCCTATTCAATGCAAACAAACAAACAGTAAACTCTTTCCTCTTTATAATATGTATAGATTCACGCTTTAATGTAAAATCGATAGACCTTTACCTTACATTGGTTGGTGCTGATTGGTGGGAGTCCAATAACCTTGGGAGGGGGCAAGCTGTCGATAATGGGAGGGTTATGGAACCACCACGATTTGTACAAACACATAGTCTTACCACAAAAATGTTAAACGTACGTTAAACACTTGTATGAAAAATCTGTAATTACAAAAGATAGAAAATCGTTAAGAAATCTTTCTTGAAAAATATGTAACATAGATATTAATATACGTACACAAATAGATCGCAGAGAAAATAATTTAAAAAGTATATTATATTTTAAAGATTTTTTAAGGGACATCTTTGTTAGATTATTTATTTGTTAGAGCAGTTAGAAAGCAATCTTTAGAAACATTTTGAAAAATTTCTTAGAGTCGTTCAAAGTGTTTACTCGTAGCTTTTTCATAATAACAATATTGAAAGTGTTTAAAAAGGGTACAGAATTCTAGACAGACACCCACGAGAAAATAACTAAATGTAATCAGTTATGAACAGTTGATAACGTTGTTTTGGATTCAATTTGCAAGTAAGTATGTTTTTTAATTTCTTTCAAAATCCATCCAGCTAACTGTTTCAGCGAAAACAAACTGACAGTAAGAAACTCCATACTTTCGCATTTATAACCAATATTAGTGGGACGAGATAACTTTGTAGACTTGCAAACATTTATTCTGTGTAAATGTAGAAGTTTATCTGTACACTTTCAATCAGAAACTTTTGTATTGAGCAAAGAAAAACATTTTAATGGTCTTACGGCGGGCCTGAAATAAAAGTTTATGAAAAATTGGCTAAAGTGCGATTCAAACTCGTACACAAAAGGCTTTGTATAGTCAACATCAAAACTTTATAATCATACGGTGCGAAAAGTGGGCGTTCCGCAATTTTTCCATCAATAGATATAATTAGTAAAGTTAATGGCTTCAATATATTCTACAAAACACCGTCTAGATGTTCGCCGTTTTAGATTTTTGAAATTTTGATTATTTTACGATTTTTTTTTAAATGTGGGGGCGCCACTTAGCACCTGTAGACCCCTTGCATTGTCTGAAGGGCGATTATTTGAGAATGTGCAAATCACTGTTCCAGACGTAAATAACATATTGGAAATTACATTTTACAGAATATGTATCACTTTTTATATGCACCCATGTGTACTCTATATGGCGCAATAGTTATTACTTTGCTATGTATTTAAATTCTATAAGAATTTTATCATTAAAAGCCGAAAATCTAATTACCATCCGTGTCCCTTTTCCCAGATTTTGACCTATTTTATCAAATTTCTCAGTAAACACCTTGAAGAATGCAATTCAACTAATAGTTTCCATAAATATAATGTTCGATGTTATTACATAACAGAAAGCAGGCAATGAAAGATCATATTTTCCTTAATTTATTGTACTCTAAAAAATGTCCAAGAGCTACCACCTAATTACCATTTGATAAGATTGTCACCTTAACTAATTTGCTTATAACGGTCGTACACTTCTTCTTAATACTTCATCGGATGGGTCGTTGACCTTACTTGTTAGTCAGCTGGAACAAATGTGTGAAAGAACGGTTTTGCTGTTCCAAAATTACAATCTTCACGCGCTGAGAGGATTTTGTTTTTTGGACGGCTTCATCCCATTTCTCTGTTTGTGGTTAGTGGATTAACATATTTCACTTTATTTTGCTATTATTATAATCTTCTTAGTGTTAACTTTCAGTACAGACATAACAGTAATTTCTGTTTATTATAATAAAGCTACAAAAAAATAAAATGTTCAAATTCTAATTACCATATAGGCAATTACCGTTTTATACCGTTCGTATATTAGCGAACGGTAATGAGCCTACATGAATGGTTATGATAAGCATTGATGACTTGTTAAGAATAACATAATCAAAATCACATAAAAACGTTTTTTCTTAATTAAAAAGTTTCTAATCCAGAAGATTTTTTATAAACTACAGGTATTTATCCCATTCTATTGAGCATACGTCATCCCACTTCTGACGTCGAAGAAATGAAATAAATATGACGTATGGGCTTATTGTGATAAGCCCACCTTTGTCAGGGCTTCTTCTTCTTTTTCCTGGCCTAGTGCCAGGGTCGGCTACTCAATCACCTCCAAAGTAAGGACCCGGTATTCAGTATCCTCTGGTATGGGATTGTTTTCTTTCACATCCACTTTCATGACGTCCAGCCAGAATTTCTTAGGTCTGCCACGAGATTTAGGGTCTTGAACAGTAATCTCACTGCCTGTTCGAGGCATCTATTCCCTAAATAGTTTAACGAAATGCGTTTTATATAACCAAACCATCGGAGACAACTTTCTTGCAGCCATCAGCCAATCCGCTATGTCACAGACTTCGAGTGTGCCACGGATGTGCACATTATGGACAACATTTATTTGCGTTACGAAACGTATCCAGCGCAAAATCATGACAATCAAACAACATGTCTTCCGATGACAAGTCAGGTCTCGCTGCCATATAATAAGTCTGCTCAAGTGATTCTCTTACAGAAGGCCCTTTAGTTTCACCGGTATATTTGTGTCACTAAGGAAGCTTGTTCGTTTCCGCTACAAATTCGACTCTGACTTGGAGTCGGGGTCTATGCTGCCACTCTTGCCGGGTATTTTCGCAACATTTAGTTTTAGACCACCGTTGTCTAGCGCATTCTTCCATTGGTTCACCTTATGTTTATACAGAAACTGTTCTGTTTGTCCTCATCCGTTAGTGCAATGTTATCCATCAGCAGAATACATCACAAGTCACAGAGATGGCTTATACGGAAATGACTTAGTGCTGAGCCTTGGTGAATACCAACTGTGATTGAGAATGGATTAAAATCTGCTCACTATGGATTCCGAATCTCACTAGGCTTATCTTAATTTAAAACACCGCTTAGATGCTATTATGGTCGATCGAGATCTATTCAAGTATAACATCCAAACGTAATCAATATGCCATAAAGGGAAATTAGCATGGAAAGAAATTAAGTCACTTAGCGCTTTGGTTCATCTTTCAGATTACGCACAGCAAAGTTGTGTAACGATTGGCTAGCAGCGTCTGCATTGCCGAGTGCTTTTAAACAAACTCTTTTTAAAGCCAGTAAACAGGCATTTTCTAAACGGGCTCGCTTTACCTTCAGCCTCATCTCTCGTGCTATGTGGGCTTGACTAAGAACAACAGCAATTCCATCAAAAATATAAAAAAAATACATTGAACAATTACAGTCTCCCGTGGACTCGGTGGTACCTACTGTAGTACAACCTATTGGTGTATTCACCATCGTCAAGTCATAATAACACTATCCTTCCGGACAGTGACTATTTCGCTCTCTCCGGACTAGAATATTCATCCAGAATCACAATCAATCAGACAGCCAACCGATCACTATGGCTGCTACAGATCTACTGATCGCTTACCCTACTACACCAACTTTAAAATGCATAGATTATAACCATCTAACCTCCATTTACAAATCATTCAACTGAGATTTATTTTATAATAAATCTACCCTCGAAATCTTTAGATTAGATTAGATTATTTATTTGCATTCCTGTACATAGTAGCAATATAATAGGTGTCCTCTCACAATATAGGTATAATTCTATTATTGTAATAATTAATATAAAATTAAATTATGTTACATTATATACCTAAGTGGTACTCGTTTATACACAAAAAATTTTTAAAGCATATTAATCATTTTATATGGACGTGGGCGTTAAAAACAAGGAGAAATATAAATATATATCTGTTTAATAAATCTTTGATTTCACTTACAAGTATTTTTTCTAATAGTTTATACTGAAAATATAATTACCATTCATATACAAAAATTACCATTCGTACCAATATCATTACCATTTCATGATGAAAAACAAACCGCTTTTACTGGAAAACTATCTAGTATTTTGATACCCCTTTTGCACAAATCTATATAAATTGATACACAGAATACAATAAACCTATAAAGAACGGTTTACAAAACGAAAAAAAAAAGATTCTTTGAGGACGGCCAATATGCGCGAACTCAAATATCCGCCCTGAAAAGAAAGATGATTGCGTGCTTCGGAAATCCGATGGTCCCGGCTACTATCTACGGATGAAATCGTTTTGCCATGTCCTAATAGACGAGTTTTTTTTGTCTGTGTCCAACATACCAGATTCCTGAATATTTTAACCAGCGGTTTAATGTGCAATAAATTATTTGTATTTACTTACAGAGGGTAAAATCCTGGCAACATCGTACGAGTGCAAATTCATCGAGACATCAGTAGGCATCAACCACAACGTGGACGAGCTATTGGTGGGGTTGTTAACACAGATACGGCTGAAGCAGCAACAGGCCGAACGCGTGCGGTGAGACCTTCATTCATTTACTCGTTCTTTCGTTCGCTCGTGTTTTCGTTCACTCATTAATTAGTTCTTTCGTTCGCTCATTAACTCATTCTTTCGTCCAATCGTTCACTCGTTTTTCGCTTACTTGTAATTTCGTTCACTCATTCACTTGTTATTTTGTTCGCTCATTCTTCTGTTAATTCAGCATGCGTTCACTCTTTTTTATACGCGGTAGGTACTTATAAAGAATAGACGCTGTGGTGCACCGTTGTTGAACAAAGTTTTTTTTATCTGTCAATTTGTGATGGTTGAATAGATCAAGGATGTTATAAGTACGGTGTGTCTGTACTGTACTGTACGGTTTTGGAATAGACACAGAATCGCACATATTGCACTAACCTGCCAGTTCTATTCAAACTAATATCGCATCTCCTCTTTAAATAATTTATCGATCAACAGCGGCTTTAGCGTTTTATAAAAAAATATTATTAAATGAATTCTTGTAATAAATGTTAGCTTAAATTATAGATAAATTTGTATTGTTACCTCATATTTCTAAGTACTGTTTTTGTAGAAATGTATGTGTACTAGCTTAGAATAAATTGTAAATGTTATGTACGCCTTTATTGTCCATAGCATCAGAACTGATTTAAATAAGCCTTTATGTTACATAAGCTTAATGTTATGGATGTGGCTGTACTTTTTATAAATAAATTAAAAATAAATAAAATAAATGATTTTGGTTTATAATTGTCAGTGAAAAGTGTGCTTAAAGTCTATCTATCTACATAAGCATCTCACCCATTTTCTTATCATGACTTCTGATCAATGAACAATGATGATATCAATTTTCAGTAAACGCAGCAACTCGCGCAAGAATCGCAGCAGGGCTCGCTCGCCATTGGACGCGGATCCTCCAGCTTCCGCGCCCCCTACTTCCGCTTCCGCTGCCAGCACGCCGCGGAAAAGGACCAGACTATCCGCTAGCGTCAAGGTGGGTTTAAACAAAGTTACCTTAAATAAGCCTTAAAGCCCCTTCAGGTAACAACGCCCGTACCCACCGGCGGGGGCGCGGCCATAACCAAAATCAAAATTGATAATCAGAGACGGAGCCCCCTCAAGTGATGTTTTTCAATATCGACGCGCCAGGCCGTGGTCCGAGGCTCCCTCGAGCCGCCCCTAGACGCGTTGGTATATGTTTTTTTTTGGGTAGAGTATTCCACTCCCCCGCAAGTCCGGTGAAGCTTGATTGGTCGTACTTTTTCGACACAAGCATAGGTCAATTAAAAAAAATCCTTAAAGCCTAGAATAGAGCTTGAGCTGTATACTGTATGAACGTAGTCTTGAAATATACAGGGTACAATAAAAGCAAATACAAAATGACAAAAAAAAACAGTTGCAAATCATTATCCGCACCTTTGCACCAGGAATGACCTTGCGAGCGGGTCGCATCTCTTTTTTAGGCGTTTGCCAATTTGATTTTTCTTCTAGAGTGAAGTCTACGTAGCACAGATTTGACTCATCACCTCCTTTTATCCTTGATGAAAGGCATAGCCACGCATAGCTTGGCTTACAGCAGTCTTCCTTGTCTATTCTGGCCAACTCATACCAAGAGAAAGAGATTTGTCTTCCTTTCACAGATTGTTCAAAATTGTGTTTTTTTTCCAGGTCCGCGGCCTCCTCGGTCGCGTCTGGGCCCGGGACTCGAAGTCCAAATCCTGCGAGAACCTGCACGTGCTCTAGCACTCAGCCGCCGACCCCGTCACCTGCTTCCCGTTCTTCGATTGTGCTGCCAGCTACACTTGAACCACAGTAAAACCAGTCAGTTATCTTCATACAAACGTGCCGCTGTCGGTTTGAATGTGTGCGTCCGCGCCCCGCGCCGTGTAGGCACGCGCTGTCACGCACACACTGGCATAAAATAAGGGGGAATGAGGGGGCGGCAGTATGGGCCAAATGCAAGCGTGTGTAGGCATACACGGCGCGCTCACATTCAAACCGATGCGGCCAGTTGGTATGGAGATAACTTACTGTTCTGAGTCCACTGTGCTTGAACCATCTCCTTTAAACCTTTACAAGGCACTGGCCACTATATTGTCTAATTTTAACCTTATACCCTCAACATACAGTTGAAAACGAATTAAACGAATGCATTTTGTAAAGTTGTTTTGCCTAAAGAGTGTGGCAGACACCTACTGGATACTATGGAGCATGGCTTTTCTTCATTGCCACAACGCGTTGAGATCGAATAGTACCTATGTCAGCCATAACACGAATTTCGCTATTTGGTTTTTCTGTAATTGCCACAACGCGACATGCGCGTTTTCATTAGAGCCATAACACGAATTTCACTATATTGTGGATGTTTTACTGTGACCACAACGCGTTTTGAGCTATTTTTCCGCTCACTGAACGTTTTCGATCTTTGAGCGTAACATGTCCATAAAAATGAAAAAAGTAGGTATGATAACTTAATTCACATGGATTTAGTTTTATGCATTAAAATAAATATAAAGAAAATTATTTGCAAGAATACAAAATAATACAAGGTCTTATTATAAATAAAATAACGCCGTTAATAACGTTTTCATCATCGGCTGACTGACTAGTTTCGGACCCTGTCACAGCGTACAAGTCATTCACCTTTACAGAGGACCTCGCCTGATTCGGCCCCAGTCGGTCATTCAACAAAATATCGCGAGTTGGCCATAAAGTTACATTTTAAAAATCTTCAGCGGCTTAATTTTTTTATAATACTTAACTATTTTAGTGTCCCGTGTTTTTAACAAATGTTTTTTCTTGTTTGATAGCAATTTTGAAATAAATTAACCAGGTACGGTCGCGTTCATAAGTCCAGTCATTTTACGTGCATATTCTATACTTTAAATTAACTTTTTTTCCAAAAGCATTCAGGTCTTATCATTTCAAGTATAATATTGAGTCCCGTACACTGTACAGGTACGTAACACAAAAATAAGAATAACAAGCCCTGGAAAAAAGTTAATTGAAAGTGTAAAAACACGTGATATTACTGCTGTTATGAACTTGACTGTACAACGAAATATATTTAAATTAAGTTAAAAAATATGAACTTCGATTTTAATATTACAGATTTTTTTTTTATTAAATCCAGTTAAAAATATTTTTAAAATTGTATCAGCAAAAGTTTTGTTATAGGTATTATGAATTCAATACCCATTTTTTTATACTAATAGAAAGCAAGAAGTACTTACATTACATACCTACTCCTATAAACTTCTAACTAACTTCTTTCTTCTTCTGTTCTTCTTCTTCTTCCCTACGCACTGTTACGGGTAAATAGTAAATTCCGAGTTTTCACAAAATGCCCGTAAGTTCCAATGGCGCACAATTGAAGTAGTGAATTAAATTGTCATATAATATAAAATTTATTTGTTATTAAATAAATGATCGGGAAACATAAGGGTCGGCGATATTCGCTAAATATTTGCGAGTAACATAATTAAATTAATAACTTCATGTAAAGTTATTTGATTCGTGTAAATGTCCAAAAGTTTAATGTGTGTGAAATATTATGAATTTAAATATTTCAATAAAAAGAAACATCGATTAAATTTGTTTTGTATTTACATTTTATAGTCAATATTGTTAAACAAACGATAGTGTAAAAATACAATTCGTTTCTAGTCATATTTTGATGCTTATTTCATTCATTTTTGTAAATTAAATCAATAAATAGATTGAAGATGGATAAAATACATTCGTATCTTTGTTTGCATGCTATGGTATTGAAGAGTATGGATAAAAAATAAATTATATAATTTTCGTACTTTAATCCCACAAAGTCCCTCAGTTTAATACGCCAATTAGGACTAAGTTGTGTTTATATACTCGTATAATTCATAATTGTATATGTTATAATTTTATTATAGCTGTAAGTATTCTTTATTTTAAATACCTGTTTAGTTTTATTCCTAGTCAGATCACAACAAAAAACTTATATTATTTGTAATATATCGGATTAAGCATATATTTAATCAACAATTAATTTGTAGATTAATAGCTTGAAATAAAATATTATGGCGTGTTTTTAGATAATACGTATTGTTTCCTTGTATAATAAAATTATGCAACACAGACATCATAGTGATCAAAATGCAGTATTGTAAAAATAAATATTTATTTTTAAGCAAATATTGATTACGTTTTCTAATTGTTATATATAAAGTAATATTCGTAGAAAATAATTGAATTATGGGTGTAAAAAAAAATCCGTTGCTTTTTTAATTACCGCTGATATTGGATGTATAAGTCGTAATCCCCCGTATTGGATGACAAAATTCAGTAGAACTGTCGATCGACGGTTTTTAAAATGGAAGACGCGTCTATTGCACAATTTTAAACAGCATAATATATCAGATTATATATTTTTTATTTATTATGATTAGTTCTGTTGCAATAGAAAATAATTCACCTTCTGCTCATTTTTATTTCTCTGACTAACGAATAAAAATGGCGGACCTAAATTTTGATTTAGTGTCTGTGAGATTCGGAGCCGGAAAAAATAGTATTTAGCTGTATTTTGTTCAAAAAAAATTAACTAAAAAGAATTTTAATTTAAAATAACAATCGGGTCCAGAGCTTCGATATTGAGCAAAACGAATTAGGGGTAGAAATTGCGTTTTTGAAAGTATTTGTAAGCAGAAGTTTAGCGTTGCTGAGTAAGCTTAAAAAGAGTAATCTAAGAGGTGAATATGTTATCAAAGTTATTCAATAAGTCATCATTATTATGTTCTCACTTATTTGACACAAAACATAATAAGGTATAACATTATTTCATTCATTTTTGTAAATTAAATCAATAAATAGATTGAAGATGGATAAAATACATTCGTATCTTTGTTTGCATGCTATGGTGTTGAAGAGTATGGATAAAAAATAAATTATATAATTTTCGTACTTTAATCCCACAAAGTCCCTCAGTTTAATACGCCAATTAGGACTAAGTTGTGTTTATATACTCGTATAATTCATAATTGTATATGTTATAATTTTATTATAGCTGTAAGTATTCTTTATTTTAAATACCTGTTTAGTTTTATTCCTAGTCAGATCACAACAAAAAACTTATATTATTTGTAATATATCGGATTAAGCATATATTTAATCAACAATTAATTTGTAGATTAATAGCTTGAAATAAAATATTATGGCGTGTTTTTAGATAATACGTATTGTTTCCTTGTATAATAAAATTATGCAACACAGACATCATAGTGATCAAAATGCAGTATTGTAAAAATAAATATTTATTTTTAAGCAAATATTGATTACGTTTTCTAATTGTTATATATAAAGTAATATTCGTAGAAAATAATTGAATTATGGGTGTAAAAAAAAAACCGTTGCTTTTTTAATTACCGCTGATATTGGATGTATAAGTCGTAATCCCCCGTATTGGATGACAAAATTCAGTAGAACTGTCGATCGACGGTTTTTAAAATGGAAGACGCGTCTATTGCACAATTTTAAACAGCATAATATATCAGATTATATATTTTTTATTTATTATGATTAGTTCTGTTGCAATAGAAAATAATTCACCTTCTGCTCATTTTTATTTCTCTGACTAACGAATAAAAATTGCGGACCTAAATTTTGATTTAGTGTCTGTGAGATTCGGAGCCGGAAAAAATAGTATTTAGCTGTATTTTGTTCAAAAAAAATTAACTAAAAAGAATTTTAATTTAAAATAACAATCGGGTCCAGAGCTTCGATATTGAGCAAAACGAATTAGGGGTAGAAATTGCGTTTTTGAAAGTATTTGTAAGCAGAAGTTTAGCGTTGCTGAGTAAGCTTAAAAAGAGTAATCTAAGAGGTGAATATGTTATCAAAGTTATTCAATAAGTCATCATTATTATGTTCTCACTTATTTGACACAAAACATAATAAGGTATAACATTAAATTAAAAAAAATTAAAACCCCCCGCCACAAAACGTTACTTGATCCTTTCAACAACTAGAAAAGAGCTGATAATCTTCAAATTGCTGAAGATATTTTCTTGGATCATAGCTAAGAACACTCTCGATTGTGACACCTTGCAAACAAAACGTTTTGGAGCTACAATGCCACAGACAGACAGACACACACGGCAAACTTATAATACCCTTTTTTTTTGTCGGGGGTTAAAAAAGGCATGGTTTTGTAAATTAATCTCTCTCTACCTACTGATATTGAATACATATCAACTCTCGCTTTCAGGTACAGATTGGTACGAATTTTGAGTGCGTATTTAATTAATAAAATAAATAACTCAGTGATAATTGATGCGCAGCAAATCAATCAAAAATATCATAATAATATAAATAATTTATTAAACTCTCTCTCATCGTTATTGACGACTAGAAATTAATGTAACATTACAGAATTAGCTGTTGTGAGTAATCATTCTCACTTGAATAGGGTGTTTTAGTATATTCCTTTATAAAAATATTCATCTCTTAGATTTTGGAAAATTTTAGAATGGGCAGCTATATAAAGCAGGGCAATTTATAGTGTAGCGGGGCTAGTATTATAGATTAGCAATATATTATCATTTAGCAATGAATTGAGGAATTAAAAGATTATTAACGGTGGAGAATCAGGATTTGAAATCAGAAACAATTTTATCGAATCCATCCAACAATCTGAATGCCAAACACTGTTCCTCAGACCCTAGATGTAGATTTTTTAATAACCCTAGTAGTACCATTATTTTTATCCCTATAGTCTTTTTCATGTATAAATCCGGACAAAAGTTCACTATTTCTTTTCTTTAAAGTTATTAAAAATAATGTAACGCCAAAATGCCTGGCAAAGTTACACGCTCACCCCACGTTCTACTACGGCATAATAAATTACGTATTTTGCTAATAATTGCATAATTTCCTATAGTTTTATCGTATCGTTTGAAAAAGATGTGCGCATTGTATGCAGGCGTCAATGACCTTTTGTTCGGATTAATATGAAACAAACTATAGATCCTAAAGATGCCTGTAAAATATTGGTTCAAAAGAAATTGTTTATCAATTTGAGTGCCTAATATTTAGTAAAATAAATACTAATAAATTGTTTGGTCCCTCCCCAGTGAGATCCATTCGCCTTATTTTATTAGATGATTCATTATTCCGTAGTGATTGCATGTTGGCTAGAATCTAGAACCTAAATATATTATACAAGTTGTAAATTTGACAAAAGAAGTTTTAACTGAAGTTCAGTATTCATTAACAGGTTGATTTTTTTTAATAAATAGCATTCCTTTATGTATGTATGTATTTATACTTCGAAAGTTATTTATTAATTTATAAATTAAAAAAAGTTTTGTATGAATATTTTTTAAAATAAAACTTACTTTTAAGTTAAGTTAAGGACATTTCAAGCAATATCCTAAAATTAATACAATCGTTTCTTTTTTGAGAAGGCATAGATTTAAATTCGTGTAAAAATGGGTGTTTATCAAATAAATTGTCTGATATTAATACAACTTTTTCAAATTTAGATGTATTTCAACTTCTCTACTTGATGTTAAGTAGTAATTTTATCAATGTTGATATACTTATGTGATTTACATGACATATATGAGCAGTTTGGAAACTTTGAGAATTTTGGAATTGAAGTGTTAAGTGTAGTTCCAACAAGACTAATAATAAAGAAAATGTACAGAAGCCAGCACATGCGGCCGAGCATGTTAACCTTGAGTGTGCCCGTATTCCGTAGCGGTAGGGGCGAATATCCAACCGCATGTGCTGACTTCTGTTCTTTCAAATGTTGACACAAACTGCTCAGATATTAAGATAATATAATGTATAGAGAACACATATAGTTGTAGATGTCAGAGGCTTTTGAGCTTCATAATTATGTAACAAAACATGTGCTTACCCAGGGTCCAAAATGAAACACCAATCTCACCCTTCATCTGGACTGTCCTGGACCATCCTAGACTATGCTAGCCCATCAGTATCAGCAGTAGATCGTAGGAAGTAGCCAATCATAGATGTAGAAAATCCGAAATAGCATAAAACCGAAAGAGCCAGCATTTAAATGTTTCATTGCTTGCTGTGTAATAAAATATTTTGACTTTGAACACGTTACTATCTACGGATGTATCTGGCAAAGAAGTCGTGAAACGGAACTAAATCTTACTTCTTAGAAATATCCATAAGCTAGAGCGTGACAGCATGATATAAAATGGCAACATCGTAAAGGAAGTGGCGCCCCAATTAATTTCACGAATTTTATGCCAGACATGTTAGAAGTCAGGCGGCTCAATACTCGTAATTCTGTCACTAGGGTTCGTGACGCGGGTAAACCTCGAAACCCACTCGATAAGCAAGCAAGCTGCAAGCATCATGGTCTAAGAAAACGAGCTCTAACAAGAAGACCACGTGACTTGATACAAGCCTACGTCATCTGCTGTCATCCTTGTCGAATAATACTAATTCGACAAGGATGAACTGCTTCAATTACTATGACGTAGGCTTGTGTCAAGTTTGAGAGTCCGATTGTTAGACCTTGTTTTTTTAGACCATGAGCAAGCATAAAACTATCCAATTCAATTAAAAATCGTGTTTTAAGATAAATTAAAAAGAAAATCAAACTTTTTGACCCAAAAAATTGAATAACTTACGAAAAGACCCGGAGAAAAGTAATATATTACACGAAAAAACATTAATGCATAAAAAATCGACGGACAATTATTAAAATTGGTTCGGATTTTCTACATTTTGAAAATTGTAGTGTTGAGTACCAGGAAACCGACAATAAAGTCATGAATAGATTGATCGTATCTGATTTCTATAATTTAATTATTAAATTAATATCTCTATATTTCTGTTTATTTTTATTTTTTTATTCTATTCTTTCTTTATTATACTTTTCTTTTTTATCCTAGCTGTTTTCTGCTTTTATTCTTCCATTTAAAATCATACCATAATAATACTATAATTGCTTTGCTTCCATAAAAATGTACTGTGAGAAATCGTGCATTGTACTAACATTTCAAATGTAAAATTTTGATAATGCTGTATCGTTACATAATACAAAAAAGTACGTATAATTATATAATATGTATGAAGCAATAATATATTATGTTTTGTATTAATATTTTTCTTTAGTTGTCTATTTATATAATTAAAAGCTACTGTGTCTACTGCTGCAACTCCTTTGAAAATATTTTTATTTTCTTCCAAATTGTTTAGACTGGGGCACTTAAATCATTCCTAAAAGTCTTTACAGGTTGATCGACTTTGAACTCTATTAAAATCATTTTATGAGTTCAAATTCTGTCCTTGTGTAAACTCTCAGTTAAACCCCAAGTCTTCCTGTAATTTAAGTTATAATCATGTCTAATTATAATCCCATTGGACCACGTTAAGCAATATATAAACATAATTATACATTATATATATTTGATAGACCCATAGAAGATTTCATAGAATTTAGTAGAAGTAGCTTATTGCAGAATTTTATATTAATTGTAATGTATTATAGGAATATTGGTGTGTCCATGTGAATACGTCATTATGTTCGGTGTGGTTTTATTCAGATTTTTCTGATAAATTTATGTGTGTTAAGTATATAGATGTCAGTCAATATACCGCACTTTGATATATCGAAGTTTAAAAACTATTGGTGTATAATTAGATATAGAATAAAATATAATTTTTATTTCATATCCATTTCAATTTATTATTTAGTACGATGACGGAGATAAATATAAATACGAGCAGGAAATTAAGGTAAATGAAAAGAAAATATATGTATTCCAACATTATTATATTAATTTTATACTTATTTGCCTGGCATTTTAAATTAAAATTCAATAAAAAATCACTTTTACCATAATTATCTCATAATAATAGAACGTTTTGAAGATTCATATTAAATATTACACCTGCCAATGGACTGTATTAATCGGAATATCATTATGAATTGAAACTTGATATTAATTACATATCTTATATATTATACACAGTTTTCAGACAATTTTTGCGCACAAGTTTGATAAAAATAGCACTCTAGATTCCGTAAAAATCTTATCAATTACATATTAGTTTTTTATTTGTAAAATTTATAGAAAATGTTTAAGTTAGCGATTTGCCAGTCATAAAAGTAATACTTATTAATTATTATGTACAATTTATTTCTTGTTGAATGTAACATTTCGAAATATATTCTGATGTTTCTGATATAAAAATAACAATATCTGTTGTTTTATTTACCTATCCTTTTTTCTCCTCTTGTGTTTCAGCTTAAAATCTCATGTGTCTATGGAATATTCTGTTATTGATAAAATAGTAATTTATAACTTAAATCATAAATTAGTTGAAATATCCATCAATTACTGCACTGGTAAAACTAGTTAAATGCTAGCATAATAATAATAATGGTCCTTACTTTGTAAGTAAATTATTTTAAAACTGTAAGCTTTATAGTTACTTCTTTATATCGAAGAAAAGGACAGGAAAAAAATCGTATGGGGCCCGGTCTTTTATTCACAGAAAAATCTAACCACTATATAGAAAAAAAATATAGATTCTAGACATAAAACTGAGTCCACATGTCCAGTTGTGGAATTTAAGTGCCCCCCATTTAGGAGATATAAATTTTTTTCAATGTGAAAAAGTTGTACACTCAGCAAGTCTATAAAACGCACCTGCCACTACCTATCTCTTTCTAACACCTAGCTAAGGCTACTCTTGTCTTCTCTTTCTTACAAGGTTATTAAAATAGTTAACTAAACCGCGAAAACGATTTTCAGTGACATTATGCGAGACATTTACAGCACATGCTATGCTCATTTTTGAAGTTTTGAATACAGAATAAATCGTTTTCGCGGTTTAGTAACTATTTTGTAAGAAAGAGAAGACAACAGTAGCCTTAGCTAGGTGTTAGAAAGAGATAGGTAGTGGCAGGTGCGTTTTATAGACTTGCTGAGTGGACAACTTTTTCACATTGAAAAAAATTAATATCTCCTAAATGGGGGGCACTTAAATTCCACAACTGGACATGTGGACTCAGTTTTATGTCTAGAATCTATATATTTTTTCTATATAGTGGTTAGATTTTTCTGTGAATAAAAGACCAAAAAAAGCCATGTCCTTTATGTTTAATATTATAGATAGAGTTTAGCTATTGAAAGTAGACATCGATGAAATTGGAAAACATTGTACTGGCAACAAACTTACATAGAAAAAACAGTATCAAATCAGGTAAATCCATAGAAACGGGGTTGCCACGATGATTTTTTTCAAAGCCGCGTTTTTTTATTGTCTACTTTCAATAGCTACACTCTAAAAACTGTGTTGACTTTTAAAAAAATCTGTAGGTACTGAGATCTTATAAATAAATACGTCATGTCGACTGGTGCTCAGCAGGAATGTTATGTACTACCGTATAATAAATAGTAGGTAGGTACTCATAACATTCTTGGTGCTTAGACGTTTCGTGAAATGGCGGATTCTGCGTAGTGCCTGCGACATTCAGAAGGTTTCGTTATCGAACCACTGCCACATTTTTGGTTTCGTGTAGTCCAACTCGTATTCTTCACATTTTTGACCGGTTATCCTGAAATAAGAAGAATTGTGTTAAAAAAACATTTTGCTTCATTCTCCGCAGGTAGCCTGGAAGAAATTGTAGCCTTTGTCCCATTTTTATATCTAGTGTGTGTGCATTTAGGAGCATTTTATACATTCGTAATTCATAATATTGCACGTTGGTACGGTCTCCTGCAAAGAAAACGGACCTCCCTGTGATAAGCGGTCACTACCCGCCACTTACGAAAGAGGGGTCCGTTTTCTATGCAGGAGACCGTACCTTATTTATATTTACAAAGTGCTTCGTGATTGGGTATTTACGCCTTCGAAATCAAGCAAACTTTACCCCTCAATTTTAATAAAACAACAACAAGGAGGTATTAAAAAAATATATTATCAGCGTTCGAAAATTGAAAAATTTTGCTAAAACGTGCACAGTGATAGTTTTGTTTTTTTTGCATGTTTTGAGTTTCTGTGCGAACTTGCCTGCGCACTACCTTGCGCCTGGATCGTTCTAACTGGCGACAAGGATAGATGCCTTTTATAATACCTCGGTCTCTTTCACTGCAAAGACTGAAATGTCACATTTTTTAAATTATCAGGGTCAAAATAAATATAGAAAAATGGCATAGACTGACTATGTCTTTTCAGTTTTCTCTAATTCTTCACATATAATTTCTATTTTTTTAAATATAATAAAAATATGTTTTTTTTCTCATAATCTATGTCTGTCTAAAATATTATGAGCACTGATTAAAAAATAACCCACTATAAAAGGTAAATATTTATCATCACCAAAAAACTAAAACACATTTTAAGGTTATCTTCGTGATGTCGGTGTATTTAGCATCCGGAAAGATCTAAAAATATTCTTGACCAAAAACCTAGATTCCTAATAAAAAAAACTGATTTCACAATAAACCTGCAACATAATTTTAAAAAAGAGGAAAGAACAAAAGATGCGATCCTGTGGAGTTTCTTCAGCGGGTTCTTCTCCACAGCAGCGCACACATCTGGTTGTTGTATATATTTATATATGTATGTATATCAGCTGTCTGAAACCCATAGTACAGGCTGTGCCTAGATTGGGGTCAGATGGCCGTGTGTGAGATGTCCCATATATTTATTTATTTATGTACCTGGTTCTCTTAACACATTTGACGATGGGATGCGATTTCCTGAAGCACTGCGGGCCAAGTACGTTGAAGTAGGTGAGTCCGATCTGCGCAGATACTAAGGAGTTAGTTTTGCGCAGACAGTCGCGGAACTTGGCATCGCAACTGCAGTGCGACCTGAAATGGGGAATAAAAAATGTGAGAAGAAAGTTTGGAGAACGATTTGGATATTTCTTTCTCTACCAAAAAAGATGTAGGTACCTAGGTAAATGATTTGTTACATAAATAAAATGCGTAAAATATTTATTCTTAGTTTCCGTCTTTGTTTGTTTATCTAAATCAAATCAACTGAGGTTTAACAGATAATGTTTTTCAACCAATAACGTTTTAAAAGTATAGTAAAATAGGTTTTACAAAATAATAACAATTAATTACTGCATGTATCACCGAAAGATATGTTTTCGTAACCAGCCCGAACACAATATAGTTTTCATTTCAATTTTAAAAGAATAGTTAAACATTATCTGTTAAACTTCAGTTGATTTGATTTGGATAAACAAATAAAGTCGGAAAATACGAATAAAAAAATTACGTAATTTATTTAGGTATCAAATGTTTTACATCACATCATACATGCAGTAATTAATTGTTATTATTACAATTAATTACTGCATGTACCACCGAAAGATATATGATTTCGTAACCAGCCCGAACACAATATAGTTTTCATTTCAATTTAAAGTTTTCGTTGTCGCACGCTAATGTGACTGTTCACATAATTGAAAACTTTGCTATTTATTATTATCAGGCGTTCTTTACTGTTTTCTAATTCGATTTACAACATCGTATAATTTTACTTGCTTTGTTTCCCTACCTTTTACTAGACACTGGCACAAAGCTAAAAGCTAGTGCTATTATGAAGAAAAAAAAAAAACATCTTTGAATTTAGTGTAGTGGGCAGAGAGTTTGGAAGAGCCGCTGCGGCTCCCAACTCTCTGTAGTGGACGACGCAGTTACAATATCATAACTTTTTTATTACGTGTAATAATGCAACCCCGGTACCATAAACACTGTGACTTGATAAGAAAGAATCTCACATTTCATATCAACATTCTATAATTGCCCGCCATAGTTTTCTGATGATGATAATAATAAATAATAATAAGAGCTGTGTATTTAGTTTTATTGTTTAGATGTATTACCTATAAAATATGTATGATAGTCTGTAAGGTATTTATGATATGGGCCTCTGTTTACATATTTAACATCTATATGTAAATATTGCCTGAAATAAATGAATTTATTATTTATTATTATTATTATTATTAATAATAAAGTATTTATTTTCTTTCTCTCACAATTTCTTAGTTTACAAAGCAGCCCCTCTAACATGCACGGTCCACGCGTGACAGACATAAATTTGTCGTGCGTATTCTCTTCTCCTGTTGGAGGATATTTCAATATGGCGGGTTTCTCGTGAGACAAACTTTTGTCATAGCACTGCATGTTACGGGGGCAGGCGTAACAAATTATGTCAGAAAAATTGTGGGAGACTGATGCCTAAGATGGGTGTAAACCTGTGATTCAGGTCATCAGACCTCCCCTACGAACAGTTTTACATGTTAGGCGGTGTATAAAAGTATTTGTGAAAGAATATAATTCAAGATGAAAGTATAGACTAGACGTAACTATGTCTTGTTACTCGAGAAACCTCATGCTACCCGCAGTAATCTGATTATCAGCAGGAAACCTGCCTGCTCACACCGGTTTGCGCGTACGCAGGTGACTGGTGACAGTGACGTAATGAATGGATTATCTAATCACCGGCCCACTGCTTACAGCATTCTGAGCCGATCTAGATTAACGTGGTTTGCAAAAATCGCTAAGATTGTCCTGTATGTAACTTAGGATAACTAAAGGTTTTGTTTCTATTATTGTGTCCCACTGCAGGGCAAAGGCCTCTCTCGCCTCTTTTCACTTTTCTCGATCTCTAGCTAAGCTCTCCCACTAAAAATAGCCCGTTTTGACACGGACCTAGCGTGGGCAAGCTTCCCATAAAGAGGACCGACGACACAAAAGTAATAAATAGTGCTAATACTAATACCTGCAAATAAAGGATAGAATCGCCGTTGTATACTAGTTTTAAGAATAACTGTTATTTTAATTTGTGTAATAAAGAATATATAGACACCTCCCAGCACCTGCACAAGTTCCCCTGGACTGGGCAGGATTCGAACCTACTACTCTGTGCTTCGAAGACAGACGTAATATCTTTGAGAATTGATGAGTACACTCTAGTAACTCTGAGTTTGTTACCAGATTATTCCACCAGATTATTCCGTATGATGATATATCCGTATGATAAGGGACTAAGCCCCGAGTTCACCAACAAACATAACGGTTGGTTAGTATTTAAACGGCCGTTTGGCATTAATAAATAGATACCTAAACAAATACATAGATAAAAATTAATAAATATATTTTCTTACCCATACTTCAATCAATCTCGTGCCGTCTCGGTCGTGTGTTATTTTTAATTACTTGACCATATAATTATTTAAGTACATTACAAATATTATTTTAATTACTTACAATTATTCTACTATAATGTTTGCTGTGCTCTCAAAAGGGCCTCATATGAGAAACTATTTTATAATTTAGACCTTAAGATACCATATGATTGAAAATAAATAATTTGAATTGAATTGAAGTCATTAATTTTGTATGAAAATCAAATGTCAAAAGCCATGTAAACATCAAGTCTTAGTTATGTTTGTTGGTGAACTCGGTACTTAGGCAACATTCACCCTATCCAATAATTGTCTTAACTGGTTAACCACTGGTTTAACTGCACAGTGATTATATAATCCAGTTACGGTAACCACCAGGTTAGCTGTTAGCGCTAACCACATGACCCTAAGTTCCTACTTCCTGTGGTCAGTTGTTGACATTCTAATTTAGGATTAAATTATGTCAAGTTATATCACACTTCTGGGTAGAAAGAGATCTTAAACTAGTAATTAGGAATTTGTACTCTTCGAAACACGGCAGCACACAGTTTTTACGCCGTCACCCATCATCAGAATCCTTTCAGGTTACAAAAATTTACGAGATGACTTAATTCATCATTATTATCATCATCATTACCAGCCTGCGGCAGTCCACTGCTGGACATAGGCCTCTCCCAAGGCACGCCATTTGGCCTGATCTTCGGTCGCACGCATCCACCTGCTGCCAGCCACATTTCGCAGATCGTCACTCCAATCTAGCCGGGGGGCGTCCTATCAGGGGGGTCCGTCCGTATGACTTAATTGGATAGCAGTATTTAATTAACTGTCCACGCAACAGAATTCGCCATAGTTTTATTTATGACCGCGTCGTAAGAAGTACGTCGGTGGCCAAGTGGCGAGGCCCGTTGACTTCCATTCAGATGTTCGCGGGTTCAAACCTCGGCACGCACTAATGTGTTTTCGATTTTCGAATTCATATGTAAAGTACGTTTATTCGGGGAAGGAAGGAAACCTGCACTCACCTGCGAAGAAATTTAAAGGTTGTGTGTGAAGTTGACCTACCCGCACTGGGCCAGCGTGGTCGACATTCACCCTGATTTCAGGGTAGGCTCGAGCCCCTCGGTGGGGACATATTTAAGCTGTTAAACGCACAAGTTGTATTTAATTGAACTCTAGCGCAGATTACTTCACATTTATGAAACCACCATGGAACGACCAGCTATGCCCCATCGATGCATTGCGACAGTATATTGCAGTTATTGTGTTGTATAGGAAACTAGTCGTGAACACGTTACCTTATAATTAGTTCTCGGTTACATTATTGCAATGGTAGTTTTGAATTGTTCTTATATAGTTAATAAAGTAAAGTAGGGTGTAGTATACAGGTGACGGATATGCAAATACTGAAAACACATGCTCAGTCATTGGTTTTGAGCATCTTTAAAAAAAAAAACTTCTCCTAAACGATATAATTATGAATTTGACTTCTCCCGATCACAAGGTCTAAAGTGACCAGTAGCACAGAATACCAAATACCAGTAGGTAGGTATGCTTAAAAGCTTAAACGTCCAACTCTCTCTCAGATGGTCTGTATAGCTGAACGTCTATTTCTCAAATTGTCATATTCTCAAAATGACTTCTCCATACAAACTCTCTGATTCTAATGACTATTTTGTATGGGTGTGTCTAATTTCAGAATAACTATAACTTATGCAGCTTGATGATTCATCATCAACAGCTAGGCCTTAGTCGACCACGCTGGCCCAGTGCGAGTTGGTCAATATAAGTATATTATAATAATTAATTATGATATCAATTGCGTATGCACTGGTAATGCACAATTGAGCTTATACGATCCGTAATAAGGCTGCACGTTGCAGAATTGACATACTTTCTCAATCTTGCGGTTTGGTACCTAAAGGGCACATGTTCTTACCTGTTTCATAAGGGACAAGTAACTTCATTACATCAGGCGATTACACGAAGTTTATCATATCATACTTCTCATTATTCTTTAGATCATACGCATACTAATATTATAAAGATGATTTTATTTTATTTTTGTGTGTACCTATGTGTCATGAATAATCTTAAAAACTACTAAACCGTTTTCAAAAATTCTTTCACTATTAGAAAGCTACATTCACCCTGAGTAACATAGGGTACCTTTTACCGCGGGAAAATGCCTCATTCCTACGGGAAAAACTGTTAACACGGGCGGAGCCGCGGCGGAATGCTAGTACTAAATAAAAATCGTTGAAATTAAATTTTAATCACCGACTTTTTGAAATATATCGTATTCTCAAAAAAACTGGCCCTTCTACAAACGCCTTCCATTGAAATATGTTTTCTATTTACCGTAAAAACATAGATTTAACCATGAAGTTGCCCAATAGCACAATGTAGTGTCATTTTTTGGTCAGGAGACGTGATTTGGTGCAAATGTTATTGTTATAGTGTAGGTCAAAACGTGCTCGTAGTTGGCTTATACCACGAAACGTGTGAAACCCACGGTACGAATGGGTTATTCGGTTTGTGAATGACTGAAATAGAATAATAATAGAATAGAACAGAATGATCTGTTTCATATAAATCCGGACAAAAGTTCACTGACCCCTTCCTTTTCTTGAAAGTTTTTAAAAATAATCTAACGCCAAAAAATCTGGCAAGGAACACGCTCACTCCGCCTTCTACGCGGTATACCAAATTACGTATTTTGCGACAATTTTCTATAGTTTTCTCGTATCGTTTGGGAAAAATGTGCGCATTACAATGCAGGCGTCAATGACCTTTTGTCTGGACTAATATGAAACAAACCTTAAAGCACTAACAGACGTCCGGATCGGTGCGCTCCGTACCGTGACCTTGGGTGCCGTCCGGCCAATCACAGACTACTTAGAAGAACGTTAGTAGTCTGTGATTGGCCGGACGGCACCCAAGGTCACGGTACGGAGCGCACCGATCCGGACGTCTGTTAGTGCTTTTAGACAACGGGATCGTCAAAAGAACATTACTTCATTTACCCTATTCTAAATTGTACTACATTTTTGGTGTATTTTATACTTCAAAAATAAATGGATTTCTATTACGCACAATATTTTGAGGAATCATGAAACTGAATAACTTACCTCAAGGAACATACCTTCAAATCTTAAAATTCAACTTTTCACACAAACTTGTTCTGTAATCCATACCTGGTGAACAGTCCAGTGTTAGTAAGTCCATACTTGGTGTCTCCAGCCCTGATGTAGATCTTGCAGGCGTCGTGCTGTCGGCAGCAGGTATCGGTGAAGAAGAACAAGCCAAGGTCGCTGGAGCGAGCGGTGGCTGAGTGACCGTCACCACACCACACCGTGCCTGGAGAAGATACGATAGAATAGAACAGAATATAACACTAAATTAAAAAAAAAACCCCTGTCACAAAACCTTTACTTGATCCTTTCAACAACTACAAAAGAGCTGATAATCTTCAAACGGCTGAAGATATTTACTCGGATCATAGCTAAGAACACTCTCGATTATAACACCTTGCAAACAAAAAGACTAGATCAATATCGGCGCTACGATGCCACAGACAGATAGACAGACAGACAAGTCAAACTTATAATACCCCTCTTTTTCTTCGAGGGTTAAAAAACTGCACAAGGGCGTTTTAATAATTATATTATTATTATTTACTTGCAGTCGACCTGTAATTGTTAAACAAATTTCTGGGTCTAAGGATGAAAAATACGCAAAAAAAGATCAAGGCAAGCCACTAGATGCTGACTGCCCAATGTTGGTAGTTGTGAAGATATGGTAGACATTTTCTAGTAGTATCAGCCAGCTGTTCGTCACCTTAACAACAAATCGAAACAATTAAGGGAATTAAAAAACTCACCGGGATATATCGCTTGAACCCTATCCTTGAAGGCGTCAGAGACGGATGTAGCAACGCTGGTGACACCAGACGCGACGCCAGAAGCCACGCTGCTGACGAACCCTCGATCGTTGTCCAAGGAGCCAATGTCCTTGACCCCTTGCATCAGCTGACTGAGAGGCTTGCTGAGGCCAGAGGAGATGGACTTGAGGATACCTCGACCAAATTGTCCTGGAATCAAAAATTTATGATGAAAAAAGATAAACATATGAATAGTAAGTAAGTAAGTAACACTAATACAGAATAGTCATAAAGCCTTTGTAGTCGAGCAGAAGAATGGCGCTTTCCTGGATGCTAAAATTTCAATTTTTGTTGGCCATCTCAAATTTTAATAGACGGTGCAGTTTCTGGACGACTGTTAAAGCCAGTCAAATTCTTAACCTAACTAAAGAAATAATCTACATGAGCTTCAGAAATCTGAGGAAACTGTTTGGCAATCACAAGAAGGGGATAGTGCAGATTGCATAAAAAATCTGTTACATCCTACAAAATTCCGGAACCAATACAAATCTTAACACTATACAATTATAGTCTAACGGTTACATAAGAAAACAATAGATTCTCACATAACTGCGAATTGAGGAAGTGGTTTGTGCTGAAGCTTTTATTGAAGTAAAAATGGTATGGTTATATGATATTGATTTGTGGCGTGTTGGAAGAAGAAAGAAAGTATCAATGCAAGTTGCTATGTAACGCTTATGGAGTCAAATACACTGAGTGCGTAATTTTATAAGCTACCGCGACTGATCGCGATATAAAATTTATGAATGTATGTTACTGATATCTTGTGTACAATGTATAATACTTCGACGCTCTTACAGTGAAGGAAAACATCGTGAGGAAACCTGCACACACCTGCGAAAAAAATTCAAATGTTGTGTGTGAAGTTGACCAACCCGCACTGGGCCAGCGTAGTCGACTAAGGCCTATTCACCCTGATTTCAGGGTAGGCTCGGGCCCCTTGGTGGGGACATAATATGAGGATAACAGACAAGCCCATCAATCACCGTGCTCGCTAACTGACAACTCCGAAACACACAATAAAATTTTAGTATGCATTGATGTATTAAATAGCATCAATGATTGCATGTCCATCAAAATTAAATTCAATAATAATTTATTCATTATAGGCTTCCATAACACAAAATGACGCCGCTTCAGAAGTTAAAAAGCTTTGCTCAAACCAAGACAGGCTCTCGTCTCAAACAATGTACCAGTCTAAGCAATGAAAAAGAGATCAAACAATCTAAAAGAGGCGATGCGATATCAGTTTGAATATAACTGGCAGGTTCGCGCAATGTGTGCGCTGCTGTGGAGAAGAACCCGCCGAAGAAACTCCACAGGATCGCATCTTTGGTATTTTCCTCTTTTTTGAAATTTATTATATATAGTATGTAAAATTTATTTAATGTTGAAACGAATGACTTACATTAGTTATTATTTTCCGATTAAGCTAAATCGTTTAATAGAAAGCAACACAAGTGTACAAACTGCTGCCATATAAAAGCAAAGCAAGCTAATGAAGACAAGAAAAATCATAAAACGTGAAGATGCAGTTTTAAACAAATATTTGATATAACCGGTGAACCTTGGAATTTGGTATATTACAAAATCCAAATATCTGTCTAAATGTACAAATAATGCAACCAAGATTTCTCACCAAAGTCACGTACATATTGAAAATATTTAACTACATATTTGTAATACTAAAAAAATATAAATAATCTGATAAATGAAACAGAAATAGAGCAAATTTTGACAAATACCTATGTGTCTGATAGCACTGAAAAAGACACTATGAAGAAAGGGGACACCTACTATTTTCTGAAAATTTAATTTTACCAAGCTTCTTTTTCGATAATTAACGATATCCTAACCCTCCATAACCAACAATAATTAATTGACCTTATCTCCATGGAAAAATGACCGTTTTAAGTGGTTTTTAGGGTTCCGTACCTCAAAAGGAAAAAACGGAACCCTTATAGGATCACTTTGTTGTCCGTCTGTCCGTCTGTCAAGACCCTTTTTCTCAGGAACGCGTGGAGGTATGAAGCTGAAATTTATATCAATTACTCAGGTCTACTGTCCCTTGAAGCTGTGAAAAAATCAAACTTCTAAGCCAACGCAATCAAAAGATACAGCCGTTTATGCCGCAAATTTTCGACACTTGCAAGGGAATCAAAACCTACAGGGTGCTTCCCGTGAACTCAGAATCTTGAAATTTGGTACGAAGCAACGTCTTATAGCATAGATAAAGGAAAAATTACGAAATCCATAAATTTTTAGTTACATCACATAATATATATTTTTTTAATAATTTTAACATTACTACCCATTTCCTCATAAACGCGTAGAGGTATTAAATTGAAATTCATACCAAATACTCAGGTCTATAATACCTTTAAGCTGTAACAAAATCAAACTTCTATGTCAACGCAATCAAAAGAAACAGCAATTTAAGCTGCATATTTTGAAACTCGCAAGTACTCGCAAGGGAATCAAAACCTAAAGGGTACTTCCAGTCGACCTAGAATCTTGAAATTTGGCATGAAGCAACGTTTTATAGCACACATAAAGGAAAAATTCCGAAAACCTTAAATTTTTAGTTACATTACAAAATATATATTTTTTAATAAATATAAACTTATTACTTTTTTCCTCATGAACGCGTAGAGCTATCAAGTTGAAATACTTACTTAGTACTTAGTTACTTAAACGATAAAGAGATCTTTGTCTTAAATTTATGCTCCTCCATCTTTCCCCATTGTAATGTTATGAATTTCATTTTGCAATAAGATTACCATAGTTATGACTCGATTGTCGTAATGAAAGAACTTTGTAAACCTTGCAGGTTTGTACGGAACCCTCGGTGCGCGAGTCCGACTCGCACTTGGCCGGTTTTTTTTAAATATAATTAATAATCCCTACAATAAGTCTACAAAACTATTATTGACATGAAGAATTAAAGCAAGTCCGGTGAAGCTTGATCCGTCGTACCTTTTCGACTCAAGCATAGGTCAATTAAAAAAAAAAAAAGAAGAAGAAGAATTAAAGAACCTTTGGTAGCGTTACCACAGAATTTCTTTAATTCTTCATGTCAATAATAGTTTTGTAGACTATACCAACTGTCGTATAATAATAAATAATAGTACTATGGCGTTACAAAATACACTTATAGTCTTGGTCATTATAGAAACGTCGAGTAGTCATAGTAAATAGTAAATATTATGTTGAACAGCACTCCAATAAATTGTGCAACAGTAAATTGCATCGTTTAGGAAACTATTCGAGAGCCAGTGCATTGAATACCGAAAAGGTTAAGTGACACGACAGTTGGTACGCTAAGTACGCAATGAAGCAATATTTACAAATTTGCAACATAATTGAAATAATACAGCATTCGCGTCAAATGGTAGTACAAATATCAATTGAATTAGCTAACATTTGGACGTAGATTTTTATCTCTGTGTTTCGCTAGCTAAAAAAGTGTGTTTTTATTTTACACTTGTCAAAAATGTCGATAGTGTTCCTTTAATAGTGAATTTTATAGATCAATTTCTTTTTACATACGAGTATTAGGTCATTCATTATAGAGATACATAACAGCTTTCTTAACAGAGATATATTCAGTTATGGCCTTGTCGCGTTTTCCTGCCTTGGTTAGGTGATTATCTCAGTTGTTGCTTACACAGATAGGTAACGCCAATATCCAGTGTCAGGTGAATTACGTACAATACGGACAGGAGTAGTATTGATTGATCCAATCCGAAACCAAAATCTATACAGGGGAGGAAATATGAAATATTCTAAAATGCTTACCTAGACCTCCATTTTCTTCTCTACTTCTAAGTCTCTCAGCTTCCAACGCTTCACTTTGTTTCTGCATCCTCTTAAATAAGTCATAAATGCTCTTAGGTACAACTCTTTCGGCCACGCTTTCTACCACACTCTCTACAAGACTTCCCGCAACACCAAATATCACTGATAGAGCATCAGTTTTAGGTGCTGTAGTTGGTAATACATCTTTGTTATCATAATAGTCTTCTGGTACATCAGACTGGTCTGTCGCATCCAATTCTGAAAAGTTGGGTACATCTTCTTGAGATTCTGAACTATCTGGGTGATAGACCTCTATAGCTATACTTGAATTTGTTTTTAGAACTTCCTGTATCTTAGTTGTATTCGTATTTTTGTCAGTTATGTTGGCCTGAATTTCTTTTATGTCATATCTTTTGTCAGCTGTAATTGATTTTGTTTGATTTTCTGAAGTTTCAATTTTTACTGTAGATTTACTTGAAGTAGTAGTGGTAGTTGTTTTTGTAGTAGTAGTAAAGTTTGAAATATCTAATGCTGTTTCTGTCACTGCATCTTTGTTATTTGTCACGTCTCTCTTAATAGTGGTAGTTTCACCATTATCGCTTTCGGATAATATTTTATCACTTAGCTCATATTCTGTTGTAGATTCAGAATTTTCAGTAGATGTAGGTAAAGTTACAGTTTGATTAATCACAATAGCTGGTGTAACTTTTTGTGTAGTAGATAGAGGTATTACTGTTAAATCGGATTCAGTTGTACTTTCTATTATACTTATCAATACATCTTCTGTTGTACTTATAAGTTCTAATGGAATAACACTATAATCATTATCTAAAGTAGATTGTTCAGCACTGGCTACTGTACTTTCTTCTGTGTCATTTTGTACGCTTACATCTAATTTATTTTCAGTAGTATTTTTATCTTTTACTAATGTATATCTATATGTTTCTTTGTTAAATTTCCCATTTGACTCCCAAGGCACAATGCCATACTTTTTATTGAATTTCAATGATGAGTCTTCATCAAAATCTATAATGTTGTTTTCAAAGTTATCTTTTGTAGGATCTAATGTAGGTTTTTCCGGGCAATCTATAGATTTGGGAGCAACAGGCTGGATGCATGCTGACACGAACAGAAGTGCTATGAATATTTTTCTTCTCTCCCTGTGATACATTGCTGTTTGTCCATCTGAAAAAAAAAAAAAACAATGTGTAAATTATTTTAAATTTCTGGTTAATTGTTGACTTTTGGTAGCATTTTCATCACCTCTTTTTGTTTTTTGTGTAAGCAAGTTTCTGAAAATAATTAATCTAGAGTGGTCGTGTCACGATCTATGATGTAACATCGAAACTATAGAGTAGGTACATTTTTTGTAACTAAAGAAAAACATACTGAATTTCTTTTTTATTTTATTTTTCGTTTAATAATAAAAGTACTGGAAAATATTTTGTCTAATCCATCGTGGTTGTGCTTTATATGGTCAAGGGCAAGTTAAGCTGAACACGCGCTTCTCCATTCTGTTCCTCATTCAATGAACACAAGAACGATGCAAAATTCAAAACGTATAACTTTTCTTGCTTTCGACTGTACCATGTGATTTAATTAATAGACGGAGCAGAGTGTACGCAGAATTTAAGAAAAACTTGACACTTTAATTAATAATTAGGTACAGTAGGCAGCACATGCGGCTGGACATTATGATATTGAGAGCGCCCGTATTCCGTTGCGGTAGGGAAGTATTTCGTAGAGCAAATGTACAAACCCCATGTGCTGGCTTCTATACCTACATACAAGATTGCAAGGTGCTGGTAATGAATACCTAGTATGAAAACGGATATATTACTTTAATTTTATTCACGATTTAACTTGTTATTTGCAGACGGTAAAGCACAGAAAACAAAAGATTCACACAACGTGTTTTGCAACTGCTTCGTCATACATTGCAGTCTTGTTAAAAAACTTTGAGAACAATAATATTCTTCAGACTAGCGATTATCTGTTGAATGTAACCGCAAATATATATTTGTATTCGTTGGACAAAAGTTCGCTCTGAAAAGACCTATTTATTCTTTACCTCATTTGAACTAGGACGAGCGTCGGTAGGCAAGTGGCTAAGCGTCGTCTTCCCTTCGGAAGTTCACGGGTTCAAGCCTCGACAAGTATCAATGTGTTTTTGATTTTCGAATTAATTCATTATGTACGTTGATTCGACGCTCTTACGGTGAAGGAAAACATCGTGAGGGGACATAACATACACACCTACAAAGAAAAAGGTTGTGTATGAAGTTGACCAATCCAAACTGGGCCAGCGTAGTCGACTAAGGCCTGTTCACCCTGATTTCAGGGAAGGCTCGAGCTTCTCGGTAGGGACATAATATATTGGCTTTTAATGAAAATAACGTGCTGTAATAGATCGTAGGTTCGGTTGAGACTGAGCTCAAAATGATATTTTAAAAATTTCAATTTTCATCATCATTTCGCTCCGACTGTGCTAACCATCAAGGAGGTTATTTATTACCATTTAGTTTTCTCTGTTGTATTGTAATGTCCAACAAATAAATGTTTCTGATTGTTGAAAATGTTAACAAAAATCTTCGTGATAAACCAGAAATGTATCTCAAAGTAATATTACAATGAGTCACAGTCCGCTGCGTCTGTCGCAACTCGACATTGGGGCTGCGCGCAACGTGTGAAGTGTTCCAGAATCAAGCTCTTGCTAATATTTAATTACTGGCTGTTTTGAATAGCAGAGCAAGTTTCTTATTGATTAAGATCACTTGTCCAGTTCATAGTACAGGCTCTGCCTACCCTTCAGGTAACGATGCCCCGGACCTCTGCCCATGCCTATAGCTCTGTATAATTTTTTGTCCGATAATATATTTTATAATGTACGAGATTTTCTCTCATATAGATTTAAAAGTTAGGTTGCTTGCGTGTTTATGTTAGTTTTTTATTATTGCTACCATTTAATGTATTGTGTGTCTCTCTCTCCCTATTTGTATATCAATTTAACATTGATTAGATGTGTGATACTTTCATTACTGCATGTACTCGTACCATCTATTTACCACATTTAAAAAAAATAAAGTTTTCTTTTTTCTTTCTTTCTTACCTGCCGACAGAAGCGCGGCCATTATCAAAATCAAAACTAATAATCAGAGACGGAGCCCCTCAGGCGTCGTCTCCTTCACGATTTTTTTCCGTATCAACGCGCTATGACGCGGCTCCCTTGAACTGCCCCTAGACGCGTTGGTACATGACTACTCTGGAGTAGAGTTATCCGCTCCCCCGCAAGTCCAGTGAAGCTTGATTCGTTGTACTTTTTCGACACAAGCATAGGACAATTAAATAATAAGGCTCTGCCTAGTTTGCGATCAGATGGCAGACATTGTAGATCTACTAGATTTTCGCTCCGCGGCGCCGCAAACTATAACAGTTTTTCCCGTGGGAATGAGATATTTTCCCGCGGTAAAAGGTAGCCTATGTTTCCCAAAGTTTATTTTATAACAGGGGCTCAATAGTTTCGGAGCCTATTCAATGCAAACAAACAAAAAATCAAATCTTTCTGCCTCGAAACACAGTGTTGCGGGTTCGAATCCGGCCCAAGGCAAACATTCGTGTGATGAGCACTTGTGTTTATCGTGTGTTTGGATGCTGTATATTTCTATATGTATGTTATGTATACCAGCTGTTAGACTCCCATAAATAAATAAAATAAATAAAATAAAATATGTTTATTTCAGACAAATTCAGTCCATACATTTACATGTTAGTAGAGTTTAATTAGGCCCATAGTACAGGCGCTGCCTAGAATGCGTTCAGATGGCCGTGTGTGAGATGTCCCCACATATTTATTTGTTGATTTTATTTTGAAAGTATTACGATAACCGAAGGCTTACAAAATAGGAAGTTAATAACGGTATTTGTATGTGTAACACCAATTATGTATTTAATATTGAAATCGAATTAGCCAATAGGATGCGTTATGTCCATCCGTTCACAGTTACCGGTAATAGAAACATCGAAGGTAAGAAAACAACAATATAAAATTTTTGATGATTAAGATTTGGATGGAGAAGGAAGGGCAATAGATACCCAAGACCTCTGCGACCCATGGTGGATCTATTGTAGTCAGCCCTCATAGGCTACATAACCTCTTCCAAACCGACAGCTTTGAAGAAGCTGACGGTTTTGATAGGATTTAAGGTTCGGGCTTCTTGGTTCTTCTTCTTCTTGCTTGTGCGCTCCCAGCACCGAATTATGATAGGAACCAAAGAAAATCTTCACAAATATGTTATTAATAATTATAAATTCGAAAGTGAATTTGTTTGTTTGACGCTAAGCAACTGACCATTTAACAAAAAATCACAGACTTCGTGCCTCACACGAATATCGAGGACATTGGAAATGAATATGTAATGTAAAAATTTCGTTCCGACTTTTTGACTATTTACACCTTTTTCTAAAAAAGGGTTTTAACCTGTAGCCTTACAGATTAAACCCTGACTGAATCCGATCGTTTTTGTTTTAAGTTCAAATTGTAGCTGACTAAATTGTCTAGAGGAGATTTGAAATTTTTGATATCATTCTTCGTTTCCAAAATATCGAGCGGCAAAAGGCTAAACTGTGTTTTTTGTTTCATTACTTTCTTCGTTTTTAACTTTTTCGAATAATTCTTATTGCACCTTACAGCTCTCGTGAATACGCGTCTATATGTATATCACAACTCTCCGAGATATAAGGGGATCGCACTTTTTAGGGTTCCGTAGCCAAATGGCAAAAAACGGAACCCTTATAGATTCGTCATGTCTGTCTGTCTGTCTGTCTGTCTGTCTGTCTGTCCGTCCGTCCGTATGTCACAGCCACTTTATTCCGAAACTATAATACCTATACTGTTGATACTTGGTAAGTAGATGTATTCTGTGAACCGCATTAGGATTTTGTTACAAAACAAGAAAAAAAAAACAATAAATTTAGGGGGTCCCCATACATAGAACTGAAACTCAAAAAAAAATTTTTCATCAAACCCATACGTGTGGAGTATCTATGGATAGGTATTTAAAAATGATATTTAGTATCCTAATACTTTTTTTTCTAAACTGAATAGTTTACGCGAAAGACGCTTCCAAAGTGGAAAAATGTGTGTCCCCCCCCCCCTCTAACTTCTAAAATAAGAGAATGATAAAACTAAAAAAAATATATGATGTGCATTATTATGAAAACTTCCAACGAAAATTGGTTTGAACGAGATCTAGTAAGTAGTTTTTTTTTAATACGTCTTATATCGTAAACCGCAATTTACCTTTCACTATTATTAAAACATTGATCAAAGTCACTTTTATGTTACTGGCTGCTACGGAACCCTTCATGGGCGATTCCGACTCGCACTTGGCCGCTTTTTATTTTTTGTTCGGTTATTATAACTGAATACTAACTAAATAGGTACAGTACATTCATTTCCTACTATTACCAAGGCTGCACGTTTAGATTCATTGATTCCTGATTATGTAGAGCAAGGCTATAAAACCAGTTATAAACGAACGACCACAAAATTTAAGTCAATAGGTAAGTTTAATTACTGGGAAGTGGACTAGAAGTTTATCGTTTGGATATTGTGACAAATTTTCATATATACTTAAAAACTTGTAGATATATTAATAATATAAAGGTGGACCGACGATCTATTTAGGGGCGCAGGAAGCCGTTGGATGCGGGCCAAGCAGGACCGATCGTTGTGGAGATCTTTGGGGGAGGCCTTTGTCCAACAGTGGACGTCTACTGGCTGAAATGATGATGATTAATATTATTATTACTATTTTCGACCTTGACATTCAAACATTTACATTTTTATCTCGCTATAAGTTATTCGGTCTATAAAACACATTTCGGAATTATGTTACTTCATAATTTGAGTTTCCTTATGCTAATGTTATTATTTCAAAAATTGTAGCCTATTAGAGGCTAAATTAAAACCATGGTCTAAGAAAACAAGGTCTAACAAGAAGACCACGTGACTGACACATGATATTGAGTGAACTAAATTAAACCTGACATTTGTCAACTCTTGGCGGGTAGATTTTCAAGAGTAGCGGTCTAAAATTGACTTTGGTATTGCATTGGGTTGAAATCGGGATCGATATTGATTTCAAGAGTAGAGCCCCTGATCTATTCTGACTGAGCATAATCTTTCAGTATTTGCTAAGTTCTCATCTTGTTTACCTAATCTACACCTAGACATGTCAACAGTCCATAATGTCCCCACCGAGGGGCTCGTGCCTTACCTTCTTTTTCTTCACAACCCAGTTTTTCACGGAGTATACCATTCGTACTATTTTTTCTAATTTTGATAACTTTTAGATAGATTTACCTACAAAAAGACTGAAAAATATGTACTTTCTTTAAACTTAAGGTTGTCTGGTAGAAAGCTACCTCAGCAATATGGCCAAGTTTCTACCCTTCTGTTTTGTTCTGCATTACGCGTGTTGTCTTTCGTATTGGTTTTTAAAAAAAAACCGGCCAAGTGCGAGTCGGACTCGCGCACCGAGGGTTCCGTACAAACCTGCAAGGTTTACAAAGTTCGTTCATTACGACAATCGAGTCATAACTATGGTAATCTTATTGCAAAATGAAATTCTTAACATTACAATGGGGAAAGATGGAGGAGCATTAAATTTATTAAATTTAAGAAGTCCGTTTTTTGTTTTACATATTATTTTTAAGACAAAGATCTCTTTATCGTTTAAGTAATCCTTTATTTTATATTAACACATATCATTTATCTATAATATAACTGAAACACTTATACTAGCCTTGCAGCAGACTTGCGAAAGTTCTTTTATTAAAGTTATTTATTTACTAAGTCTTTGCCGTTTGAAAAATGTTGCCCTCCCCATACATAGTATAATAACTCGCGGTCATTGCTGTAACTACAATTATGTTTACAATCACAATTTTTTTGGTGGTATAACTACTTAAAATTTTAAGCTTTTCGGAATTTTTCTGTTACCTGTGCTGTAAGCTATTGTTTCTTACCAAATTTCGAGATTCTATGTCAACGGGAAGTGGTCTTTAGGTTTTAAGGCCGCACCTCGAAAAAATAAAAGCGCATTGGAGGCGTGGTCTAGACGTGCGACGCGGGGCGCACCCCCCGCGGGGCTCGGGGAGCCGCCGGGTCCGTCAGTTTAAAATACCGCGCGCTTAACTTAGCCACGCTTTGTTGGAACAGAGCAGAGCTAGAATTTATACTATAATTGTAGTATTTGTCTTAGTAAATACTGTATACTGTGTATCCTAATAAAGAGATAGTACGATAAACTGCTATATTTGTTTATTCCTTTCCATTTACCCTTATACGAATCAAAATTATTTTTTCTATGTACAAACATTTGACCTCTACAGTTTTATTATAATATAGATTTTAATTGTATATCTTTTTATTTTGAGTTTATTTCTATTGAGTTTATTTTTGTTGTTGTTGTTGTGACTTTGACTTTGACTTTCGACTTTCGACTTTCGACATTGACTTTGACTTTGACTTTGACTTTGACTTTGACTTTGACTTTGACTTTGACTTTGACATTAACATTGACATTGACATTGACATTGACATTGACACTGACACTGACACTGACACTGACACTGACACTGACACTGACACTGACACTGACACTGACACTGACACTGACACTGACACTGACACTGACACTGACACTGACACTGACACTGACACTGACACTGACACTGACACTGACACTGACACTGACACTGACACTGACACTGACACTGACACTGACACTGACACTGACACTGACACTGACACTGACACTGACACTGACACTGACACTGACACCGACACCGACACCGACACCGACACCGACACCGACACCGACACCGACACCGACACCGACACCGACACCGACACCGACACCGACACCGACTTTGACTTTGACTTTGACTTTGACTTTGACTTTGACTTTGACTTTGACTTTGACTTTGACTTTGACTTTGACTTTGACTTTGACTTTGACTTTGACTTTGACTTTGACTTTGACTTTGACTTTGACTTTGACTTTGACTTTGACTTTGACTTTGACTTTGACTTTGACTTTGACTTTGACTTTGACTTTGACTTTGACTTTGACTTTGACTTTGACTTTGACTTTGACTTTGACTTTGACTTTGGACTTTGGACTTTGGACTTTGGACTTTGGACTTTGGACTTTGGACTTTGGACTTTGGACTTTGGACTTTGGACTTTGACTTCGACTTCGACTTCGACTTCGACTTCGACTTCGACTTCGACTTCGACTTCGACTTCGACTTCGACTTCGACTTTGACTTCGACTTGTATGAAAAGTAGATGTTGGCCGATTCTCAGACCTACTGAATACGCTCTTGACTTCGACTTTGACTTTGACTTCGACTTTGACTTGTATGAGAAATAGATGTTTTCCGATTCTCAGACCTACTGAATACGCTCACAAAATTTCATGAGAATCGGTCCAGCCGTTTCGGAGGAGTATGGAATCGAACACTGTGACACGAGAATTTTATATTAGTTAGGGCTCCCTATGATTACTAAAACTCTGCTCACCCCGTTAGGGAAAAGAGCGTGTCTTTACGTATTGTATTGTATATTATTTCGTTGTAGTTTATTTTATTTCACGCAATTACATTATTCAAACGTATCGATTAGATGGAGCGTCGTCAGTGGCATAGTGGTTCGTAGGTAAGTGCGGGTTCGAGACTCATTACCTACAGTCAAGAGCCGTCTAGCCATTGAAACTGAACACGCACATCGTAATACTCTGCCTTATAAACAAAGTGATTTTCATAGAACATTTCGGGTAATGTTTTGGGTGATGTGTAATGGTACGGGGTGATATCACCTTTTCGAAAGTAATGAGTAATGTGATATGGCATTATATATAACGTACTGTTTTGCGCATGTCTCAGGAAAGTTCAAGGTCTATATAGAGAAAGTTAACCCTTCAGTGGTGCAATATTATGCAGATGACCATGTTAATTTAAAAAAAGCATGTACTTAGTTTTTTTTCTTATTTCAAGCATAAGTCTCCGTTTTCTTGCCAAATCTGCCTTTTTTTTATTTTTTGGACGGCGTTTGTTTCCCATCTTGGTAATAAATTATTTTCGATTTCGCCGGTGCAATTTGCGATCGCCTAGCGCAGGTCCGTCGTCGGCAAAGGTAAGCGGACGACTGATCGCAGTGCGGGAAAGTGATGACGCTAAGCAGTGCCGTACGTGTATAACAGAGAAAGGTTTGCTGTTGCGCGCTAGAACTAAACAGCGTAAGTGCCAAATTCTTTGGTGTCCATTTATACAAAAAGTAATGCACATAATAAAAATGTTTCGATATGAGACATTAATAAAGTTGAAACCCATACTTATGACCACGTTTCAGCATCCAATTCATTGCCGTTTACCTATACAAAGCGAAAAAAGATAATAGAAGGTGCAACTTTGGCTTAATGTTCTATCGATAAAATTTTCAGTAAACGTGTTTTCAGTGAATAGAGTCTTGAGATAATATGATCAAATAATGTATATCTAAAAATTAACTAACTTACTCTTATAGATTACGAGTACTGACGAGTCAAAGAACACTAAAATTTTCCAGGTGCCGCCTTAATTCCCTTGCGTGTAGTTGCGAGTTTCAAAATATGCGGTATCAATGGTTGTACTTTTGCGTTTTGCGTTTTTGCGTTGACTTAGAATATTTTTTTTTTCACGGGTTAAAGGCAATTAGATCTAAGTATTTGATATGAATTTCAACTTGATAGCTCTACGCGTTCATGAGGAAAAAAGTAATAAGTTTATATTTATTAAAAAAGATGGAGGAGCATAAATTTAAGACAAAGATCTCTTTATCGTTTAAGTAACTAAGTACTAAGTAAGTATTTCAACTTGATAGCTCTACGCGTTCATGAGGAAAAAAGTAATGTTTATATTTATTAAAAAATATATATTTTGTAATGTAACTAAAAATTTAAGGTTTTCGGAATTTTCCCTTTATGTGTGCTATAAAACGATGCTTCATGCCAAATTTCAAGATTCTAGGTCGACTGGAAGTACCCTTTAGGTTTTGATTCCCTTGCGAGTACTTGCGAGTTTCAAAATATGCAGCTTAAATTGCTGTTTCTTTTGATTGCGTTGACATAGAAGTTTGATTTTGTTACAGCTTAAAGGTATTATAGACCTGAGTATTTGGTATGAATTTCAATTTAATACCTCTACGCGTTTATGAGGAAATGGGTAGTAAGGTTAAAATTAGTAAAAAAATATATATTATGTGATGTAACTAAAAATTTATGGTTTTCGTAATTTTTCCTTTATCTATGCTATAAGACGTTGCTTCGTACCAAATTTCAAGATTCTGAGTTCACGGGAAGCACCCTGTAGGTTTTGATTCCCTTGCAAGTGTCGAAAATTTGCGGCATAAACGGCTGTATCTTTTGATTGCGTTGGCTTAGAAGTTTGATTTTTTCACAGCTTCAAGGGACAGTAGACCTGAGTAATTGATATAAATTTCAGCTTCATACCTCCACGCGTTCCTGAGAAAAAGGGTCTTGACAGACGGACGGACAGACGGACAACAAAGTGATCCTATAAGGGTTCCGTTTTTTCCTTTTGAGGTACGGAACCCTAAAAAACCATAATATTGTATTAAATTTTCACGTTCTGTAAAAATATTTCAATCATAACAAAATGGTTAAACTTTATTTATTCGTACAAACATTTTGCAAAGACTAAATAAACAATTAGAAAGGATATTGCAAAATGAATTAAAATTCCTTTCGGCCGTCGTCGACGGCTAATAACTTAGCAAACTTATTCAATGCCAATAAGAGGCCTTCCTTAGTTCAGGAATATTTTATATGTAAATAATACCAATGTAAATAATATCACAATACCAGCAGCCGTACTTTTTTCTGCAAAATATTTCTTTGTATTTAAATATGAATTGAAAAGGTCACCGCGGACCGCGGGGTTAAAACAATGGTAAGTCACTCTGTAAACTCTAAATTGAGAATATCTTCTTCTTGTACTGTAATAATAAAAAAATAATGTGTCACTATCACCTCAAAACGGCAGCACTAAATTGGATAACCCTCGCTATAGTTGTTAAATCTATTAAAATACATACATCATAATTTTAAAATCTTAATTTTGCTTATAACAACATTCAGAATATAATACAATAGAAAATACTTTATTGCACACATAAATGGAAAACTAGGCTGTCCGCCCTCGGCAATGCCCGCGTTGTTTTTTGACTTTTCCGTGCACAGTTTTTCGTAGGGAATGCGATATTTTCCTGTACTAAAAAGTATCTAAGATGTTGAACGGGGATATAAGGTAACCAACATTCAAAATTTTAATCTAGCTAGAAGTTCCGGAAATCCCGCAGACTCACTTTTCAGTAGAAGAGGTCTAGTATATCTGTACATAGAAAAAAATCTAAGTACAGATATTTGACCTCTACAGTTTTATTATATTACTAGCTAGTTTTCCGACTTTTTCGTAGTAATTTAAACTACCCCACGGTAACTCTTTAATTTTTCGCGATTAAAATATCCAAGATGTTGACCAGGGATGTAAAAACCACCATGCAAAATTTCATTCAAATCGGTCCAATAGTTTCGGAGATTAGCCCGTACAAATAGACAGAAACAAAAAAAAATAAAATTTTCTGATGTTCTATTTCACTTCTTACATCCTCCTGATTCGGGTTTCATCTTTTTTTTTCTATGTACAGACATTTGAACTGTACAGTTTTATTATATAGATAGAAGATATTGTTAAATATTCGCTAATGAATTTGAAACGTAGGACTCAGTTTTACGTTCACCTCTCCCTTGCAAAAGTTATACAGACTTCACAACACAAGTGCGAATAGTTATGTAACCTCTCTATCACGAGCATGACAGTTTTAGTACACTAGGCAGCACATGCGGCTAGACATTATAACCTTGAGGGCGCCCGTATTCCGTAGCGGTAGGTGTGAATTTCGTATTTCGAGTGTCCAGGCATGTGCTGGCTTCTGTACAACACTCAGTTGACACTTTGGAATGATGTTAATTAGGTATATTGACTTTGACTACTTTTTCTTAACAGCTACGTAACCTCTACCGACTTCCAACATTTACTAAAGGTTGAAATTGAAGAAGCTTAACAATAAAAAACAAATTAACTAACAATGGCTCATAAACACTAAAATTGGCAGCTTAATCTTTACCACGCACTTAACTAAATGAGCCAAAGTAAAGAGATGTCGTATTACGTAAAACTGGTGCAACACCTACGTCTTAAATTCTAATAGCACAGATAATATGACCAATAGGTCTAGTATGTAATATTAGCTGGTTTTCCTTGTTCTGTCAAAACAAGTCTAAATCTTGCAATTTCTTAACAAGTGAAGTAGTAGTAATTAAATTAAGTATTTTGATGCAACGTATTTACATACAAAACTATTTTTTGGACCACGAACTTGAATTCCTGAAGAAACGTGCGCTACTAGGTGACTACTAGTCTAGTAAAACCAAGGAAAACCAGCTAATATTACATATAATTTTAAATAGCATGCCCTATTAGGTCAAGAAACCTTATCGCTGGGATTAAAAGGGTAGAATAGGCGGTCGAGTTAGCTAGTAGAGTTCGGTGAAGTACGATCAGCTGCAGTGCAGAGATAGTTTAAACACTTTTTTTGAAAAATCTAAACTAATGGATTATTGATGACAATAAAAATAATACTTCTAAATTTCCTATTCTTCGAATCTTACGTTGCCTAATAATTGAAATAGCTTATTAATATAATTTCGCAAGCGTTCTCGTACATCTTTCTACTTGCTTATCAAGCAAAAATTGTGTTGTTTTGCGTAGTACAAACCTCTTTTTATCGCTACAAACTTTGTGGTAAGCATGCTTATTATCAATCTCTGCGTTGAAGACTTACGTAACATTACATATGGAAGTCGGAAGTACAATGAAGAGCAGACAAAGTATTATCATCAATCACACCACATCACACTAATATGATAAAGGCGAAAGTTTGTGTGTGTGTGAGTGTGTATGTTTGTTACTTCTTCACGTCTAAACGGTTAGAGCGATTTTAATAAAATTTGGTATGGAGTTAGCTGACACCCGGGATTAACACATAGGTCACTTTTTACCGCGGGAAAATACCTCATTCCCACGGGAAAACCTATCGCTCTGGATCGCACTCTGTATTATGTTAACAGGTTTTCTCGTGGGAATGAGGTATTTTTCCGCGTTAAAAGTTAGCCTATGTTCTTCCGCAAGGTCTATTCTATCTTTGTGCCAACTCCGCCCGCTTTAGCATTTTTTCCCATGGGAATGAGAAATATTCCCGCGGTAAATCGTAGCCCATGTTCTTTTCCAAGGTCTATTCTATCTTTATGCCAAGTTTTACCAAAATCGGTTCAGTAGTTTCGGAGCCTATTCAATTATTAGGAATATTTTAGGTATTTTTTTACACCTTGGGTTACATTATTGAAATTTTATTAAAGATTCCTAATATTTTTGAAAATAAAATATAGCTGTTACTCAGGCTGAATGTAGCTTTCTAAAGGTGAAAGAATTTTAGGAATCGGTTCAGTAGTTTTTGAGTTTTTTCATTACAAAGACACACACACACACAAAATAAAAATCTTTCCTCTTTATAATATTAGTATTACTAGTATGACTAGTACGAGTATGAAGTATGATAGTATGATTTATACTAATACTATTATCGTTTAAATAGAGATAGTGACCATTTTTACCATTATTGGAAAAGAAGTTCAAAGATGGGAAATAGGTTTTTTTTTCTGGCCTGGATCCAAGGCCTTTCAGCTGGGGAATAGGTAATTTTTCAATAACCACAATTCACGATCTATGACTAATTTTACAGTCATGTTTTATTCGTGTCAGTTACCTCGTTATTAAACCCGACAATGTAAATAATGAGCAATCTAGTTTGCAAGGTTGTACGTTCTAGTGCGGCCCTTTGATTCCCGTGGGAACCCATTCCAATTTAACCGCATTACATACTTGATACTAAGCCTAAATCTGTGCCTAAACTACAGTATACCGAATAGTAGTCGCTACCTCAACTAAGAGCTAAAGCGGTGTAATAACTTAAACTCAAAAAACTAGTTTATTGCAAGTTACGAGTAACAATGGACAAATTAGGGATGTTGACTGTATCACTACATAAAAAACAAAGTCGCTTTCTCTGTCCCTATGTCCCTATGTCTGCTCTATGAATCACTCTATCTATTAAAAGAAACCGCATATAAATCCGTTGCGTAGTTTTAAAAATCTATGCATACATGGGACACACAGACGGGAAGCGACTTTGTTTTATACTATGTAGTTGATTAGTACAAATACTTAGTAATTAGTTTTCTTTTTATTTACAGGGAAATGTAACCATACATAAATTGGCGCAACGTAATAAGGTAGTGCAGTTACAATCCAATAGTTAGTTTCGTAATACTTCAATACTTCTCAGATTAATTACTGTAATATAATACGAAGAGATCAATCAATACTTTCTAAATTGTTTTCTTTTATGCGTGCGCTTCCAGGCTCAGAATTTGGTGTGTAGTTTTATGGTCCCGTACCGCTTATAAAAACAACGAAACCCTTAGGTATACAACACTCGTCTTATGTGTGTATGTGCGTGCGTCCATCCGTCTGTCAGCGCCAATTTCCTTCAAAACTACTGGACCGATTGCGTTTAAATTTAGCGTTTTTATTTTTTCTAATTCCTAGTTTCTACCGCCTAAATTTGGCTTCCATGTTTAATGGTACAAGCCTGGCTTTGCACACGTGTACCTTTCAACGAAATCAGTCTAGTTGTTTCGGCTGACGATGGAGAACTTCGTATGTACAGAACCCCTCTCCACGCGAGTTCAACTCGTACTTAACCTTTTTATTTTTCACAATCACCTTGACATTTGTTTTTTTTTATTTGAATAATTGCTAGGCAGAGATTCGGCCGCTTGACCTCTAAGATGAACAATTATTTGCCGACAGACAGGTTATTATGAAATTAAGCAACCGGTTATTAAATAAAAGGTGTATGTGATTATAGAATTTCTTCATTGGAAGATTTTTAACCTTGAACGAGTGTGTGTGTTGGTTAGTGATCAGCCATTTTATTGGTTATCATTATTATTATAACTAGTAATGGCTAGTAAAATGGCATTAGATATATTCAACGACTCGTTAAAATCTAACAATAAATTTAGAAAATATTTTTAGGCACTGAATAAATTGCATTTAGTTATGTTATGCGGGCGTATGTTATCTGTTTATTTTGTAGTGTTACCACAGAATAAATAATAATACCTAGGTGTACGTTTAAATATTCTTTTTACTTTTTTCTTAGTGGAAATTTAGTAACATTAGGTACTATTATTATTACACGATGTGTTTTAACTTAAAGTATGGTGCATATATTTACTTTTAAACGTGTTAACATGTATTAGATATTACAGAATAATAATTATGTAGGTACTATATTGGTTGATTAAATAAATAAATCTATTTAATAGCACTGTAGAGGTCGAAAATCTGTTAATAGAAAAAAATGCTAAATACCGATTCTGAGGGATGTAAAAAGCGATATAGAGAATAATATGTTTTAATTTTTTTTTATTGTCTGTTTGTACCATGTTTGTACGGGCTAATCTCCGAAACTGTTAGACCGATTTGAACGAAATTTTGCATGGTGATACTTACCTCATTATTTAATCGCGGAAAATTAAAGAGTTCCCGTGGGATAGTCAAAAATTACTATGGAAATGTTGAAAAACAACGCAGGCGTAGTATCACTACATAGTATAAAATAAAGTCGCTTTCTCCGTCCCTATGTCCCTATGTCCCTATGTCCCTTTGTACGCTTAAATCTTTAAAACTACGCAACGGATTTTGATGCGGTTTTTTTTAATAGATAGAGTGATTCAAGAGGAAGGTTTATATGTATAATACATGCATAATATACTGAAGGATAACCCACAATAACCATTTTCCCGTGCGGAGCCGGGGCGGGTCGCTAGTTAGTAAATACTGAAAAGACATTCTCAGTCAACGTTTGAGCAACTTTTCACAACCTTAGAATTTCTTCGCAGGTGTGTGCAGGTTTCCTCACGATGTTTTCTTTCACCGTTAGAGCGTCGTATAAACGAACATTTGAATTCGAAAATCGAAAACACATTAGTACGTGCCGAGAAATGAACCCGCCTTTTTTTTTTTTTTGAATTGACCTATGCTTGTGTCGAAAAGGTACCGACTCTCTAGACCTTTTATTACTGGCAAATATGTGAATTAGATACAACTAGCCTTCCGCCCCGCTCCTCCGCCCGCGTTGACAGGTTTTCCCGTGGGAATGAGGTATTTTCCCGCAATAAAAAGTGGCCTATGTGTTAATCCAGGGTGTTAGCTGACTCTATGTTTTTTTTAAATCGCTCCAGCCGTTTAGACATAAAGAAGTAACAAACATACACACTCACACACTCACAAACTTTCATCTTTATAGTATTAGTGTGATACTTGCGTTTAAGATAACTTGATCAAAAGGGAAATTATATGCAAAGCAAGGAATAATCGCAATTTCTATGTGCAGTGAAACAAAATACACAACTTTAAAAAGCATAAGATAATACAGACAGGAGGGCTTTTGCAAGAAGTAAATTGTTTCGAGAAAAACCCGGTATTTTAGCGAAATATACCGTTATTACGACAGAAGTGGTTACACGTTACTTTTAGCGCATTGCAACGGCAGGATAATAAAAACGTTCATATTTGGAGATGGATAAAATCTTGGACATAAATGTTTCGACAAGTCAACCACTTAAGAATTTCTTCTGAATGTCTTGCCGTCAGTTGAGAATTTAATTTTTTAGGTGTTCAGTATACCTATATAATTTAAACCAATGTTTTCATTTTCAAAATAAACTTGAAAGAGGATTTTTAAGTAACGTTTTGCTAATCCCGAAGGTACACATAATCCGATTTCCATATCTTTTGGATGTGTTGTTGATACAATTAAAAAGTAGGTTTTCCTTAAAATACCGAATATTCTGATAGGGGTATTCTTTATCTCTTATTTCGGCAGCGCAAGATGCCTTTGTCCACCAGTGGACGTCTACAGACTAAAATTATAATAATTTGTACCTAAATCTCCTTTGATACACGTTGTAGTTTAGTATTAATCCGGACAAAAGGTCATTGACGCCTGCATACAATGCGCACATTTTTTTCAAACGATACGATAAAACTACCTATAGGAAATTATCGCAAAATATGTAATTTGGCATACCGTAGTTAGAAGGCGGAGAGTTTTTTGGCGTTACATTATTTTCAAGAAAAGAAAGAGGTCAATGAACTTTGATTTATATGGAACAGACCTCATTAGCTGAGTGGTAAGACACGTCTCACATAACGGAGGTTCCAGATTCGAATCCTAGAAACCGTCGAACCAAAAATCACTGTAACATTTTTCCCAGTTTGGTTAGGATATTGCAGGCTGAATCACCTGATTGTCCAAAAAGAAGATGATTCCGTGCTTCGGAAGGCACGTAAAACCGTTGGTCCCTGTTACTATCTACGGATGCATTCGTTACAGGAGCCATGTCAGAAGCCATAGGCGGCTCAATGATTCTGACACCAGGGTTTGTCAGGTAGGGTTAACTCGAAACCACAGACATATAAAGGGAAGCAGACTAAACATTATTGTATAATACAAATAATGCCGCGTGGCATGAAATTCCACTTAAGCCACATAAGTTTTGTTGTTTTTCTTTAACATAATTGGTAATATTATAACAAAAATAGTAAAGTACTATACCTACTTATGAATGCGAAAGAGTACTTCAGTATACAAACACGCGCAATTTAACTGTTTATACCTAAATATATAATTTGGCAATATAAGAATTAGCTACGAGTGAAAAGTTGCCATGCCACGCGTTCTTAGCATGTAATGTTTGGTCCGCTTCCCTTTATATGCCTGTGCTCGAAACCCACGCGATAAGTAAGCGATATTCATTATTTTTAGTAACCACTACTGCATCACTACATAGTATAAAACAAAGTCGCTTTCTCTGTCCCTATGTCCCTCCCTATGTCCCTCCCTTTGTACGCTTAAATCTTTAAAACTACGCGACGGATTTTGATGCGGTTTTTTTTAATAGATAGAGGGATTCAAGAGGAAGGTTTATGTCTATAATACATGCATAATATACTCAAGAATAACCCACAATAACCATTTTCCCGTGCGGAGCCGGGGCGGGTCGCTAGTTACCGAATAAATTCGATTTAATTGCGTAAATTGCGTAGCATCAATGGTGCCGTTAAACAGCATTTGACAATAGTTAAAGCAACCAGGTCAAGAGAATATGGCTTACCATAATCATCCCATCATTTCATGGTGTTTGCGTAATTACAGGCAAATAAAGCGTTGAGAATCGTTGATGACGGTCCTGTAGCTTAGTCGTAGTGTGCATGTCTTCGAAGCAAAGTATCGCGGGTTCGGAACCCGCTCAGGGCAATTATTAGAGTAAATAGTTTTGTTTGCCTTGTGTCTAGATGTTTTATATTTATAAGTATGTATTATTAGTAAGAATGAAGGATTTTCCCGCGGTAAAAGGTAGCCTATGTGCATCACTACATAGTATAAAACAAAGTCGCTTTTTCTTTCCCTATGTCCCTCCCTTTGTACGCTTAAATCTTTAAAACTACGCAACGGATTTTGATGCGGTTTTTTTAATAGATAGAGTGATTCAAGAGGAAGGTTTATATGTATAATACATGCATAATATGCTTAAGGATAACCCACAATAACCATTTTCCCGTGCGGAGCCGGGGCGGGTCGCTAGTTTCTGATATAATAAGCTATACATACTCCGTGAAATTTAACTAGTTGTTTACTCTTGTCCGCAACATAGTGGTGGTACTTATAAAATTGAACAACTTTCCCTTAGAAACAAATATTGAAATCTCAAAATTAAAATTTAACTTTCCATACAAAGTGGCCGGTCACGTGACTGATGTTTATATGAAAAGTTAAAAACCATTGCAGGGCCGATGCAGTTTAAAATAATAGCAAAAACTGTGTTAAAAACTATACTAATGATAGCAAATACTAAGTCCATATCTACATGTCGTCTTGACATAGGAGAAATTAGAAATCAGACACCAGAAACATTTTTATTTGTGGACATCACAAAAGATACAAAACATAAAATAATATTATTAATAAAAAGAAAAACCATATTTTTACGAACGTGTTCTAAGTACCTATGTACTATGGAGTGAACCTACATCTATCTACACCCAGTTTATAATATTATGGATTTATGCAAGTAAAAGATGTCATTTTTGTATGGCTATTGTATTTAGAATGGACAGAACAATAGTCTCCGAATTTTGCTTGTCATATTTTAGGTATGTGAAGAAGATGTACCTATACGTCATGTAGTCAAAATTATAAATTCTTGGAACATACATACCAAAAATAGGTATTGGAATAAAATTTACATTTTTGAAACATGTCTTACATTCTTAAAATAAAACTTTTTGCAAAATGTGAACGACAGAAAATATGGATGAATAAAAAAATTATCAAAAACAGAATCGTCCAAGAAACGAGGAAAAATTCCAGTTAATACTTATAAAAAATTACCCAATGCATTTTGCTATTAAAAATAGCCTTTTGTGTTTTGTTTATTTATTATAGTTTAAAAATGACGGGTGGTTTTGTTACTAATTGTATTAAGGGAATTAGAGGACAATATTTATTACGAAAATTAGTATTATAAAATCAAATGTGATACAGTTTTCCATTAGCATTACTTGGAAAAAAAAGAGTCTAATGCACCGGTTTGCGTCATGGCGCTGGTAATTGTTAGACCCTACACAAATGGATTTAGTATTTTGGGCAAGTTTAGGAGAACAAAATAACTTAATTATTTATAATTAATTAGGTACACTTTATGTTTAGCCTACCTGAAATCAGTCTGCACAAACAACTTTCCAATGTCACAACACTGGCCAATAACAACAAAAAAACACAGTCACGAAATTCTTAATTCAAACCGAACAAACGTCAGATCGTCCACACTTTTTCATTCACAAACGCGCGCGTAAACTATTTAAAGTTTTTATTTTAAAAGTTTTGAATTTAGAATAACAAAAATGGCGGCCAAAACGCGCGGCTTTGGCGCGAAATCAGCGAGTAATGTCAAACGCGAGCAAATGAAAGGTCGCGGTTGGCGGGGCGCTATGTGGCCAGCAGTAAATTAAATCGGACAATTTCTGGTGTTACGTTATGGCTGTTGCGAGCGTAAACGTAAACCGTATAATAACTGACTCCAACCATGTCTAGTTCTGTACATTCACTAGCGGACTGCGTCTATATCCGTGTTATTGAGTGAGATTTTTTTTTGGTAGGCATCCAATTTAATTATTTAGTGAACACACTGTTGCATTCATTATAATATTTATTATAGCCTGACCAGCGAAATAAAAATCATCGCCATATTGTGGAATTTTAATACTAATTTTATAACAAATGTACACATGGCGCCCCCAGAGCAAGATTTTTTTTTTTCTCTTCGGGCTTTATAATAAAAACTCACTAGGTAGGTAACCTAACCATCATTCATATCATTACACAAAAAATATCCATAAAAAATTAACTCTTAATTTAAAGTGCATTCAATACTATAATATTAGACTATAAATTTAACCAAAAAAGTTTCAATAACATTTTTAAATGTTTGAACTTTGACGGTAACGTAATTAATTTTCGGTTATCCATGGAACGGGTTCCGGAGGTCAGCCGATGTAACTGGTGCAGTTATTTCTTTACTTAACTAGTTTTAGGGTTCCTTGTTATTTAGATATTATAACAAAATATTACTAGTAGCGCTATCTAGCCATTGAAAAGTCAAATGACAGGTAGTCTATACTAATATTATAAAGGTTTGATTGTTTGTTTGTTTGCATCGAATAGGCTCCGAAACTACTGAACCGATTTCAAAAATTATTTTACTGTTGTGAAGCTACATTCACCCTGAGTAACATACTATACGTATTAGGTTATATTTTATTTTCAAAAAAATTAGGGATCCGTACTAAAACTTCAATAATGTAACTCAAGGTGTAAAAAAAATACGTAAAATATTCCTAATAATTTAAAATGCTCCGAAAGTACTAAACCGATTTTGGTGAAACTTGGCACAAAGTTAGAATAGACCTTAGGAAAGAACATAGGCTCCAATTTACCGCGGGAAATGTTCTCATTCCCACGGGAAAAAATGTCAAAGCGGGCGGACTTGGCACAAAAATAGAATAGACCTTGCGGAAGAACATAGGCTAACTTTTACCGCGGGAAAATTCCTCATTCCCACGGGAAAATCTATTAACGCGGGCGGAGCCGCGGCGGGAAGCTATTTAAATTAAACTGACAGTCCTTACAAAAGCAACTCTGTGTTTCACTATAGGTTATGGGCTTATCCCTTTTTTTGCAGTTTAGTCGTTTTAGTTCATTGATTTATCAACAGGTGACGCCGCCGTTAGTCGATTTAATCAGCAATTCAGTGCAGTAATGTCAACGAATTATCTCGCTAAAACGTCCCCAAGCTAAAGGGTCGTGAAAATTACGACCATTATCGCTATCATAATTAGCAAAATATTTTTTAATTGTCCTACGCTTGTGTCGTAAAGCCAGCGTATCAAGCTTCCCTTAGAATAATCAATTAGATGTATTACCTAATCATAAAAGCGTTGAAAATTTTAATTAGCTTTAGTTTTTAATTAATATTATGAACTAGCTTTCCGCCCCGCGGCTCCGCCCGTGTTAACGTTAGCCTATGTGTTATTCTACTGTAATTTTTTATTAAAATCCGTGCAGTAGTTCCAGAGATTAGAGGGTACAAAATCTTGCGCTGTTCATCCTTGTCTATTAACACGCATTCGACAAGGATGAACAGCGCAAGATGACGTAGACTTGTGTTAGTCACGTGGTCCGAATGGAAGACCTAGACCATGGGTAAAACTGACCGTAGCGATTTTAACCCTATTATTTTTTCTTTAGAATTTTAATTTGTATTCGTTGTTTCTCCAGAATATCTTTTATTCAAAATTCGATCCGCACATCAACATTTTTACAGTACAAAAATGCAGAACCAAAAATATGTATTGTACGACACGCACTTGACCAGTTTCGTTTTCGTTGCCATAATGTATTCCGGAAGAAACCTCATGCAATGAGACCTTCAATATTTACTTACAAGAAGTTATGTAATTGTAATTATTGATACTTAGCGCAAGTTTACATCGGTGGCACAGAAGTATAATATAATATTACTAGGGACTACTATTTGGTATTCTGTGCTATTACTACTCGTATAGAAATGACATTCACCCCCCCCCCCCCCCCTAAGGCCCCCACGCCCCACACCCCGCAGGCGCCATCGGTGCATGTATGGTAAAGTATCCATACAGCATAAAGACTATCTTTCTTTGATTTTCATTAACGTCTGAAAGTTTGTCTTATAAAATTTCACACAGTGGTGGCCATGTTGTGGCACAGTTGGTAAGAACGCTAGATTCTAAGCTGCAATGTCTCGGTTCAAATGTGACCACTTGTTATGGATGTATTTTATTGGGACTTCACTTTAAAATATAGTACCTATACAAATTTAACATCTGTCTGTCTGTTACGCATTCATTATCTAAAGAAAAACAATCCATAGAAAAAAATATGACGCAGGAAGAAAGCCTGTAAAAACGTTCTAAGTATTTTTTGTATCTCAAAATTCTACTAAATAAATGCGCTATGATATGGTAGCAGCCATTTGCACCGCCAAAGCTGTTATGTAACGACAAAATAACCTCGAATTCCTCTCAAAATATTCGTTTTAAATATTCGTTAAGCAAGTGAGAATAAAATTATTTCCAAGGGTGAATCACTACATAGTATAAAACAAAGTCGCTTTCTCTGTCCCTATGTCCCTCCCTTTGTACGCTTAAATCTTTAAAACTACGCAACGGATTTTGATGCGGTTTTTTTTACTAGATAGAGGGATTCAAGAGGAAGGTTTATATGTATAAAACATGCATAATATACTTAAGAATAATCCACAATAACCATTTTCCCGTGCGGAGCCGGGGCGGGTCGCTAGTATTTGATATTTTAACTATGTACACGGGTCCTCCGTGGGGCTCGCTCGAGTGTGCCCATGGTCTAAGAAAACAAGGCCTTGCACTCGGACCACGTGACTTGACACAAGCCTACGTCATCATGCTGTTCATCCTTGTCTATTTGCATTCGACAAGGATTAACAGCATGATTTCGTAGGCTTGTGTCAAGTCAAGTGGTCAGAATGCAAGACCTTTTTTTTTAGACCATGAGTATGCCCTAAATTACGGCACAAATGAATAAATAGTTACTAACAATACGGTCAGTAAGCTTATCGACTAAGCTAGCGCGTAGTGCGGCGCAGGTGTGTGCAGGTTTCCTCACGTTTTCCTTTTTTTTTTTTTTTTTTTTTTTTTATTTGGGTTATCTAACAATATCACAATAAAATATTAACAATTGCCAAGTATCGTCCAATAAAAGTATGATTACATTCGTTTGAAATTGAAAAGTCATCGGTACATGCCGAGGCTCGAACCCGCATCTCCAAAAGCGAGGCCCTAGCTACTAGGCCACCGACCAACGCTCTTTTACATACGTATATTCTTATTTGGGACTTATTTTAACAATTCCATCTCCTCATTGGGAACATTATACAGGGTTACTTTTTAATTAGTGCACATATTTTGTGTAGGTACACAGTCAGTATCGTTACTAGATCACATGAGATGCAAAAAATATATCTTTTTATTTTATTTTGGTTAGGGCACGAATTTAAAAAAACGCCATAATACGTCCAATAATAATTCATTACGTCAATGAGTGTTTTCTTTGAAATGAAAATTGACGCGTATTAAATTTCCTCCCATACATACAAATTTGATACCAATTTTATGCATAAAATGGCGATATTTTGATATTTTTGTATGAAACGTGATAAAATAAAAAATATACGGGATATTTTATTTTCTTTAATCTATGCATACTTAAAATATGTGCACTGATAAAAAAATAACCCTGTAGGTATTATAATATTGCTTTGAATAGACTCCGAAACTACTAAACCGATAAAAAAATAATCTTTCATCATTAGAATGCTACATTATTCCTGAGTCACAAGGGCTACTTTCACCGCGAGAAAAGTATGTTTTATAATACGGAAATTTTAATTTATCGCGGGCGAAGCTGCGGAAGCTAGTCCTACTAATATTATTTATAAATGCAAAAGTTTGCAAAGATGGATGGATGACGTGTATTATGTTATGTTTGTTACTCTATCACGCAAAAACTACTATGGCTTTTAATGAAACATCCGAATAGCACAAAGGTAGACCGCAGGAAAATTCGTGATGATTCCTACGGGGGTTAGTTTAGAGGATAGTTTTGAATACAATCAAGTCTCCAACGACGACGTTCGTTAGACGGGAACCACACTGCAGCGATTTCAATGCCAAGTAACAACTACCAAAGAGATCTCCCAAATAAATCGTAGATGAAGCGATAACAGCGCCGGCGCAGCGGCCGCAGCGCCGCTCTGTCGCAACGCTGCGCGTGCGTTCCGGTCGCGCGGCGTCTTCCGCCGTTTACTTGACTGCAGTGGCGGTAACCTCCAAAAAACAAAATTAGTGGCGTCGTACACGAATTTTTGTTCTTAGTTGGTACGCTCTTGCCAGAGTTGTCTTGGTCATTACGATGAGTGATGATGATTAATCTTATTTATTCAAAAACCAGGTTATCCATTGTTGCAATATAGCGTGGTAAAGCGGCCAGTGTAATGGGAACCTTTGCGCCTGCAGTGCCCCAGGGCGGCAGTATTTTTTGTCACGTTTTTAACTTGTTTGTGATAAATGATTAAAAAAAAAGTTTAGGTATTTCTCACCACAAAGACTTTTTGGTCCCCGTAAACCAATGGTCCAATTTTAATACAGTCAGTTTAATAAGGAGCAGTGATCGAGGTATAAAGTGATGACTCGATGCCGTTCTGGGTCGAACTCTTCGTTGAGAAGAAGAAGAAGAAGAAGAATACAGTCATACTTTTGGAAGTAGATGGAGCGTTGGTAGCCAAGTGGCTAGGGCCGCTGACTTCCATTGGGAAGTTCGCGGATTCAAACCTCGGCACGTACCAAACCAAAGTGTTTTAGATTTTTTAATTCATATGTAGGTACTTTTATTCGACGCTCTTATGGTAAAGGAAAACATAGTGAGGAAACTTGCACACACCTGTGAAGTAATTCAACGATTGTGTGAAGATGGCCTATTTTTCTATTTGTGGTAACTTTTTAATTGGCCTCTGTGATATTAGATATAGAATCATTAAAATTTGTAATTAGGCTGTGGTGGGGCAGTGGACTGTATTTGAAGATTTTTACGAAAAGCGCGAGGGAAAGATGGCGGCCAACGGCTAAGTTGCTACAAATGAATCGAAAAGAATACGACACGAAATAATTTGGTTTGCGAATTTATGCGAAAGGAAAATGACGAGCTGTTTAGGAGCTGAGGGGTTTGACATCAGCTCGTTGTAGGAAAATTGCACGTACCTGGATGCGTTGGTTGACCTTGGCTAGCGACGCTATCGCTCCAAGCGTGTTGCACTGTCCTGGAGGTGGATTGGCGTGTTGCACTGGCACAAAGTTTTTTGGCACCAAATGTTTTCACTAATATATTCACAGTTATTATAAACGACAATTAGGTATTTTACTAGACACTCGCGGTTACGGAGCGCCGAGACGACGAAAAATGGACGCGTGTTGTAGAAGCGAGAGCTGTAGCGAACTGACTTGTGTTGCTCGCGTCGCGAATCTTCCAATCTTCCAATGCGCGAGAGCGAGAAGGCTTTTGCACATCTTGGGCAGGCATTGTGCGGGAGGGAGAAAGGAAAGGGAATGCATTTCATCCACAAACCAAATACAATTTACAAAATAGCGCGAAAAACTATAACACGCGCAACCAGGCTGTAAGTTCCCCAAATAAAATAATAATAAAATATTCGTCCTGATTTCAGGGTAGGCTCGAGTGAGCTATTGATTTTCATACAAAAGCAGATAACGTTTTGCTCCGCGTGGTCTGATTCGGAAATGTTGTAGATGCAACGTTACGTGAGCTACGAGAAGACTTGGTTTTGCTACGATAGTTTGTGATTTAGAGCATTATAATTGCGATGTAGGCCTAATCATCATGATCTTCATCTCAGACGTCCACGGCTGGACAAAGGCCTCCCCCAAAGATATCCACAACGATCGGTCCAGCGGCTTTCCATCCAGGCCGATACCATACTTTCTCTGTCAGAACAGAACCACTTGAATTACAGATTCCACGACCAGTACTTTACTATAGAATAATGTAGTTTTATAAGTTATATTTTAAATCTCTGGCTCACCCCCGTCTACGTAGTGCATGTAGGTTTTAAATCAACATAATATTCATTTTACGGAACAGTTTATTTATACAGCGTAAATAAGATTAGTCACAACAATAACAATATCTAAACTCATTACAGTTTTTGTATCTACCTTGCATTAACATACTAATACTGAAATTACTACTTTAATATCTATCACTCTTTTTATCTCACATTATGAAAAGTCACTATTTTGCCGATGTTTACGTGACACTTAAGTGGCAAAATTATCTCCTGAATATTTATCTATTGTTCCACTTTCTCTAGATGCTGAAACATCCTCTGCTTTCCCTGCTGCGTAATCAAGAGAATTCAGTAGATCTAACTCTTTCTTATACATAATTTCTTTAGTACTTGCCTTCGTAGAAATATCATGGATCATCTTTGAGAATCTGCTTGTGCTGGTAGATTTTTTCGTTTGAACTGTTACGGGAGTTTTTTCTGTTGATACCAACTTTTTGTGTGACTCTGTGCGTTTTGGTGGTTCTTCTGTTGTTGAGCTAGATCTTTGCATTTCAGCTCTAAGTTCTTCTTCATAAGTTTCATCTAGCCAATCAAGTCGGGATTTACTCGCACTTACATCTTCATCAACTTTGATATAATTATTCAATAGTTTGTTTGGTTTTTTCGTACTTGCAATCGTTTTAGAAACCATTACACGATGAGGTACAGTTTCAGCGGGGCCACCTGAACTGTAATCTGATTCTGAAGCTGCTACCGTGCGTGTTATTGCTTCGTAATCTGTAAATCTGTTAAATGATTCTTCATTGCTGTTCACCACATATGGTGTTGGTTTTAAGTTTTCATTTGTCTCAGAAATGTTTTTATAATGTGATTCAGTTACGTGTTCGAAATTGGGTTTTTTCACTCTCAAAGTTGTCTCTTTCACAGTAGTTTCAGCTGTAGTTGATGGTACTGTTGTTCTTTTACTATATCTAAAATAATCATTTTCATCCGTATCGTCCTCAAAAAAATTTATGGCTGCATTACCTTTCGGTTCATCTGATTCAGAAGAATTAACGCTGTCTTCTTTTGTATGTTTACTGTCTGATATTGAATTACTATCTGATGATTCTTTGGAGCGGTTTGTCTCTGTTGAAGTTTTAGCAGGTCTAGCTCGATAATAAGGTAGATGTTTGTATATCAAAGATTTATTGTGGATTGGAAATACTTTCTTTTGCACAGATTTTATATCCGGGGCGCTTTTTATAGCTTCAAGAAGTAAGTCAATACCATCGTTCACTGTAAAATCAATTAAATGTATTTTGTTAAAACACTTAAACAGAAAAAAGTAATGCAAAATAATGAAAATGGCAAATGAAAATCAAAATAAACTGTAATATTTCTATTCCATTCTTTTGATCTTACTGTTTTACTAATCTGTGAAATATCTTATTTCCTTAGAAAAAAATATGCAGGCACGGCACGAAAGATTATACATTATTATAGTTACCTATCATAAACGTAGATCTGCGCTTATTTACTAAGTATTTTTCGACGACTAGCATCTAATTCATCATATAGCCAAAGACATTTACATTTGAACAAAAGCATTCTTAAGGATTTAAATAATGAATTATCACAAAAAGCTTAAAGTTAGTCAATACTGTAATAAAAAAAAAACAATATATCAAAATATTACCTGGAACAGAGTCCAGAGGTTTTCGCTGTTTGAGTAAATACTCCATCAACATGAGCATATAATCAAAAGAATCTTCATCCCTTATTTCTCTTTTGCGTCTAACATTACCATTCAAATGATGCGCCAGATTTTTTAACTTCCTTAAATTCTCTATTATATTCTTTGTGTACACTTGGATTTCTTCTGTCTTGTTTTGATTTCTAGTTGCCGCTTGTGGAAGGCTTGACTTTTTGATTTTATTTTGGGAGATTTCCTTGCCTCCAAGATCAGTTAAAACGTTATATATTTTACGCATAAATGTATTTTGTATTAGACTGTACTTTGAAATAAGCTCCTTTAATTGGAGCAATGATTCATGTGATTCGGTTGGTGTTACTGTTTTGTTCTTATTATAATCTTTAAAAATATTTCTTCTGTCTTTTTCGCTACTAACGTCCGAATCACTTTTCACTTTTATATCATTCGGTGCAGTTATAATATTGATAATTTCATTCAATACCACTGTAAATTTAGCAGCTGCCCGTATGAAATTTTGGGTATTATTTTTTATGTATTGAATTTGTGTTTTTTGAGTTTCTGTAAGATTTCCTAATCGTTCTCCATTTGAATATTTCTCCCTCAAAATTTCGTGGAGCTTTTGAACGTCGCTTTTAAACATGATCTTTGTAGTTCTATTTTTGTCGTTTCTTGGCAAACCTATAAGTTTTAATAAGCCTTTAATTATTTTAACTGATCTTAACATTTTATACGTTTCAGAATTCAAATGGTCTAGATGAGATTGTAACTTAGCTTTATTCTTTATATTAATATTGCAAGGGCCAAATGATTTACACAGTGTTTCAATGATATGTTTCTTGTTAGTTTTTACTGATAACGTTTTGTTGTTTTTGGTTATCGCTTCATTATCAAAAATCTGTTTGAAGAATTTCTGCAGGTACTTAAGAATCTGAAACTTCTTATTATTTGACTTTTTCCTCGAATGCTTGTTAAATTTGAATCTACTCATTAGTTTTTTAAAGAAATCTTTCATATCGTTAACTTTATTTATGGTTTTATTGATTTCAAATTTGTTTTCAACAATTTTTTTCTCGTTTACATTCTTCCTGTTATATAACGTTGTCAGTATTTTCTTCAACCTATGTTTCTTGAGATTCACTTTCGTAATTTCATTGGATTTCAATTTTTTTTTAAGTTCAGTGTAATTTGATTTATCTGCAGTAAATGTGTCATCTTTGGGCAGTGACGTTGTACTGCTGTAAGTATTATTATAAATTAAAGTAGTGAAGTTGTGTACCTTGTCTGTCGAGTTTCTGTTTCCAATTTTACTGTTATCAAAATGAGTAGTAACCACAAATGATTTCGTTTTTAATTGGGGGTTTTCAGTCAAAAAAGATTCACTATTATTTTTTACAATTCTTTCAAAGTCTTCTGCTTTTGTTCGTGAATTATTCTGCATAAATCTATTATTGTATTTAGACATCAAATTTTGAGTAACGTTTAATTGTTTCTTTTTACTTTTTAACTTTTCTAATTTTAATAATTTCGTATTTAATCCAGAGCTATGCGTCAAATTGTATGTTTTTTTTTCAAGTTTGTAAGTCAAATAATCGTTAGTATCTATCTTTGCGGTACTAATGAAGTCTATTTTCGTCTTCATAGTAGTTGTTATTGGTGTGGCGACAGTTATTCCAATATCGTTTACTTCATTTTCCGATGAAGATATTTCTTGATTTGTTATATTTGTGTCAACATTATATTGAGCTTTCTTGTAATTTTCAGTGGTCAGTTGTAGAACATTAGTACTATGACTATCACTTAATTCATTTATAGCTTTTTGTGAAGGAAATTGGTTTTCTCTTATGAGTACAATATTTTCCTCAGATTTTGTATCATTATTGTATGGAACAACATTTTTTACTAAAGTTTTTTCGGTAGTATTTGTAAAATTATGTACATAAGGTGTGCTACTTTTCGTCGGTTCTGTAGTCAATATAATTATTGGTAGTTTTAGAACATTAACATTAGTCAGATTGTACGATGCCTGATTTTCCTCTGTTGTTGTGCTTAAATGAGTCTCAGTCATAGGTAAGTAAATAGGTATTCTGTTAGTAGAACTTTTTTGATCATTTATTATGACCACTGTTTTATCCACCATTGTTCCATAGTTTACTTCAATTTCATTATTTAGTTTTTTAGTGATATGTGTTTGATTTTCAGATTTCTTATTTAGTCTGTTTTCTTGTTTTTTAACGCCAATCACAGTAATATTAACCAAATTGGATTGCAAATCATTTTTAATACTTGACGTAGGTAAAGATGTTATAAATTTATCTACGTGTTCTATAGATGAAGCGTTGTGATCTTCAATAATAACTACTCTGTCGTCTAATACATTTGTAGGTTTATGAATATTAATTTCTGCGACATTAACTTTAAGATTTTCATTTTCAGTTATTGATTCAGTTTTATTCGGTGCTTTAATATTGAGATCTTCATTAGTTCCATGTTCCGTAGTTATGTTGTTATTACGCGATAGGCTGGATGTTATTTGAAGGACGTTAAAATCAGGTGTACTTTGAATTTGCTTGTCAACAGACCTCTTTGCTGCGCCGTTCTTTGTGTATACCTGTATCTCTTCATTTGGAATTGCATTTTTATCGGTGGAATTGGCAAAATCATCATTATCTATGGCATATTTATAATATTCAAATGTAGAATCCTGTGTTGCATGTTTATTATTTGCCGTTATGTATAAAACATCCTGCAAAGCATTTGAGGGTATTTCTGTAAAAAAGATAAAAAGTAATAAAAATAACATGATTAATTTACTTTAATATTAAAATATTTAATTACAGTAATATAACAATTTTTTATATCTTTTAATAAGTCTTTTATTAAATCAAAGGGACACATAAAATACTACGGCCTCTGGCCTAGTTGCCTACTAAGCACAGGGTCGCAGGTTCGAATCCCGCCCAAGGCAAACATTCGTGTAATGAGCACTTGTGTTTGTATATTTCAAATATGTATATAATATCAGCTGTCTGTCACCCATAGTACAGGCTCTGCCTAGTTTGGGGTCAGGTAGCCGTGTGTGAGATGTCCTCACATATTATTATAAAAATAATAATAACTACTGATACTTTAAAATACTGTATATGTACCATTTTCGACATCCTGCAAATTTTTTACAGTAGAAATATTTCCTCCTGCACCTCGTTTTGGTCTTTGTGTTTCAGCTTTGTCAGATTTTTCAATGCTAATCTTCTGTGATAGTTTGGAGGAATCATTTGCATCATTCTTACTTTTTACTGCAATTTCTGAAATAATTTTATCATTTACATGTGTATCTATTAACTTTTTGATAACGGTTGCTTTATTTGATGGTAATGGTTCACTTTCATTCATATTAGAAAGACGTTTTTTATTATGATACGCTGTTGGAACATAAATATCGTCATTATTCAGGTCATCAGTCAGGATATGTACTTTAAGAATTTGTGATTTATTTAGTACTGGTTTAAAATCTTCAGACAATGGCTGTATTAAACTATCATTTTGTTTTTCAGTCTCTTTTTTAAATATGTTTTGCTGGCTTCCTAATATATCCACATAACTTGGCGAAACATTAAAAACTATTTGTGAGTTATCACGAAGAATTATTTCATTTGAAATTACTGATCTTTTTACTTTTCTACTTCTGTTTGTCAAATCTTTACCAATCATTCGTCCTACTGCTTCAATAATTCTTCGGTTCATATTAGCTTGAATATCTCCTGAAATTTTTTTCACTTTCTCATTTAACTTCTGCTTGTCTATTTGGGGCCTTTGAGTATTTGTGGAACGCTTTTTTAGTTTTTTCTCTATAAACTCATTTTTAGGCGCAATTTTTTTTATTTTGTTCCCTTCTTGTACTGTCTTAGTCCAAACCTCTTTGGTGGTCCTTTTATTTCTAGGGCTTTCTTTTATCTGTGTAATATTTTTTGTTTTTGAACTTTTGCTCAATTTGTTTATAGGTTTTTTAGCTTTGATATTTTTATCATCTGTACTGGCATTCTTTCTCTCTTTATTCTGTTTTACTACGAAGATTGACTTTTTGTTGTTTTGAGTTTTTTTAGGGTTAGATTTACTAGGTATCCTTCTCTTGATTATTTTATTTCTTTGACTGTTGGTATTATTTTTAGGATAGTTGTTTTTCAAACTCCTTCTCTTCGAACTATGCTTTTTACTTATTTTTTTTGTAATATTTGCCCGTTTGGCACGGTTGTTCCTAAAACTTATTTTATTATTTTTATAAGTTTTATTCTTTTTGTTATAGTCATTATTTTTCAGGTTATTATTTTTATGCAAATGACGTTTATCTGTAATTTTAGTGTTAGTACTTCTGACGTTTTTCTGTTTAGATTTTTCTTTCAAACCTGCAATGTTTTTATTAATGATTTTACTTCCTTTGATAGTAGCTTTATCATCACGTAACTTTCTCGTACTTTTACTGTTTTGAGAGGGTTTATTGTGCGTTTTAATATTTTCTTGGGTGCTTCTTTTTACTAGTACTTTTTTAGATTCCTCAGCAGGTAATTCGTTTTCATCCAGGAATTCATTTTTAGGCAATTCGTTTTTGGACGCCTTAGATACTGTCATTTGATTATTCAGTACGCGTTTCACATGACTTGTTTTTGGCAAATGTTCGTCTGGAGAATCTTTTGCAGGAGGAAGCACACCATTAGGCAGCTTCTTAAGAATTTCTTTAGGTAACTTAACCCCAGATGGTAATATAATCTGCCTCTTCTTTTTCCTTAAGGGTTCTCTTTTTGCCAAGACATTAACAGCTTCAGCCTGTAACTTCTGCATTTTTTGTTTCGTTTTCTGATTTGCCATTTTTCTAACAATGTAATTAGCGCTTTCTGATACCTTTTTCGCATTTTTATTTTGTTTATCGTGCATCATTTGTTTTTGTATTTCATCGGGGATTTTCCTAATCTTCATGTTGACATCATTCCACTTTGCCATGACTTCTCCACCTTGGTCGATTATTGTCGCACTTTTCTTTCTCTTCCTCAGGTCAAATATAGTTTTATTAACAAGAGTTCCATTTTTAAAAAAGTATCGTCTATAATTGTTTTTTCCTATTTTCTTTTTTTGTCTATCTTGCGCCATTTTTTCGGCCAGTTTCTGCACGGCTTGTTGTGCTATTTTTCGTTCAGCCCGTCGAGTTTTGGGTGTCGTGAAAGGATCATAATATTTCATTGACTTTTCATTTCTCCAATTGCTCTTGTCTTTCTTTTTGTCTTCTGAAATATGAACGATGCATTTGTACAGTTTGTTCTTTCTACATTGGCATAATGTACTGCTGATTTAAACCCTATAATCTAGAACTTACCTTCTGTACAAAAACTGAGCAAATGACAGTCCCATTTACCGTTGGTATTACAATCGCATACGGTACAACCCACACACCAGTCGTCTGAAACATTAGAAAACACCTTTATGTGGGGGATATCCAAATCTAATCATTCGGGTTGCTGTAAAAAGTAACTGTAATTGCTAGAAAATATAAGCAAGCTGAAACTGGCATATTTGGTTCAGCAGCCCACTTATATTTAGTTTGGCACTAATTCTGTCTAACTAACGTATCGTGGTAGGGAGCCGAATGCCGGCTTTAGTAATGAGTCAGAAATGTTTGTATACTCGAATCAGTCTATTTCCGTAATATTATGTCGCGTTGTATGCGGAATAATGGATACCTTGAGTACTTTTGTACTATAAGGAGTACCTGCCCCCGTAACATGCAATGCTATGACAAAAGTTTGTCGCACATTTAAACCCGCCATATTGAAATATCTTCCAATAGGATAAGAGAACACGCCTGACAAAATTATGTCTGTCATGCGGGGACCGGGCATGTTAGAGGGGCTGATCTGTCGCAATAACGTAAATCGAACGTAAGTAGTGAACTACATTGCCTGCAATCTCATTTATATATTGTGTATACCTACGCTAGTACTTTGTTTGTTTGAATTGACGTGTCATTTTATTCGTATAGTATAGTGTGCCCTGCCCAGTAAATACAAAGAGACCCAAAGCAAATCTTACATGTGCCTAAAAAATAGAAAAAAAATTATAGCGGACACAGGACACTCAACAGATACCACCAAAATATTCTAATAGCAAAGAATAATTATTTTTTATACACCTTTTTGCCTTTAAACGATAGCGTTTTAGCTAATAATGCGCCTGTAATACGTTTTTATGCTCTCCTGAAAACTATGCAAAATGCACATATCTAACTTGAAAAGCGCAACGACGAATTATTTATAAACTATAAAATGACCGTGATTTTAGTACTCTGGTGTATTGATATTTTTCATTTAATTTCTACCCATCCCCTTCATCTTACTCGTTAGTTCCTTCTCTTCCTGTAATTTAGGTAGTTACCTGGAGGGCAACCCACACTGTAGCTGGCTTCGTGAGGCTTGCATTCCTTTTTTCCATTGCTATTTAAGGCTGAAATCAAACAAAAATATATGCTCCTCACAATTTCATAGTCTGACTTTAAAAAATTAAAAAGTAGCAACACTGTAGTTTCATCCTTTATCAAGAAATTAAACGTGAAAATAAGACGACAAATATTGTTGCTACTTTTTCATTTCTACTCTCTTTTGTCAGACTGTAACTCTTATTACTAGCTACTTAAATAGAATTATCGAAAAAAGCTCAAAAATTGTGAGGAAATTTGTATGACTCTACTATGAACCCGCGTAATAATGTTTTCTCAAGGAAACGAGATATTTAGCTGCTGCATAAAAATTCAAAACCCTAAGAATTTATAGATTTTGGTCTACGTGTTCTGATGCCATGCTTGCTAGTATACTCAGTTTCTTATTTTCATGTGGATTCTAAGGTCATCCAATCCAACGACCTCATTACTATGGTGCATAATAATTGCTGGCTGTCTTAGAAGTGTTGGGCGTTATTAATAGTAGTTACTCCTTTCCTACTAATATTATAAACGCGAAAGTTTGTGAATATGAATATAATATGTTTGTTACTCTTTCACGCAAAAACTACTGAATGGATTTTAATGGAATTTTACAATAATATAGCTTATACATCAGACAACACACAGGCTACTTTTGACCGCGGGAAAATACTTATTTCTCATGGGAAAACCTGTTAACGCGGGCGGAGCGTCATATATGTCCAGCCCACAAAAAAAAAGTCTAAACTTCAAATACAAATATTTCGAGTCATCAACTGAAAGAGATCATCATTTGAGCTGAAATCGTCGTCAATCGTCGGTTCTACGCGCAATGTGCCCATCCCAATGTCACTTAAGTTTAGCGATGACTGTTCTATTAAAATACAATTTTGTATTTAAAAGATGCGACGGCTATGAAGTTTTTCTCCACAGAAGACCGCACAATGCTGCTTTGCTGATATTGCCACTGAATAATGGCTTTATCTAAGTGATGTAGGATTTTCAAAAGTTTATTTAGATATTATAAGTTTCGATTTTTCTTTCTTATCCGAGAAAGGTTTATTTTTGGTTTTCATGCTCTACCCGTTTACCAAACGATGTCCTTTAACACCCCCTCCACACTAGCGTCTTTCGAGCTTCGACGTCGAGCGTCACGCATACATTCATCCGCGTCCGTCTTTTGTTTGACTCGCCTTGCTTGCTGCCTATGATCACTATGATTGTATGCGCGACGCTCGACAGTGACGCTCGAAAGATGCTAGTGTGGGGGGTCAAAGACGCCGTCTACACCCTGTATAAAATATTTTTTTAACCAAATCTGTTCTCACCATCTCGAGCAGCGTCTGCCATGAAGAGGTTGCCGAAACTCAATGGACTACGTCTATTCCTAGAAACTCTGCGAAAAAAATATTAAAGAATTAATTTACCAAACATAATATTGGCTACCTCAAGTTTAAAGTCTATACCACAACAAAAAGGGATAAAAGATTGTCAATTTAGTTTTAGAGATGTGAAGTATCGATTTAGAGTGTTTTAGAGCGTCGATCGCACTACGGTCTGTTTCATTATATTCTCCCGCCCTTTTCGGGTCCCATATGAATGCAAAAGACCGCGACTTTTTAAGTTTTGAGTGTGCCTTGGGAAAATTACTAGTAAATAATTAACTCGGGTCACGTTGTTCCAGAGATGTACAGCTTCTACTTGAAAACATCTGATTCTATTAAAGAATTTGTGGAGTGAGAAAGCATTTTTCTTGACTCTTCCTACCTTTTCTTCACCCAATTGTGCTGGTACGACTCAGGGTCGCACCGTCTATTGTTTCTCGGCCAACAGACGGCTGAGCTGTTATCTCTGCAGAAACAAAGGTAGCAAAGGGTTGGGCTGCCATTTTGGTGGTCCTTCTTGAAGAAGTAACCCTCGCTCGGACATAGCTCGCCGTATTTCGTTACGTAAGTGGATTGGGGTGGCAGATCTGAAACAGAAAAATCACAATTATTGAGTCGCCTAAAGCTTTGGTTTCCTAAGATAGCGGTCATGTAAACAAAATGACACGGTTTCCTAGAAAGCGCCAACAGAGGAATCAGAATAATTGAGCCGCCTAAACTTTCATTTACTATCGCGTCGAGTGTCTTCTGTTGTCATATACGAGTATATCTTTGTTGCCCAATACCCTGCCTCCCTGAACGCTCTTTCTGAGGTTTTCCATGGGCTCCAATGTACACGACTCAGAGTATGTAGGACATGACAATAGGCTTCTGATATGGCTCGTGTCTACATTGGTACACCAGGGTGTGAGGTAAATCAACCTTGAAACCCACACGGCAAACAAGTAAGCATGCATCTGGAACAGATCAAGTTATTGCTTTTCATGAGGGTTAAGAGCTTAGGTTAGTAGTAGGTTGACTTAATCCTGGTGACAGAGTTATTAAGACGCCCAAGGGTTTTGACGTGACTAGTAAAACGACGACAGGTATCCGTGAGATGGTAGCCGGGGACCAGCTGCCTTACGTTTCTTGCGAACCACGGAATTGTCATTCTTATCAGATAATGATTCAGCTGACAATGTTCTAATTAAACTGGGAAAAGTATCACAAACTGATATTTGTAACGAGTGACCTTTGGAATTCGAACCTGGAACATCCGTTATGAAAAGCGAATACTTGAGCGCTTTAATAATAACCCCTGCCTTTTTGTTCCTTTCAAGTAACTTACGTGCATCTTGAAAGCTGAAAACACACGAATGCAAACACAAACTACATATACCAACTAAGAAAGTTTTTGAAGTCATCACTTAAATTCACTTATTAGTAAGAAGAACAAAGAAACTAGTTGCACGAAAATTTATAGCAAACAATTGCAATTGCAAACTACAAAACGTCATAAGTTGAGGTATTTAATTTTTTTCAATATACAATATCAGTTACTTCTTCAATGTTAAGACACGTCTAACCAAGAAGACATCCCATGGAATAATGAATAATTTTGAAACATACGATTGATATTGCAATATAATTTGATTCCCACTGAATTTGTCAACAATATTTCTTGTCTTCAGATTGATCCAGTTCATCGATCATTGTTTTAAAACAATTGGCGGTATTGTTTTTATTATACCTCTTTTTCACGTAAAATGAGATGCTGTCATCCACGAATCTCAAATTTTCGTTAAATAAACAATGCTAAAATTCGTTCGTGGGAAACGCATTAATTTTATTGAAACTGGGACAAGCTCCTCATAAAGGACGTATGTGAAAATTTCTGTGAGACAAAATATTGGATTTTATATACATGGAAGAATCAAGCAAAGATTCAGGCATTCAGTACGGAAGCAAAATCCTAATCTATCCTTAATAATAAGGAATATTGACAGGCTACCCAAATAAAGAATAATTCAATATGAAAGATTAACGGGAACGCAAACTTAATGTCGTCACGGATTGCAATAATAAATCGTAAATAGTTGAAATAGTTTTAGACTAAGTTGTATGCGGGTGATTTCAGGCGCTTTATTTTCAGCACAGTGGGCCTAGACACTAGGCCACCGATGCTCTACCCAAAGGTTTATTTTTCTCGTAATTGTTTTAGCTACGATGTAGAATAATTTCCTAGATTTGTTCTTTGACGGAAGGACAGAAGAAAATAATAGTACTAACCCGTACAGAAAGGACACTCACCCCCCCGCGCTAAAATGAGTTCCCCGCCCGATATAACGCCCCACGCCCCGCACCCCGCAGGCACCGCGGGACTCTACCAGTGGTGTTCGGGGGTGTTTTACATAGCACCTAGCGCCATTGACTTGTAGTTAATATTCTGTTGTTATTCAAAAAGAAGTAGCTTGTCAAAACGCGTTTTATGTATGGATGATTTTTTTAATGTGGCTCCGGCTCGCCGTATATAAGCCTTAATAACACCAACATCTTTAAACAGATAATTTTAAACGTACTTAATGATAGTTCATACTTTGCATTTTAAATTCCAATCAAATCAATAAAATAATCCAAGGTAGTAAAGGTTGCAGAAATTGTTTAAAATTGTTTGATAACACCAAATTACCTCCATTGTTTAACATCGAACACTGTTTGAAAAACAAGTACCTACTTACTTAGGTTAAATTAGGCGCTGTTCGCTTATAAGTTCTACATAGTAATAATTATAGTTTTAGTGAAATTACAACAAACAATATTAAAAAGTGAGATCCTGTTCCTAATTATTGTAAGCTACCGAGTTGTTTTGTAACGAATATCCAAGAAGAAAAGTAGAGACAGAACTTATAAAAAAAATAGAAGTATTCTCTTAAGACAATGTCACGATGATCTAAACAATTTCAAAAACAAAGAAAGAAACAAAACTATAAAAACAATATTTTAATTTGTTAGACAAAGGTAAATATTTATAACAATTAAAAATACGATTAAGTGGTTGATAAAATATTTCACACAGTGTTCGATATCTTATTGTAATTCATTTCACAGAAGATCTAATATACAATATTTACTGAGAAAATCGTAACTTATGTATAAACTAGATAAGTCGATGGCGTCTCTTACCCATTTCCAGAGTTTCTGAGTCGCCAAAATAACACTAACAACTACAGAACAAAGGGTACTTTTGTGATCGATACATACACACACAGATAAAAGTGTTTAGGGATCAAATTATAACCCTATACCGATGCCCTTTACACTTTTAGGTAATGTAGTTTAGATCATTAAAGGGTATTATGCCATTAGACCACGGCTCTAGACTGACAAAATATACTTTGAGTGTGACAACTGAGGGGTACAATATCGAAAAAAATAAGTAGGTACCAAAAAATATATTATAAATAATAATCAAATTGGGGTCTCAAAAGGTAATAACTACAATTTCTTACCTCTGGCAGTAACATAGTGTACCCACAGCAGCCAGACCAGCATATTTGAAACCACGCGCGCCAGTGAGCCAAATTATTACTTAAGCTGCCAAAATGGCCGGTCTGGTGTTTGTAAACATCGCGGAAGTCAAGTTACAGCTACAGGGTTGGAGTTAGGCAGTGAATGAATGCCAGTCTGTACATTTATGCAACAAGTAACTAAATAAATGTGGCCAAAAAAGGATTTATCGCTGCCATTTTGTGTCTTAAGATAAAAAGATAAAGAAATTTATTTACAAGAGTACAAGTAATACAATGTCTTTGATAAAATTACATTTGGTAGCATTGTATTCTGCCGAACAAAATCAGCGTGCAAATTTTGATGTCTTCTGTAACAAACAGCGTTATCGTTCACGTTCATTTAGATTCTAAGAAAAGCAATTCACAGAATGTGACAGGCAGTAATAATAAATATACAGTCTGACCAGTCCATGTCACCCGCAGAAGTCAAGACAACCAGGAGAGACTGATGGTGACGGGGATGGTTGAGGGGACAAGACCTGGAGGCCGAAGTCCTAAATGTTGGTTGGCCTGTCATCCATCGAACGACTGAGCGGAACCAATGGCGGCACTTAGTGGACAATATTAAGAGGAGGCACGATCATCAGCAGTGAGGAACCGATATAAAAGAAAAATCTATACAAAATATAAAAATATATTACCCGTTGTAGTGTCTACTCCTGCCTCCAACTGCATAAGCTTGTCATCATCAAGTTCAATCACTTCCAAAACATCACTGGTGTAGTTAACCCTTGCAGATATTTCTGTAGTATTACCTAGTTCGACTATTTCTAATATATCGCCAGAAACGTTGTATTTTGGAAGCATATTTGTTGTAGCCGCTACAGGAGTTTTAGTGGTAAAAGATTTTGATAAGTTTGTACGAGCTGCAGCATGTCTTGTTATATTAAGACTTCGTATTCGGATTTTATTTCGTCCTCTGTTTTTGAAAGCAAGACGCTTTCTTCTGAAATCACCACCAGTCTTCATTATTGCCTTCGCTGAAAGGTATCCGTCGTTAAAATGTCTCATACTTGGAGCTTTTCTTGTAGTCTTATTATGGGCTTGCAACATATTTTTCATTACCACCGGCTTCAATGTGATGATTGAAGGAGTTGTGGTATCCGAATTTTGAAAACCTAAATATTGAGTCAAATTTCCAAAAGATCCAAAACCATCCAAGTATCCCCCTGAAAATGGAATACCAAATAGATACAGATAACAACATGGTAGGTCAGTTATATGATGATAAGCTAAGGCTCGGGTCATCATCATCATCATCATTTCAGCCGAAAGACATCCAGTCACATATTATCAATATCTTTTTTTATCATGTCATTGATCTTCATGAGTTTCAACCTTAGCATGGTAAAATCATTATAAGAAACACAATAGATTATGCCCTCATTGCCAGAGAGAGCTATAGCCTCACTTTATCTTAAACGTGGCAATATTTTCCCTCTCTCTCAGTCCACAACACTTCAATTAAACCTGCTTCCAAAGTTCCCTCCATCAGCTTAAAAGTTACTGACCAGGAGTAAGTGTAACAACCAGCATTGCCACTACGACAGCAAGCTTGATTTTAAAAGGTTTCTTCCAGGGTATACTCCTGACGTAGACAAACATGACTTCTTCTTTTCGAGTCGACAGCAAACTCAGAACATTACTGACCTGATGAGAGGAAAGCGTACAGTAAAGTCAGCAGTATGATCATGTTGCTGGATCGCCGTGGCCACTGACGCCGGCGCATGCGTCTCGGGTGGAGCGCACGACACTATTTGTAAACATTACTGTAGGTTCACGTTTTTTGGTAACAGAAGCGGATTTAGAAGGACGATGAGAAAGGGAGTGATACTAAAAATAGGAAAGTTTTGGCAGTTGGCGTATTGTACTCTGCTCGGTTCCTGTAACACATGCTAAGGAAATCCGTACACGATTAAGTCAGTACGCATAATTTCAGGTACTTGTAAATTGATTGATACCCCGTGATTGATACCTAAAGCAGAAAATAATGCTATTTTCCATCAATTACGCATATCTGTATAGAATTAGAAATACAATTTAGCTTCAATTTACTTGAAACTTGATACAAGCAATCCTCGACATTATTAATGGAATCCATATTAAAGTTAGTGTTCACAAAAAATTTTTAGCTGAAGAGGATAAGAAGGGAGTAAAAGTAATATTTAATAATATTAAATTCTTTATTTTGCTAGAGTCAAGACATAAAGCACTAGATTACCCAAAAGCAGAACAACCCTGTTTCCTAAACTAAGAAACAGTATTCCTGTATCTAAGGAAACAGTGATCTAACGTAATATAAATAAAGTTTTATTTTTTAATGATATTGACGACGCTATAAAATGTGCGCACAGATTATTGAATTTTTTTGCAGTCGTGAAGGAATACGATGCGATGACAAACTACGAGTAGCATCAGCAAACTATTGAGATTTTTTAATAATAGGTTCCTATTTTCTTAGCTCCAAGTACGTCCCTTATACCGAAAACATAATTTACCCAAACACGGAATGTTCTGAAACCCGAGCAGTCCTCAGTCGTCACAGCCTCGGAATGCACGGCTGTTTTGGTGTTTTCTTGTTTGTGTTACACGTCTCCGGTGAGTCTTATTTGTTTGTCCAACTCCCTTACACTTGTTTACCTTCTCTTGTTTCTTTTAGAAATATTCTTGATGTATAAGCTCATGTACAGTAGGCATCATCGACTGGCTGGACCTGTTCTTGAGAGCGCTGTTATTCCGTAGTAATGAAAGCTAGTTTCGTATTGCGACACTCCAGCCGCATGTGCTGCTTACTGTACAGTCAAGAGCACGCTTAGCAACAAGCTTTGGAATCTCCACTAATTAGAGAAACGTCGGCGGGAGTTCTTATGTCTGTTGAATAAGGGAGACAATCGTGGTGTGCATAGTTCAGCTTACTTTGCACTTCACCATTGATTCGACGCTTTTATGGTGAAGGAAAACGTCCGCGTCGTGAGTATCTGCACATACCTGCGAAATTCAAAGGCGTGGTCGACTAAGGTCATCATTGACAGCTTTTTAACCTATCGGGCTATTAAATACGACAAATTTCATGTCCTCTCTTGTTTTATCTTAGCTCAGACTGTCTATTACAGCAAATTAAATGCCTTCCTCTCTTTTTTTAATCCAAGACGAAAAAGAGGGGTGTTATAAGTATGACGTATGTTTCTGTCTGTGGCATCGTAGCTCCTAAACGGATGCCCGATTTTGGTCTAGTTTTTTTTGTTGCAAGGTGTCACAATCGAGAGTGTTTATAGCTATGATCCAAGAAAATATTTTCAGCCATTTCAAGATTATCAGTTCTTTTCTAGTTGTTGAAAGGATCAAGTAGGTAACGGTTTTGAGCCGAGGGGTTTTTAAATTTTAAATTTAATGTTATTTCCACTTATTCTTAACCTGAAAACTACTTTTGGTCAGTCTTTTAAGGCGACTACAGGAGCTAAGTGGCGCCCCCACATTTAAAAAAATAATAACTCGTAAAATAATCAAAATTTCAAAAATCTGAAACGGCGAAGATCTAGACGGTGTTTTGTAGGATATATCCATCAATAACTACTAGCGAGATATAATAAATAAAGTTAATGGCTTCAATATATCCTACAAAACACCGTCTAGATCTTCGCCGTTTCAGATTTTTGAAATTTTGATTATTTTACGAGTTATTATTTTTTTAAATGTGGGGGCGCCACTTAGCTCCTGTAGGCCCCTTAAGTAGGAATCCGTAGTATTCGTCCCTAAGAATAAAATGTCCATTCATTATTTCAATTTGTCCCAAGATTGTGTGTTTCGTAACCAATCCGCACTAGGCTAGCGCACCGTGGTTGACTAAGGCTTAATACATCCTAATTCAGGGAAGCATAGTAAGTAACAGCCTCTGTGTTCGAGTGGTCAACTACTCGCCTCACTTTACGGAGGTTCTAGGTTCAAATCCCGGTGGGGATCCGTCGAACATCACTTTGTGAGACTTTCCCCAGTTTGGTTAGGACACTGCAGGCTGAATCACCTGATTGTCCGAAAATGATGATTCCGTGCTTCGGAAGGCACGTGGAAGCCGTTGGTCCCGGTTACTATCTACGGATGTAGTCGTTAGTACATGAGCCATGTCAGAAGCCATAGGCGGCTCAATGATCCTGACCAGGGTTTGTGAGGTCGGTTAATTAGTAACCCACACGCGAAGTAAAAAAAAAGGTTAGGCTCGAGCCCCTCGGTGGGGACATTATGGACTGTTGACATGTCTAGGTGTAGATTAGGTAAATAACATGAAGGAAGAAAAAATTTTACGCGTGGAATTTTTTTTCCTTCATGGTAAATAAGATATAAGTGGCACTCAGCAAATACTGAAAGATTATGCTCAGTCAGAATAGATCAGGGGCTCTACTCTTGAAATCAATATCGATCCCGATTTCAACCCAATTCAATACCAAAGTCAATTTTTGACCGCTACCCTTGAAAATGTGCTATTTAATCTAGTTCACTCAATATCCGCCCAATATGAAACCAAGGTGGCGCTAGTGTGGCATTCGAGAGTACAAAACGCCTGATATCAATGAAATATTAGCCCCTCATTTCACAAACATATTTTTAGATGCTGTGGCCTATGATGATATAAAGCAAGAACCTTAGAGAATAAATATACATATATAGAGCACGCGCATCGCTCCGCTGCCTTTATGTCAAGCGTAAGCAAATTTTGGCAGATTTTGTATGGGCGGTGAAATCAATAACATTTTCCTTGTTGGATTTGTTCCTCGAGTCATGTTTGCAACTTATCACTGGACATTTCAAAATGTTCTCCTATTAAATTTCTTATTTTTACGGGAAAAATAATCAGCTACGATAACCATTTGATACTAAACGAAGGCGCTGAAGATATTCGGACTGTTCATATCCGTGCTTACAGTTCATACTCGATAGGCGTACTCTATCCCTCCCAGAAATTTTTCTATTTATACTCTAAGGCAAGAACATTTGCGGTTGTTTGCCCTACACATCACACTACTGTACCTAATGTTTCATGTAGGTGTGTTTGCATAGTGTGTATGGCCGCGGACGATCCTACCTCAAAATCTGATTTGCCCCCCCCCCTAGGCCAGAAGCTGGGTACGCCCATGGCCCCTCTGATTACCTTTCCTATAGAAACTTTTATGGGAAACAAAAAAAAACTTTAGTCCCAATAGTCATTTTAATTAGACGTTATATACACTGTAAAAACTGATTATTTGTCCGCAATATATACTATATATATACTATTTGTAGTACTCATGAAACTGAACAACTTTGCTGAACATAGGTTGAAATCTCAACATCAAAATTCAACTTTTCATACAAAGTGGCCGTGAGTTTTTAGGAAATGATAAATTTCAATTTTGAGTAAATTTTAGTTTTCCAACCTACATTATATAGATTCTTTATTGTACACACAAAAATACAAAAAGCAGTACATTTAAGTGGTAGTTTACAAGGGCGAGCTTATCTCTAAGTAGAGATCTCTTCCAGCCAACCCGTAGGTAACAATTGTGAGAAAACTTCTACAAAATTGCAGGAACAAGGCTGTGTAAGTATTTGATATAATACTTACTAATATTCATATTACATACACCATACTTACAATAAATACAATAGAAATGACCAATAACTATACACCTACATAAACCTAAATATAATATATACATATAATTATATACATACCACATGCAATACATAAACATACACATAATAATTATATGATAATTATGACAATTGTGATAAAAAGTGCTCTTTCAGTCTCTTCTTAAATGACTCAATGGATGGACTATTTTGTATGAACACGGGAAGTTTGTTCCAAAGCCTGAATTAAAAAAGAATATATTCCTTAAAACTAGTTATGTGAAGTATAGTTTCTAACGTTTCTAAGAACAAAAATGTGGGCACTCAGGCACTCCGTTCTGTTTAAATAACAAATGAAAAACCACCGTTATTACCGCAGTTTTCAATACATTTTGTTAGCATGTTTATAAACTTCACAAGTCTAGGCCACGTGACAGAATACAAACAAACTTGCACATTTTTTTTGGAAAATAAGGTTATGTAATTGTTTTAGTTAGAATACTGAATTGAAGTATAATCAAATCGAATAACAACCCTTAACCCACACACGAAGAAGAAAAAGGTTAGGCTCGAGCACCTCGGTGGGGACATTATGGACTGTTGACATGTCTGTGGCTTGCAATGGGTATATTTCCCTAAATATACATAAAATATGGTACCTATTCAAATATTCTAAATTAGTTCTCCATTGGTTTCATTTATCTCTATGAGCAATGTGTGGCAATGTGCCAAGTTTCAAGACATAGGTACATAGTTATGATTCTTAAGGGCTCGTCTGCTGAACGCCTCTACTATAAATTTAGTTAAAATCCTCGCAGGATCATACTTAATCTTATTATTTTACTAGTGTTCTGTCCATTCACGTTGTATTTTTCCCTTTTCTTCCTTGAAAATAAATTAGACCCTACTGCAGAGTATACTAGCGCTTAAACCATTAAAATAGTTACAACGGGTAATACTTATGCTGTACTATACTATACCACGCTAGTCTGGTGAAAGTTAGTGGACTTCACACACAAACTTTGAATTTCAATGCAGTTGTTATTATTAATTCTGTGGTTGTGTTCAGGTTTCCTCACGATGTTTTTCATCACCGTAAGAGCGTCAATTAAAATGTACTCTTACATATATGAATTCGAAAATGGAAAACACGTTAGTACGTGCCGAGGCATGAATCCGTGTCTCCCGGATGGAAGCCAACCACCCCAGCCACTAAGCCACGGACGAAGACTCTTCAAATATATTTTGTCACTAGCTTTCCGCCGCGGCTCCACCCGCGTTAACAGTTTTTCCCGTGGTAATGAGGCATTTTCCCGCGGTTAAATGTAGCCTATGTTACTCGGGTTGAATGTAGCTTTCTAATGGTGAAAGAATTATTAAAATCGACACAGTAGATTTTGAGTTTATTCGTTACAAACATAGTGTGTAAACACACACAAAAATACATAATTTTCAATTTTTATTATATTAGTATAATGATATTATTATTAACTCTAGCTGTAGAGAAAATTTTCATTTATTGTTTCTTCGAAGTAGTGAAGCAAAAAGTACCTAATTGAAACAAATATGTAGGTAGGTACATGTTTAATAAACAGCTCATCTTAGTGAGTGACATCATAATGTTATTCAATACTTTTTCCTGTTGCATTAGGGTATGTGACTCAAAACAATAAACTGGGTTATTTGTGTGACGTAAACAAGTGCAATGTAATTTATTTTCATTAATTTAATTTAATTTAGAACAAAACACAAAGTGTTGTGAAATGTTCAAAAACAAAAGAACTGCCGAAACGTCAAATAAATTGAAACAAAGAAATCAAACAAATAAATTGGAAATTAAATAAGAGAATCGAAATATCTAGTTGTTTCCAAGCTTTGATTTGCTATTGCTAGTCATATTAGGGCCCGCCACATCTGTATTCTAAGGTCTAAACATTACTTGGAGTCCCTATAATGTACCTACACAGATATGACGGAAGTCGTCACGACTAAAGTCTTGTTATGGAGTAAAAACTAAGTATTCGTCAAGTCAGACTGACACTCTAGTCACTTTATATAACACACTAGCTTTCCTCCATGGCTCCGCCTGCGTGGGATGGGAATGAGGCATTTTCCCGCGGTCAAAGGTAGCCTATGTTCCTCAAAGTGAATGAGGCTTTCTAATGGTGAAATAATTTGTGAAATCGGTCCAGTAGTTTTTGAGTTTGTTCATTACACACACACACACACACACACACACACAATACAAATCTTTCCTCTTTATAATATTAGTATGATGTGGTGATGAAGTATGATAGCGTCTAATATTGAATGTTTTCTTACTAAGCTGGGTTGCCTGGAAGAAATTGCTCTAAGCAATAAGGCCGCCTGTTGCCTAACGCTTTAGTATGTAAGTTATTATAATTGTACATTTCCTGTTTGCGTGCAATAAAGAATATTGTATTGTATTGATATGATTGCAGCGTTCCGATGGAATAACCAGGCGTTCGCCTACATCGGGGGAATCGGGAACGCTGATATGAACTACAGAAGATTTGTTAATGAACCCTGCAAGTTGTGCCTCGGTCCTCAAGACTGTTTCGGATTCAGTTCAGAAGCGTAAGTACTATTTAATAATAATAATAACTGACTAGCACCCATACAGAAAAAGTTGCGAAGTACATAGATCTTTCTGTTAAAAGTAAGACTCAATGGCAAGTACATACAGTCAAAACTATCCCCATAATCCTCTCCACAACTGGCGTCATCCCGAAAACCCTACACAGAAGCCTCGAAGTCCTTGAACTACATCCATACACATTACACACTCCTACAAAAAGCCGTCATTCTAAATACCTGCCGTATCGTCAGAAAATTTCTTACTTTAACTTCATAACTTTCCAACGAGCACTTGGCTTTGGCCCGTGCAAAAAAAATCCTCTTCGGAGAGAAAGAAAAGAAAATAATAATAATAAACCTGCAGGACAGCTTTGTGGCGAAGCTGTTGGTGATTGGCGTCACCACGGACCCGAGTTCAGAGGGCATACTTTACCATCTTTCGCCTCTTGGCTTGCCTTAACTGGCCGGCCTCGAGTGAATAGCGCAAGAGCGGAACCTATGCTCCAGGGTGGAAGTGTATAATATCATAACGCCGGGGGTTCTACTAGGTGTTCCACCGACGTCTAACGCCTTGCAGTCTCACCTATCCACACCCTGAGCTACTTACGACAATGTTGCTCTCTTGTCGCACCATGCGTGCGGCCGTTTAGGGTGGCCCATTTATTAAGTGGCCAGTTACCGTCTGCTAGATTTAATGTCGTGAGATCTTTTACAAGCAGACGCTCGCTGTCTCACCTCAATAGCCTACTTTTCCAGTCCACTAACTCCCACCCCCATAGCCCAGACCAGCATTTGTCCCTCCCTGAAAATAGTTCTGCAGCTAGCGGGGACTGTCCCCCAGCACATTTCTGTAGTGTGTTAGAGAATAGGCCCCGGTAGGTGCGTGCCATCTCACATTTCAGAATAAATGGTACTAAACGGGCCTCTACATGTTGGCTTTGGCCCCATGCATGCCTCCCAAAGGTCCGGGTCTCTATAGATCGCTGATCCAAAAGTGTACCAACATGATGAATAATAATTTTTATTTATTAAGGCAAAAGACCTTCGTTTATTTGTCACTTCGTTTCCTGAGGGACTTGTTCCTCGTACGGCCCACAAGCGAGCGGCCCAAATGGGCCGTAGGAAGAATCTCATTATTTTGACGCGACTCGAGAACCCCCTAGGTACGTTTTTCGTCGTCATTCAAACAGTAAGTTATCTCCATACCAACTGGCCGCATCGGTTTGAATGTGAGCGCGCCGTATAGGCACATAGGCACGCGCCGTCACGCACACGCTTGCATTGAGCCCATACTGCCGCCCCCTTATTCCCCCTTATTTTATGCTAGTGTGTGCGTGCCAGCACACATTTAAACCGACAGTAGTGGCACGACAAGACAACTTACTGGTTTTACTTTGATTCAAATGACCACTCTTTCACAGGTGCGAGTTATATTCAGAAACGACTAAGATTTTGAAGAAGAATGACGAATTTAAAGATGACAAGTCGAACCCCAAGTTGAGAGCTGATGTTGATTCCATGGTTTACGATATCATTGAGACTGGTAACTGTATTAAATTTTTACATACAATTTGCTACGCTAACCTACAAAATATGCTTCAAAAACCATTGGCTAAAACTCAGAAATCAAGTACCAGTTTATTTTCCATGCAATACAAGAAAAGCATTGTCAAATTTAGAATTTACCAATATATCTTTATTTTATTTCTTTTTTATAATATAATATGATGAATGAACGACAATCTCCTAAAAAAGCGAAAATGTAAGCCTAAAAGTGTTATATTAAACCAAATAAGTCAAATCAATTTTAAAAAGAAGAGTGTAAAAGTACTGCTTACTTATTACGAACCTAACCTCATTTTTCCCTCGTTACAGCTATTACAGAAGATCTTATCCAAGAATGTATTCCATTCATATCAAAATATACTGATTGCACTAAGGGTAAGTCTAAAATGAAAACTTATACAGAATTGTAGATATAATATGAATTTTTATAAAATTCGCTTAATGTATTAAGGTACCTACACAAAAACATGCAATCACAAGGTACTTGTAACATGTCTTAAAATTTAGGGCCTGGCTACAGATTCAGGCGACGCGCGGAGTAGTGACGCGGTGGTACGCTAAAGCACAGATACCAAATAGAAGTCCCTACAGAAGCGACTCACTTAGCGACACAATTCAAATAAATAGCAACCCTATCTCCGTTACAATAATGTGCAATTCAAATCGCACGGTACTAGCTGAAAACACGAAGTTGCTGCCTCTTTTATATCGCACTAGCGACCCGCCCCGGCTCCGCACGGGAAAATGGTTATTGTGGGTTATCCTTAAGTAAATTATGCATGTATTATACATATAAACCGTCCTCTTGAATCACTCTATCTATTTAAAAAAACCGCATCAAAATCCGTTGCGTGGTTGAAAATGAAAATGAAAATGAAATATGTTTTATTCGAAGTAAGATTTTACAAATCATTTTTCGACGTCGAGGCGGGTTCACAATTTGGCTGTCTTCTGTGAAGAAGAACCCGCCGGAAGAAACTCCACAGGCGTTGCATCTTTTCAAACAAAAAATATTATTTTATACAATTTGATTCATATACCAAAGAGTGCAAACGAAGTATGCAGTAAGAGGAAGGCCAGAAGTCAAAGTAGAAAAACTAAATTAAGTAACCAAAAAACAACCGGCAATCGACTAGAGTAGACCAGTCCCCCCAAGCAGCACCACGTTCACGGGTTTGACGCATGGGTCAGCCACCGCCGGGCTCAACCATATTAGAGGGAACCCAACGACCCGGCCCATACGCCACCGCAAGTCAGGACACTTTAGTGAGCATGAATACTCAGTCAGCCAGATGTTGTCACGACAATCTAATTAATGGCTTCCCAATTGCATAGTCGATTCGCACTACAATGTTGCACAATTACGTAGTTTTTACAAACAAATTTTGTTAAGCACTGTGTTTCCCGTGTCGAGCTGGAGTCTCCACACACCAAGCTTTTAGGTTTTAAAGATTTAAACATACATAGGGACATAGGAACATAGGGACAGAGAAAGCGACTTTGTTTTATACTATGTAGTGATATCGTGATGATCGCCTATCTAAAACCACTCGGGGTTGTGCATCGGTCAATCATAACAAGCGCGCAGAGTGACACGCGCCTGGCTGAAGCCCGCGCGCACAAAGCCGCTCTTTAGCCTAAGCGCACACGTTTAGGAATTCAGATCAGGAGCCCTATTTCTCAAACGTTCGTGTCGCTAAGATCGCTCGATTTCTACTGATTTACGCTCGTCTCACGAAAAACGGCATTTTTGGATCGTTCGATTGCAACGAGTGGTTTTTGTTTTATCTGCGTAAAACGAACAAAACACCGTATCGAAGACGAGTGACTCAGAAATACGGAAAAACGGCGTCCTTCGACTTGGAAGTCGACTGTGACTTATGTCGCATACGCCTACGCTAAGTCATACGAACGTTTGAGAAATAGAGCTCCAGGACTTCAGTACACACCTAGCGAGCTACTCGGGCGAGGCGGGCCGCGCGCAGTATGCGCCTTACAGCTCGCTTGGTATGTGCGCGATAAATCTGCATGCCATTTGGATTTTTCCATCCAGGGTTATGCGCGAAATTGTATTCTGCTCCTCTCACCCCGCTACAGTACCTTCGATGCTCGTTGTGCCGCAGTTGGCGTCAGGGAAATAGTATGTACTAAGTAATATGATTAAATGAGGTAGTAAATATTTTGTAGATAACATCTGTCTGGGCTGCAAGACCTGCGAATGTAACGAGAGGGGTTTGTGGAACTGCACTGTCAACGAAGAGTGCCGGCCAGACCTCATCCAGATCGTGGCCAACAAAAGAACTCTCTTCAATGTCATCGAAGTCATCAACAAAAGTACAGTTTTCATTCCTTTTTCATAATCAAGAATATATGGATTGGTTTCCATGTAGATACTGAGGAAATTCTCTCATTTTATCATATAAGTATAAAAAACTAAGGAGATTCCAAAGAACAAGGTACTGGGGCTGCTCAGTGAAATAAAATAGCAATAAGGCCGCCTATTTGTACACTTTTACTGTTGTATACTGAATTTCTTATTATTACTGGTGTGCAATAAAGTATATTCTATTCTAAAATTTTGTAACAGCATAAGAAAACCCCACTTACATTTGTCATTTAAGTCATTCCTGTGTACTCTACAAGACTGTACTTAGCTGTTAATAGGTATAATAAAATAAAATGTATTTCACAGTGACGGCGGCAGTAGCTCGAAACAAAAGATCAGTTCAACACTCAATCAGGTCTTTAGAAGACATGGATTTAGAAAATGATATGAACGAAAATAATATTTATTATGAGGATAAACTTTTTGAAAGAGACAACGAAGAACAATCTCTTAAAATAGAGCCAGCAGTTATAGAGACTAAATATTATGATAATACCCGATATGCCATCCCAACTACCACAGAAAAACACGAAAAAAAACCGAAGCAACTTGTGAAATTGATCGTAAACTCTTTGATAAACGATGCCCTTCCAAGTATTTTTGATTCAAATAGTTTTGATATTGAAAGCAACCGAGTTAAGCGATGGGTCGAAAACAACGAAACAGCTAATTTAAATTCAAATCATATTCAAGAAGCGCCACAAATGTCTGACAGCGACAAAAATACGCTGCAAAATAAAATAACATTTGACGAAATTTCTGAATGGCTCAATGAAATACACCCTCATTTCCACATGGAGAAATTGAGTGGGGCCATAGTTGACATGAATGATAACTACAATCCTACTACGGGCCAGGAAAATCTAGAATTCACAAATAAAGATATGCGGGAAGGTAATGAAAAAATATATTCTATTATTTTCACTTATAATAACGTTGACTTGACCTAGTTACTTTTTTGTTTTTCAGGTGCAGATACTGTAACATCGGCAGGTATTCATCCAGAATATATCGCTTTCGAAGAAGTTTTCGGCACTATGCACTTTGATAACAAAACATACGTTCGTAGAAAACTGCCGCTAGAACATGCGTCTCAATATACTGAATCTGATATTAATATATACGACGACAAATATTATGAAGATACAACCCCTGGTGAAAATTTCTTAAGTGCAAACAACGCAACCGTTGTAACAGCTGACACTGCTGTTATTACTGAAAATAGCATTACTGAGGACTTTACAGAATACTTTTTCCAGTCACCAACCAAAGTTGTAGTAGATCTACTTAAAACGGCAAATAAAGATTCAGATAATGAAAAAGGTCTGTAGTAACTTTGATATCCACTCATGATAGATTGCAATTAGTTATTAGTCCCCTTATTTTGGTATTTATTATACCTACATTTATTTATTTTAATGTAAACCATTATTTACAGAAAATTCTCGTTTGAGTAATAATACAAAAGATGACATGTATAACATAGACGATCAAATAAATTCTATAAATGTAATGAAAAGAGATGTTGTGTCAGTAAATAAACAGAAAAAGACTAATTTTAATGATAATATCATAAATTCAACAGAAAATAATATATTATCGAGCAATTCTATAAAAATAAACATAAACGATACTAATTTAAATTACTTAAAGGATGGCGTGTTAGCACCTTTAGACAATATTCTAAGAAATAAAAATAGTGAGATAATAGAATTGCTTGAAATAAAGGAACGACTTATAAAATTTATAGAATCGAATCCAGATGACATGCATATTAATAGATATAATTTAAATCTGAATAAAAGTGAATACGTTCCCAAATCTGACAGTGAATCATTCAATTTTAGAAGAAGCAACTTGACTATGATAGACAAGTACAAAATCAAGCTGAAACGTGATATTTATGAAGTTATAAGAGATGTCGTTGGTATTAGGAAACTTTATAGCCAGGACATGAAATTTCCAGCAGAGTTAAACTTCTTGATACGGTCTTTAAAACATTATATACATAAAACAGGTTTCCATCTAAAGAATAAAGAAGTTATAATGCGAAACAATGATGGTGGTACTCGTAGAACGTCTTACACAAACTCTTTTCAGAGCTCAAGTAAAGTTAAAAATGTTATTTTGACTACTTTTGATCTCCTTCTAAAGAACATACGAAGCTCTGATGCATTACAGTTTATATCGCCTCACTCGAGAAGAATTATTCAAAGATTAATTAATAAATACTATGTAGATGACTTTGCAGGTACAGGTTTAAGAATTTATGATCCACACTACAATATGACCAACGATTTAAGCAAAATTGGTTCTCAATGGCAAGAAATGTCTTTTGTAAGCAATACGTGCCCCATATATAACAAACTGCACGTTTTAAAGAGACTACATCTGACTATTGCAGTAGATGCAGAAAAAATTAATGATGCATTAGCGCTCATAAAATTTGCAAGAGGTAGAAGAATGGTTCCAGCCGATGAAACTAAGGGAGAAATAATAGCTATGAACATTAACAAAAACTTAAACGCAGTTAAGCGTATGTTTGAATCTGAATTCAAGCAAACAACACATATAGTTGATATAAATTCTGAGGAAACAAATGAGAAAAAGCACAAAAAGAAAAACTCATTTATGAATCAAATTCGAAGACTTCTTAAAAAATCTAAAAAGAACATTGCGAAGTTGTTACGAAGAAACGTGCCTAAAACAGAGATTGTAAAAGAAATAGCGAGGAAAGATGTTGAAGAGATGACCAAAAAGAAGTTACAAGCTACTATGGAGAAATGGCAGACTAACTTAAACATCATTCCAAGAGTCAAAAGGTCAGATGCAAATTATGGTAAAAGGAACAGACGTATTGCAAATATATTACCAAAATATTTAAGAGGAAAAGTTCATCCTGGAATTACTAAAAATGAGAAAACTAATCTGGAACATAAAGAACTAAAGAAAAAGGGCTCTATTAAAAAGACAAATAGCAGTATGGGTAAGAAAAAGATAATTTTTATATAAGCAATATCACGTTGCATGTCAAAATAACATAATACAACAACGTAATGAAATAACTAAATGGCAAGAAACTCCACAAGTATATAGATATTAGCTTGCTTATCGTGTAGGTTTCGAGATTATCCTACCTCATAAACCCTGGGGCCCGTTTCACGAAGCTACAAGTTACAATTCCTTGTAAAATTAAATAGCAACACTGACCAAAAGCGGCAACATTAGTAGTTACAAGTGTTTCTCAACGTAACTTTTTAACAATTGTATTTTTTTGGCTACAAGTACAAATTTACAATTCATAGACATTTTTTTTGTTTCTATTGTAAAATTTCGATAAATCGAACAGTGTTTCACAAAATAACTCAAACTTGTTAACTTTTTATCTGTCAAACTTTCTACAAGTCTACCTAACTCTGGAGCTAGGTAGACTTGTAAAGTTTAATAACATTTAAATTCAAAAGTAGCTGAAGCATATTCTGCTTAGTAATATATTGTGAATTTAAGTTTTATTAAAGTTATTTATGTTTTGTAGGTACAGTCAGCAACATACACTAGGGGAATTGATTCAAATTTATATGGATTTGATTATGTACTATTACAGATCAAGTTAATTGTTTTTACCCACTGATAGGAAACTATCTAATTACCCAGGATAGTATATTTAAGTAGTAAGGAAATTCAGTTACAATACTATGATCAAAGGTTTCAATAGTAAAACAGAGCAGTTTGGTAGCTATTTACAATTAAAAGTCAAGTTCAACCTTTTATCGGTATGTACACACACAATAAGATCATGGAAACAATATATATAAATAGAGAAAAAAGTATGTACCTGGTTACCATGGAGGACTTTTTCATATTTTGCCAAAAGACGTCTCGGGTATAAGATAAATATTTCCCGGCTGGTACAAGCCCTATTGCTAGGGCAATATTATGAACTTCAGTCGAAGACTTCAGTACATGTGGCATTTTTATCCTGTTTTGTTAATGTTGGAGAAAAAGCCCCGCAAAGCACATCTCTTTTTAAAAAAATCTTTTAGTAGAAGAATTTTATGCTCCTTCCTTTCAATCTTGTTCCTTGCAAAGTTCCAAAGTTTTCAAAGTGATTTGTTTTTAATATAAAGACTCATATGGTTGCTTTTAATTTAATTGCTAATAATATGAATTGTTACCAAACAAACCATAGTATGTACCAAAGGCTCGCTAGTTTGGCATTTACATGAGTCAATGGTTTAACGAATATTTTGTGCTATGTTATTTAATTTTTGGGTACTACACTTGTAAAATCGAGAATTCGTTCCTTGTAATCTGACTCTATAGTCATTTGACTATAGTGATTCTCCAAAACGATGTTTGTGAAACACTTGTACTTGTAAATTATTAAATTTTTGAACTTGTACTTGTAGAATTGTAACTTGTTACTTGTTGCTTTGTGAAACGGGCTCCAGGTGTCATAATTATTGAGGCACCTCTGGCCTCTGATAATGCTCATATACTCTTAACATCCTTCCGCAGATAGTAGCCGGGACCAACGGCTTAACGTGCCTTCCGAAGCACGGAATCATCTTTCTTCTCGAACTAGCGGTTGGTTCAACCTTAAAAAATGAAGTGAGGAAAGTCTCAAATTGTAAAATTTCTTCGACGAGCACCGGGATTCGAACCCGAAACCACCTTAATATAAGGCGAGCATTTTACCTCTTATAATTAACTCCCGACGAAAAAGAGGGGTGTTATAAGTTTGACGTGTGTATTTGTCTATTGTCTGTCTGTGGCATCGTAGCTCCTAAACGGATGCGCCGATTTTGATCTAGTTTTTTTTGCAAGTGTTCTTAGCTATGATCAAAGAAAATATCTTCAGCCATTTGAAGATTATCAGCTTTTTTCTAGTTGTTGAAAGGATCAAATAACGGTTTTGTGACGGGGGTTATTTTTTTTTTTATTTAGTGTTATTTTGTTGAATGAGTTCAAATATAGCACGTATTTTTTGATAGTCCCAATTTTTCCTTATATTTAATGGTTATCTTTGCAGATGTCATAAAAAAACCACATTCAGCCAAATTAAAAAATAAAAAATCTAAAAATGTTACTGCATCTTTTGCCAAACATTCTGCTGCGACACAAAAGCATCTTAAAAAAAGGGCGCACCTTAAAATAAATGGGGATCAGAAATCTAAAAAAGAATACGCTGCTCATGATAAAACGGACAACGTGAAGCATTTAAAAAAATACAACACCAATACACGCAGCACAAAAAAACGCATTCCAGGAAGACGTGCTACAACAAAAGCCACAAATTTGAAGAGAACGAAAATAACAATTTCGACTATTCATCCTCTTTTAAAACACAAGAACACAATAAAAGCCCACAAAAATCTTGTAAAGTCTAACAGAAGGGTTTTTAAGACGCATGCACCAAAAACACCCATTACTACAAAGACATACTCAAGTAAAAATTCTAAATTCTCTAATATTATTACAAAGGCTGCAGTTAAGGAAACAACTATAGTTCCAGTAACTGATAAACGGAAAACCGCTACAAAAGTCGACTATAAAACGAATTACATGAATACTGCAAACATTGAAACCACAACATTTTCAGCTACTGCAGCTAAACATATAAATTCAACTCGACATGAAAACAAGATAGCTCCTATTTCAAAAGGCATGTCAGCTTTGATACCTGATTCTACTGTAAGCTATACCGTTAAAAAAACCCGTCATAGAAAAAAAACATCGAATAAAAAGTTGCTAAAAAGAAAAACTTAAAGCTACAGTTGCACTGAATAATATATATAATATAATACAACACCTAGTTACACAATAAAAGTACAAGACTAACCAGAATTATTTTATTTACCGGTTCATTTCTTGTTATCATTATTTGGTTCCCATTCTAGTGTACAACCTTAGGGTGGTAATAGACACCTCAGTCACCGCACCGACTTCCCTCGATCCTTACCAAATTATCAGTCCTCCTTCTAGGTCTGGGTGTTTCTCTTTTCCGATGCGTGGTTGCCATTAAGAACAATTCTGTTCTGCCCCCTGCAATTATTCTTCCAGTCTATCTCAAAATCCCTGATTCGTTAAGCACAGGCAGTCAATGTAAAAATATTTTATTGGTGACTTTATTTTTTGACAGCTTTATTCTATTTTAACCAAATTCTAGAATCAAAAATAACGAAAATACTATGAACTCTCTTTGTGTCTGGTCCTTACTAGACCTTAATATTTAGTAGACCATATTTTAAAAAATACATTTTGAATATTGGTGTCGCTTTAAATCAAAGCTTCTTCAGCTCTGTTCAATAGAAAGTAACAAATAGGTTGGGAATGCAAAATTAAAAACCAAGTAAATATAAAACTTTTATTTGAAAAAGTAGAAACATTACAAAAATAAATTAACTTTTTAATTATAGACTTAATACTCAGTTATTATTTAAGTTGACACATTTTTGTAGTACCTACTATTTTAATTCAAACGAATTTAAGATTTTTAGACGTTAACATTTTTCTCAGCATCTGATCTCGTCTCGCCGATAGGAAACGGTCGTTGGCATAGTACGTGGGATCTTCAAAATGTACCAATGGTTCCTTGTCCATAATGGCCTGGCGCCTCACTTGCGCTATAATATCTGGTACTATTGGCATTGATGGAACTGCTACTGGAGCTGAAACTAAAAAAAATACTTCTATATCATACGTACCTACTAGTAAACTTGCCAAAGATATGCAAGTAATTATTGAGATCAAAAAGAGCATGTCTAGTGTAAAGTTTTTAAGAAAGGGAAACAATTTATAGATTTACATTTGTTTCAATGTTCTTACCTAATGGTTTGTCACGGTATAGCTTAGCATTGAGAATTTTATCAGTAAGGGTTTTATCAACCACAGCATTTTGTGAGGTTTGATTCTTACTGGTGACAAATATTTTGTATAACTGTTTAGCAGAATGAATATTTCCTCTGTCTAAATTAAGCAATATACTTTTTGCTATATTGTAATTAGGATCATCACTATAATTATCTTGTTCATGCACTATCTTTATATAATTATTTATTCTATTTCTTATTAATTGATTCATTATTGCGTCTCTGGTCAATTGAATCTTCTTATTACTTTTGTTCTCCTCGTTTATTTCCGATATCTTGCCTTGCCATGTTAATTTAGAACTTCTTTGCTCATTTTCATTTGATACTTTTTCAGAAAAAAGATTAAGCGCCGTCTTGATCTGAGCTTTTTTAAGATTTTTATTACTTCCTTGATTTTCTAACACCTTCTTATGGAAATCTATTTTATTTGCTGCTTTATCAACAAAATCCGATATTTCCTCTCGTTTTTCACTAGGTAAATTGAATATAATATCTAGCGATGATTTAATATCTTTTAAACTATCTAAATTACGCTGATTTTCAGCATAAAAAGCTTTTAACATAATCAGTTGCTCTGTAGGTACTAGAATATTATTAAGAAGAAAATCTGTGTTGGAACTGCTTATTCTGTCCATTTTTTCCAATTTAATTAGTAATTCCTTTAATGGCGTTGGAGCCTTAATTTCTAAATTTCTTCTAGCACTCTTATTTTTTTGTTTGTCTACATTCTTTACTACTCTTTCCCAAACAATGACTGACTTTGGTGTCTGACCCATTATCTGCTGTAGTTCATTTCTGTCCATTCTTCGGGTCATAGCTGTCGAAGTAACTTTAATTTCTTTTTTCAGTTCTTCAAATAGTTTTGATATTTTCGTGTAAGGATCCACTAGTGTGTTTGATTTGTTAAATGTATTACTCCCAGCCAAGATGTTATAAATGCAAGGAAAAACATTGGCAAGTTGTAAATCTTTACCATTTACTCCCGATTCATTTTTTAATTCGATTAGATCATCCAAAATGTTTTTCAAATGTGCCTTGAACTTTTCTTTTGTGTTTACAAACGATTGGGGGCTTTGTTCGGTAACTGTGTTTATTCTTTCAATATTTGACGTTTTTGGTGGGTTGTTAATAAAACTGTTATTTGTTATGATAGTTGTGGATGTTGGAGGACTTTTAGTAGCCTCTTGTACCTGTTGCAGGCGATTTTTTATTTTACTATTATTTGAATTTAACAAATTTACCAAATCAACGTATGATTTGATTTTAAAAAATTCTGACAAATTTAGCAAAATATCCTTTTCAACGAAAGAAGATGGTGTTTCATATGAACTGTCATCAAATAAAGTTTTTGGATTTTTCTTTATTTTCGTCAAATAATCTAAAATTATTTTATCTTTTACTGTAAGTGTAGTATTACTTAAATCTGTATTAAACATATCCTTAATTTTTTTCTTTATCACTTCATCCTCATTTACGAACATATGTGTATTTTTAATTCTATGTATCATTTTTTTACCACTCTTATTTGGAAGTAACAATTTTGTTATCTTTTGTAGAACATTTCCAAACATGTTAAGAGAGTTTGGAGAACTGTCTTCTGTAAAATGATCATCTTGTCCACGAACTGGGTCCACTGGATTTTTATTCAAATACTTTCCTTTTTTATATCTAATATCATTTAAGTCTTTTTGTACTGATTCATATCTCTTCATTAAACTTAAAATATCCTTCATTTTTGAAACAGCTTTGGTAGTTGCATTTTGTTTCTTCAGTACACTACTTTGTGGTTCGTTGTTTTTACGGAATTTATCTGTTGGTTTAATTTCACTCTTTTCCCAACTCATATTTTCGCCATCTTCAACCATTTTTTTGGCTTCGTTCAAGCTTTCACATATTGAAATATTCTTACCATCTTTGTGTTTATCTATAGCTTTTGATAAGGATTCAAGAGCATTTTTTAAGAAAGCTTCTTGTCTTATTGTTAATGGTTCTTTGAATAATTCAAGTAAGTCCTGAAGTTTTTCATTTTTCATAGCTTCGATTTCCAATGATTCATCACTGGCGTCCTTTTCCATGTCCCAAAGTTTATTTAACAAATTACCCGCAATAAAAGCCATCGCAGTAAGAGTGTCGTTTTCTGGTGTAAAAGTAATATTAGACATTACAGGTGCATTTTTGTCTCCAATAAATTCTGAACCAGCTTTAAGTTCGTTTACAACAATTTTAGATAAGTCTTTGTCTTTTTCTGTTTGTGTGTGGTTCGTAACTAATCCAATATCGGGAAAATTAACAGCGTATTCACTATGATTACTATCAATTTTGTTGTCAATATTTTGATGATAGTTCTGGGGTTTACTATACTCTATTTGCAGGGAATTGTCAAATGTAGCATTTTCCTTAGCTGACATATCAGTCCTTCTTGAAGGTAACGTACCATCTATTCTATGAGCTTCAAGTGTGCCTGTCACATTTGAATGTTTAAGTGTATCTAGAAAGAAACGTAATTTTAATTATTATATCTTAAAATAGGTAACATTAACACTTCACTCAATAAATTATGAACGAATCTAAAAAAATATTATACATCAAATGACAACAAATTCCATTCATAAGAATTTCAGCAGTACAATAATAAATAATTAATTTACAAACAATAGCTTTTGCTCGTCACACCACAGTTCGCGTTGTAGCCGGGAGCTGTGGCCAGGGGGTTACAGATTATCTAGTTACCACTCACCTTCATTTAACTCATCAACAGTATGGTAAAATCTTATGCCGGTATCATTGCCAGCGTCAGAATTACTACTATTCACATCCTTTTCTTTTGATAACGATTTACTTTTAGTTGATCTTTTATCTCTTAAATAAGATATTATCTCTCCTTCTATATCAAGATTAGGTTTTTGATTTTTATTTTCTGAAACTAAAATAATGTTTTTAGATAAAGAATGAACATATAATGATAGGAATAAAACTTACCTGAATTCTTCAGTGTCTTAAAAAGTAATAGGTGCGGGTGCGTATTAAAAAAGTATGAAATCGTGCGATTTGTGCGTTTACTTAGGTACAGCAATCAAATAACCTGAAAATTATTTCAGAAAGGTTTATTAGGTGTAAGCGGCAGTTTAGAAAATACTGAAGAAACATGCTCTGTCTGCGCTTTTAAGTAATTTTCTCGGAAAAAAAATTGCTTCTCCATACAAACTGTCCGATTACAATTACCTACTACTTTGTATGGGAGAGTAACAATTTTTCGATTCCAGTAGAATCTTTTTTAATATAGCATACTTTGCCGCTATTCACACTCAATATAATGATCATTGATAAAAAAGCTTGATAATATTATAACAGTTGGTTTAAAACTTTTTAAAAAAGATTGAGGCGTTTAATAAAACGCTTGAACCGAAACAGCTGTGGGTGCATTTCTAAGAGCAATGAATTTAGTGCTTTTAACCTATTTATTTCCGAAGTTAGAGAGAAATTATGCAAAACGGTAGGGAAGATAATTATACACAATGCTCACCTAAAACCGTTTCTTTTTTATCAGACGGAGCCTGGTCTATAGATTTCTCCTTATTATTCAAACGGAATTCTGAAATATTTAAAAATTTGTTCACAAGGGTTTGTGAAGAAAGAATGGTATTTCTATAGCACTATTAGTTATCAAATCATAGTAATGTCACAGTAATGTTAAAAACATGCCAAGTAAGTTTTTTTTTAATATTAAAAGAAACTTACTTGGCATGTTTTTAACATTACTATAATAATATATTTTTAATTAAAAAATATATAATTAATATTACTAATATATTTTTACATCAGAATGTAGTATTCAGTTTCCACCTTTGTCAAAGATGTTATCAGATGATGTTTTGTTTTACACCTGTCTTTGATGACACAAGTTCGTATGCCGTTAATATTCATGTAATGAACACTTGTGTTTGCCTATTTTCTGGATGTTGTATTTAAAAGTATATATTTATCTGTATAAGTATCCATATCTACCAGCTCTTTGACACCCCTAGCACAATTTCTGCCTAGTTTAAGGTCAAATGGCCGTTTGTGAGTGAGAGATCAGCTGTGAGGGAGATTTCCCTACATATTATGTTACAGTGTACAAAACAAACTAACCGTATAAGAGATTGTCCAAGGCTTCATTCACCGATTTGTCGTCGATGAGTTGATTCTCTTTTGGACAGTCACGAACTTTCTGACATACCCAACTGCTGTCCGACGAGCAACTGCATCTAGTGCATCCGGTACATTGGTTTTCTGTGAAACGGTACTTGGTCATTCATTTCCATCAGCTCTTATACCTACGTCCGCACTGCGGGGTTCTAACCTAGATTAACCAGCCTTAGTTGACTTGGCTCTAACCCACTGAGGGTTGATCAACTTGTCATCTTTTAACCCTTGAATTTTTTCGCAAGTGTGGCTTGGGTCTCCGAGCAGCTAAATAATATCACTGAGGTTCGTTCAAAACCCGGTGGGAAACCGTCTTTGTGAGACTATTTCCAATTTAGCTGAATCACCTGATTCGAAAAAAAAAGATTCTGTGCTTGAGAAGCCGCGTAAAACTGTGGTCGCGGCAACCAACTAAGAATGCAATCGTAATACGAGGAGGCTCAGTAATTCTGACACCAAAGTTTATGAAGTCAGATGTCCTTACAACCCATACGAAGAAAAAGAAGGTATGAGATTGTACCTACTCACACTTACAACTCCCGGGCGGGAAGCAACGGCTATACATAAGCATTATTCAACATACCTTACTACTACAACTTCACCGATGCAATGCACATGTATCAAATTACGAACAAATAAAATCTAAATTCAAAATCGTCCAATACCTATAGTCATATAGTTTGAATGCAGTCTTACCTGGATTACAGTCAGTGTATTCCGAAATATATGGTACACAGGAACCACCCGGTTTGACCCCCGCTAAAATTGTAAATTTGGTGTAAGTTATAATTTTTTCATAAATTTTTGAGACAATCTTTACAAACAAGATACCACAACCATAATGACTTCTAACATACTCATAGTCATTCATAACATACAGACGGACAAGCATCTAAACGAACTTTCATTCGTGGCCTCGGGCGCTGCTTTAAAGCGGAGTACACACACATGGTCAGTTTTAACTGACGTAAGTTCCTGTTCTGGACACGTTCGTTAAATCCATGTTGGACTGTAAAATCGAACCAAAAAATAAAAATCCTCGCCATATTTCGTTACGAAATACAATGGAACTAATTTTATAATAGTGGTTGTAGCTAAGAACAATGAATAAATGTGACGCCCCCAGAGGATGCATTTTAATTCTCTGCTCAGACCCACTATTGAGTTGAGAAGTATCTTAAAGGCAGTAATTGCCATTTTTGTCAAGTTTCTGCACGTAACAGGCAAGTTGGGGATTGTGATTGTCGTTGGTTACACAAGTGAACGCTGCTGTCCATTCTCTTCCCCGAAATTTACAAAGTTTCAATATTTTTGTTCAGAGACAAACTTTTAAAACAATTATGCCTTTATCTATAATATTTCTGATCTTTGTATCTTAAGATAACGACGAACATAAAATTTTATAAGTAGTAAGTACTTACCAATTTCAACTAAACTGAAATTATTAATTTTAAATTGAAGCGAAAACGAAACATTGGGCTCAGGCAGGGAATTGAACTCGCATCTCCTTTGCTATCAGGGTCATAGACAATGATGTTTTTATTACATTTATTTTGCCACCGAGTCACTGAGCCCAACGAAATTCTTTATCGCTTCTTACTAAGTGCTTAGTGTGCACGCCAGCTAAGCAACTTGAAGGCGAACACCATGTAGATCTTACTATTTTCGAACGTACACTCAATTTCTTGAAAATAATTGATATATCCTGGTTTAAGGACCACTTAAAATAGTAAGGTAAGAACCGTCTTAAATTAAACTATAATTGTACTTTTAAATACCTAATACGAGGGCTGCTACTTATGTATCCGGAACTGGCCACTTACATTGATAATTTTAAAAAAGTAATTATAACATTTGAAAATAGAACTCTTTAGCTGTCGAATACAATTTGTTTCATCAGATTGTCAATTGTTTTCACATTGTGGCGTCATTTTCAAAATTCCGTCTCGTTCATTAAAATGAATTTGTCTCGTGAACATTTTCGTGCGATGATTTATTACGACTTTCGCCGTGGGCTAACACAAAAACAGTGCATGGATCAACTTTTTTCGACTTTTGGAGATGAAGCTCCATCGAAAACCACTGTGTATCACTGGTTCAGTGAGTTTAATCGTGGTCGTCGAATGCTCACGGACGAATTTAAAGAAGGTCGCCCTAAATCGGTTGTTGTTAATCAAAATATCGATGCTGTGCGCGAACTAGTAATGCAAGATCGTCATGTTACATATCGTGAGATAGAGGCTTCCCTGGGCATTAGTATGACGAGCATACATAAGATATTACATGAACATTTAGCTGTAAAAAAAATTTGTTCACGTTGGATTCCGCACAACTTGACAGTTGAACAAAAACAGGCTCGTGTTGATTGGTGCAAAAAAATGATAAAGAAATACAACCATGGTACGTCAAAAGCTGTTTATAATATCTACACAGGGGATGAGTCATGGATTTATGCGTATGATCCTGAAACCAAGCAGCAGTCAACGGTATGGGTGTTCCAAAATGAGCCAAACCCGACTAAAGTTGTTCGTGCAAAAAGCACTTTAAAGCAAATGGTCGCCTGTTTTTTTGGCATACATGGTCATGTGGCTACAATACCACTAGAGAATCGTAGAACGGTTAATTCGGAATGGTACACAACCATTTGTTTGCCAGAAGTCATTGAAAAAATAAGAAAAGACAACCGACAGCGCAGAATCATCCTTCATCAAGACAATGCTAGCTCTCACACATCGGCCGAAACAACTCGGTATTTGGAAGGTCAAAAGATCGAATTGACAGGTCATCCGCCGTACAGTCCCGACTTGGCACCCAACGATTTTTATTTATTCCCAAATGTGAAGAATAAATTACGCGGTCAGCGATTTTCGACCCGCGAAGAAGCCGTTGATGCATTCAAAATGCACGTTTTGGAGATACCCCATTCAGAATGGAAAAAGTGCTATCAAAATTGGTTTTCTCGCATGCAAAAGTGTATCGATCATCATGGAGAATATTTTGAAAAACAATAAAACCATAATAACTAATAGACGTCTCTTTTTTTTTTTTATTCCGGATACATAAGTAGCAGCCCTGAATGCGTATTGTGCAAGAAAAATAGTACCTTTTTTTGCAACTGGTTATAGCTGGTAGGTAGTACTATTAATAATAGTTTGTACTTAACTAACAACGGTGCTGGTGCTTTCACTGGTGCAAACAAAACAAGTGTCAAAAATTTTTATAATGTGCAAATTGTGCTTGCTTTGAGTCAGGTATCAGAAGTGCTTTTAGTATAATAACAAATAATGGTGCAGCGTACTTTTGTGCAATAAGATTTAAGTTTTTAAGGGAAGGAATTTGTTGAAGAAAAAATTTAGCAACGAATAATTTCACAAAATCTCGTTTTTATTTACTACACTATCAAACACGTATGTACAAAAATATAAAAATATAAATTAATTACACAGATGCCACTGTCACACATTTTGCACTTCTTGAAACACATTTTTTTTAAATATGATATATTGATGTTGATGATGATGATGATTGATGAATTGTTAAGTTCGATATGCTTATTTCATAATAATTTTACTTTTGTTTTGCTAAGCCTTGATTGCAAAATTTTGCTTAGAATTCTCTTCACAATATATTCAAATATTCAATGGGTATTGTGATTTTTCATTCTGAGGTTCTATTGCATTTTTATACACTTTCATTCTTTCTGAATCCGTGTGTTTTATGTATAATGCACTGTCGCGAATGAATTGGTTGTTTTTGTATATTTTTCTTATTGCGTCCACAATTTTGACTTCATCAATCTTTCTATTTTTAGTATTCATGTCCTGAAGTATTGGTCTACTAATTATAACATTTTCATCATCAGCATTGGAAACTACATCGTGTGAATGTTTTCCAATCTGTGTTTTAAATTTTACAATTCTGGTCAAGTGTTTTGAGATATCGTTCTTTGGTAGTTCGGAAGCTATGTTTTTGGTGCGCCAAGTTATTTTTTTTTGTCATTATTGACGACAAAGTCTACGTAGTCACCGCTGAGCGCCGGGCGTGGTCCTGAGAGCAGGTTTTCCCTCGGTATCTTCCGTTTCAAGTTCTGCCAGATGCGATTCCTCACAGTCTCATGCAAACTGTGCCGATGACCCGATGGATGGTCACAGCACAACGAATCGCCCCCTGCAACAACCAATCTTTTCTTTACAAGCCGCAATACAATTTCAAGATTTTCATTTGAAGTTTTCAGAGTTAATTCTGTTGATATAATTTATTTGGATATAGATAAATAACACAAACCAAAATTATGACTTCAAAATATTCATAAAATCAACCGTATATAAATCTCTTAGTTAAACTTCAATGGTAAGTAAAATATATAATTATTATTTAGGTATATATAAATAAGGCAAGTTGCCATCATTTACAAAATAAATCAAAAACTAAACAATTAACTCTGAAAACGATGTTTTTCTTTCTGTGGAAACTATAGAATTTAAACATGAGAGATTGGTTGCAAAAGGCGATACGCTGCAATAACCATGTAAGACACTGCACTTATTAACATACAACTCAAACTCAATATACCGTTCACTATTCACAATCTCCTAACTTACACGAACCTATATCAAAATAATCCCTAAGAAATCAAGAACATAAACATAGTATAGAAGCAGACCCAAAAGCGAACCCTGTAGTAGGCATACCAGTTTCGATCAAATCGTATACTCCGTCATCCATCATGCGTCTCATTCTTTGAGAAAGCGTCTGGAAATATTTTGGACGATCCTGGCCGAATTCGGTTGTGTACATATCTCTCACCGCATCTTCGTCACGAGTCAACATTCTGTAGTAGTCGCAGAAGTAAGAATGTCTTCTGATGCAAGCTATTTCATAGCCACTTGCCGAACACACGCAGAAATAACATACTGTCGTGTTCTCGAAACCGATCATCGAAGGGACATCGTCTGGCATTTCACCAATTTCAGTTGCGTTAGGTCTCGGGTTGTTAGTGTAGTAGGATGTACCTCGGTAGCATTTAGCATTACTATCGTACGGTATTTCATCTCTGTGCCAGATGTAATCTGTAGTCAATAATTGTAAATTGCTCATAAATTTACAGCATAAGAGGCAACATCAGTAACCTAGCTTTGATAAAAAATTACCAGCGTGTTGTTTTGCTGGCGACAAATAGAGCTAGAAACCCTACGTAAGAAAAGTATGTTCATATCACACAGGACAGATCACACAACTCTATTTATTTTATGTGGAATAAAATAGCTAACTCCTCGTGTGAATATTCTACATTCAAAAAGTGTTTGTTTTTATGCACTTTCCCTACATAATTATATTTCTAATAAGATTACCATTGTTTAAAAGTAATTAAGTTGGTCAATTTTACCAGTTCTTTGACTGTTATATATATTTAAGCCTAGCATTAAGAACAAAAAGGGACAATATACTCGTATATCGAGGTTTAGAGAGAGTTCTGCTCTGATAATGAACGTTCTTAGATTTTCTCCTCGATCGATTGTACTCCTAAATATTTATTTATTTATTTATTTATTTATATATTTGTCATTTATTGTACACAATACTGTTTACAGGAATAAACATTTAAAAAACAGACACAACAGGCACAGCTTATTTCTTACGAAATGTCTTACAGCTGGCCTTGGCTAAGATAAGAAAACACTTTACAATAAACGGGCATAGACGTGCACAATTTATTCTATTTTGAAAGATTGATTCTATTTTGTTCTATTTGATTCTATTTTGTTCTAACTAACTGAATTTTTTACAGGTGAATTGTTTGATCATATTTTGAATTGATGTATCTGATATTTGACCGAGTCACACCGATCATTGTAAGGTTGCAGAAACTCGATGAACGATGATGAAATAATATTTAAATAATCTCAAAAAGTCTCTGATGATGGATTTCGTTACGCCTTGCTTAGCGCCAAAAATACTGACCGAATTTCGATGAAACTTTACAATGGTATATTATTAAAACATTGCAAGTAGGAGTAAACCCGGAGGAAAATAACTTTTATTGCGACTAAGAATTTGCTAGATTTCTTAACTTTTTATTTGTAAAGCTGATAATAACAACATTACCAGGAAGAAAGACGAGAAGTGCAAACTGCTCAATTTCTAGACCAGTTATATCGCCAGGATCAATTTTGAAAAAAATGCTCGTCTTACTAATATCTATTTGATAATTAGGATTATCTAATAGGGGTAACTTCACATTGACGTCATAAAGTAACTACTCTACAGCTTATCAGGGTTTTGAATGCATTTGAAATATTTCATACTGGTTCAAAAGTTTTAATATTTCTAGTTTTGTTGCACCAGTGAAGCCAGTACTTTCACCAAATGCACTAACCTCGCCTGATCATATGACTCAGGTCTCTGTCATGAGAAAACGGTATATTCTGTTGAAATTCCTCCGTATATTTCTTCATTTCAAGACATTCGTTTATGTTCACTGCTGGTCTTCTCACACAATATTCGTCCTGTCCTTCAGCAGAACAGACACACATCTTACACGATTCGTCTTTCTGGCCGTAATGCAGAAAGTTCATGTGAGATCTCAAAGTCTCCTCTTCTGAGGAGCCAGAGTTGGCTACATTTTCAGATACCGGAGGCTTTTCCTGATATTTGATTATTGTACGTCCAGGTATACATTTGAATTTTCCTTTTCCTGCAGCTTCGAATTCTTCAACGGACTTTTCAGATATTGGTACGCGTTTAAAATAGATATCTGGTTTTACGACAAATAAGTGTTAAGCTATATTGTGCTAAATAATATCGAGTTCAATGCTATATTTTTGCTATTTTTTTTTTTTTTTTTTTTTTTTTTTATACATATTAGACGTTACCTACAGAGTGAGATCACTACGCATAATTTCGTTAGAACTATTGGACAGATTGTCATTAATATAGAATTGAAACATTTATTATTATTATTATAACAACTAGCTTTCTGCCCCGCGTCTCCGCCCGCGTTAACAGGTTTTCCCATGGGAAAGAAGTATTTTCCCGCGGTAAAAAGTAACCTATGAGTTATTCTGATGTACAAGTTATATTATTGTAAAGTTCCATTAAAATCCGTCCAGTGGTTCCAGAGATTAGAAGAAAAGGACGCATCTGACAATTTTTCTCAAAATTTGTTAAGAACATCGTTCTACTCAGTATTGTTTTCTCAATATAACGGTACCTTTACCTAATTTTGAAAAAAAGTCAGTTGCTGCCTTTTGTGTTATGACAGCAGTATTACTTGTGAAAGTTAATAATAGCGTTATATCCTAACTTTCCGCCGCGGCTACGCCCCTTGTTAACAGTTTCTCCAGTGGGAATGAGGCATTTTTCCGCGGTAACAGGTAGCCTTTATTACTCTGGGTGAATGTAGCTTTCTAATGGCGAAATAATTTTTTAATACGGTCCAGTAGTTTTTGAGTTTATTCATTACAAACATACACACGCGCACATACGAAAATACAAATCTTTCCTCTTTATAATATTAGTATGATAAATAAATAGCACTTACCAGCGAGGCCGAATTGCACCAAAGTCAACACTGTGAGCACGACAACGAAAGCAACCAGCTTGTTCATGGTGGAAACACTGAAGACTCAGGCGCAGGATTCCGTTTATATTGCTTCCGGACGTTGAGATCAAATGGGCGAGAGACATGGGCCGGATCCAGCAATCGCAATTATTCACATTTATAAATTTTACTAGATTTTAGAGTTGTGTAGGTAATGCGTATGATATCACAAAAGTAATATCACCCTAAAAGGTAATGCAATATCACACATTACGCGAGTATTGTAACCAGTACACGTACACATCACACATTAGCTATTATGGAAGAAAATCAACTTCTTTCGGGTCAGTTAGTGAAAAATAAAAACAAAAACACTTTTTTTGTGTGCTATCTAACTCGAGTAATGCTGTCGCGCGTAGGTAATGTTATGATAAAGTAATATGTGCTGACGGTACGGAATACTACAGAGCATTTCTTCATACTTAGTAACAAATTTCATTCAACATTTTGGGTAATGTTTAGGGTGATGTGTAATATACGGGGTGATATCACCTTTTCGAAAGTAATGAGTAATGTGATATGGCATTAAAACGTACTGTTTTGCGCATGTCTACAGATTTCCGCCTCGCGGCTCCGTCCGCGTTAACAGTTTTTCCCGTAGGAATTAGGTATTTTTCTGCGGTAAAAGGTAGCCTATGTGTTATTTTGATATTTATGCTTTATAACTGTAAAGTTTCTTCAAAAATTCATTCAGCAGTTTTTGCGTGAAAGAGACAAACATACATTCATTCACACATCCATCCTTCCTCACAAACTTTCGCGTTTATAATATTAATAGGATAAATCAGAAACATAATTATATAATTAAGTATTGACTGGTCCCAACGTGTGTGTTTCGGTTGGATGATGATTTTTTTACATACTTACACGCCTCTTTCTCTTAGTGAAGGAAAGGCAACTTCCTTCCACTTGCTACGATGAATCCGGCACCCAACGTCCAATTCCGTGAACGCCCACTTCCCCCAACGGCCAGATCCTTATCGAACGGCCACATACCCGAACGGCCACCAGAACTGGCCGTTTCCTCAAAAGGTCCACATTCCCGAACGGCCACCAACCGTTTCCTCGAAGGGCCACGTATCCGAATGGCCACCAGAATTTTGACCGGATCCATACTTCTTTCGCTTCATCCACATTCATGAATCAATACTCAAGACTCACTCACTCAATACTCAATATCATGGGCGTACCGAGGGGGGGGCAGGGGGGGGCAGCTGCCCCCCCCTGGAATCCCGCAGAACATGTATGAACTCGTCTAATTACTAATCAAAGTGTAAACGGGGCCTTATGCTCTAACTTTTAAATAAACCGCGCAGTAGACACTGGCAAAATGCACAGTGCAATTGCCAAAAAACCGCGCGCGACAATAGCGGACGAAAACTTGTAAATGGGCGATTCAGAAAACGTTATAAATAAACCGTTTTGCAGAAGATTCTCAAAAAATTGCTTTTAAAGTAGAAGCGATTTAAATTTAATAAACATAAAAATGCATGCAAAGTCAAATTTACTTTTATTTGTATACTTTGGTAATTCCGAAACCAAAATCCTGGAGTTGGTGACGAGATTTGGTCACGCGTGTCGCCTATTTTTCAATGGTGCAGGGGGTAGATCAGCCTCCCAAAATTACTGTCGACGGTGCTGTGCTCGAGGTTGTGGATCATTTCTACTATCTTGGTTCAACTAAAGTCAAAGTCAAAGTCAAATAGTGTTTATTCAAAGTAAGATTTCACAAATCATTTTTTGACGTCGAGGCGGGTTCACAATTTGGCTGTCTTCTGTGGAGAAGAACCCGCCGGAAGAAACTCCACAGGCGTTGCATCTTTTCAAAATATTTTTACATAGGTAATTATTATTTTATACAATTTGATTAATATAACAAAGAGTGCAGACGAAATATGAAATTAAAGGAAGGCAACCAGTCAAAGTAGAAAAACTAAACTATATAAACAATAAAACAATCGGCAATCGACTAGAGCAGACCAGTCCCCCCAAGCAGCACCACGTTCACGGGTTTGACGTATGGGACAGCCATCGCCGGGCTCAACCATATTAGAGGGAACCCAACGACCCGGCCCACACGCCACCGCAAGTCAGGACACTTTAGTGAGCATGAATACTCAGTCAGCCAGATGTTATCACGACAATCTAATTAATGGCTTCCCAATTGCATAGTCGACCGCACTACAATGTTGCACAATTACGTAGGTTTTTACAAACAAATTTTAGTAATAATATTACCTTAGATTAAGCACAGCGTTTCTCGTGTCGAGCTGAAGTCTCTACACACCAAGCTTTCTTATCATTCAAATATTCATCCAATCCATAGTACGCATTCTTACATAGATGCCGTTTCACGTGGCATTTAAACCTTTTTTCTGGAAGATTTACAATATCATCAGGTATTTTATTATAGTAGCGTACACAGAGCCCCACGAAAGAAGTACTGACTTTAGCCAATCTATAGTTATCACGAGCTAGTTTATTTCCATTTCTAGTATTACGTTTGTGAATATCAGAATTCTTTTTAAATTCGTGGATATTTTTCCTAACGTACATAATATTTGCATAAATATATTGGCACGGAACTGTCAAGATGTCTATTTCTTTAAACAGTTCTCTAAGTGATTCCCGACAGCGAAGTTGGTATATTGCCCTAATGGCTCTTTTCTGCAAAATAAAAACTGTGTTAATATCGGATGCCCTGCCCCACATCAAGATACCATAAGACATTATACTATGAAAGTAACTGAAATAAACTAACCTAGCTGTTGCTATGTCTGTTAACTGTCTTATTTTTCTCACTGCATACGCAGCCGAGCTAAGCCTCCCCGACAGAGAAGATATATGAGGACTCCATTGCAGTTTGGCGTCAATAGTTATACCCAAAAAGACTGTACTGTCTACCAGATCAAGCCGCTCACTATTTAACACAATGTCACCCCTACAGCTATTTACATTTGGTAAGGTAAATTTAATGCATTTAGTCTTCTTTGCGTTTAATACCAGGTTGTTAGCAGTAAACCAGTTATGAACCTGTTGAAGAGTGCTATTTAACTCATTATACTGAGGTGATCTTCGGTTTAGTTTAAAAATAAGAGAAGTGTCATCCGCGAATAAAACAATGTTTGACAGATTATGTACAACACATGGCAAATCATTAATATAAACTAAGAATAAGAAAGGTCCTAATATAGAACCTTGCGGCACACCCATTGTAACTAAAGACCCCTTTGATTTTATTTCATTTATTTGTACCTTTTGAATCCTGCCTTCTAAATAGGACTGAACTAGTTTAAGTGCATTGTTTTTGACCCCATAATGTTTTAATTTAAGCAATAGGGTTTCATGTTGAACACAATCAAATGCTTTTGAAAGGTCACAGAAGACACCTATGCAATCGCAAGAATCCTCCCATGCGTCAAAGATATGCTTTATGAGCGCAACACCTGCGTCGGTGGTAGAACGTCCTTTTGTAAATCCAAATTGCTGTTTATGAAGTAGGCAATGTTTATTAAAATGAGACAGCAATTGGTTGAGTATAATCTTTTCAAAAACTTTACTTAGGACTGGTAAAATAGATACAGGTCTAAAATTACTAGGATCACTTTTATCACCAGCTTTGAACAAGGGTATTACTTTGCTATATTTCATTAAGTCTGGGAAGACCCCTTCATCAACACATGTATTAAAGATGGCGGCAAGATATGGAGCCAGTGTGTCAATTACTTTACTACAAGCCTTAACAGACATTCCCCATACATCTTCTGTTCCTTTTACTTTAATTTCTTTAAAAGCTTTGATAACAGTGTTTACATTTACATGTTTAAATTTAAATTCATCTTTACAAGGTTTTATGTGTTTTTCAAGTATCGAAGCAGAGACAAAAGGTGAAGAATTAAGAAGTTCTGTCGTTTTTATTGGAATATTAGAAAAAAAGTTCTCAAATTCTTGGGCTACTTCTATGTTAGTAGCAACAGGTCCCTTGACTGAATTTAGAACAATATCATTATCGCGTTGTTTCATTTTTCCAGTTTCGTTATTTATAATTTTCCAAACTGCCTTTATTTTATCGTCCGCACTTTTAATCTTATTACTTATATAATTGGCTTTAGCGACTAAGCAGACCTTTTTGAAAGTTTTTGAATAATCCCTAACATAATCTTTAAATGTGTCACTATTAGTATAGCTTTTTATTTCGTACAGCTCAAACAATTTGTCTCTGCTATTCCTTATACCAATCGTTGCCCAATCACTAAATTTGAAAGACGTGCCAATGATTTTATTTTTAACTTGAAAGATTCTATCATACTCATCAAATACAACGGTGAAGAAATTTGTATATAATTCATTAGGATCATCAGAAAGACATTCAATATTGGGCAATTTCTCAGTCAAAACGGTATTGAATTTTTCTACACGACCAGCAGTAATCGGTCTAGTTTTTATTTCAAATTTTACAGTAGATCGATTAGCGGAGAACACTACTTCTTGACCTGAGTGGTCAGATGGTAATGAATTTAAAATTGACTTACTGGTGTAATTACAACTACAGAAAAAATTATCGACACAAGTGGATGATGTGGGTGTCACTCTGGTTGGTTCAAGAAAAACATAATCCAATTTAAATGACCGAAATAAACTCAATATTCTATCTGTATAGTTGCCTGAAATTAAAATATCCACATTAAAATCCCCACATACAATTACTTGTTTTGTACTGTTGGAGGTGATTTTCAAAATGTCCTCCAACACAGTTTCGAAAATGTCAAAATTTTGACTATATGGCGGCCTGTATACGCACACTATAATATGATTATTCAACTCGACACAAGATACCTCAACACTTCGCTCAACCGTAAGTCCAATAATATCTTTACGATTTTTAAATTTAATATCTTTACGCAATAATATCAAGGATCCGCCACCCACGACATGATTTTTATTAGGCCTTCGGCTGAACGAACTGGCAACACAATAATTATCAAAGTTAATATACATATTACATTCTGAGAACCAGTGCTCGGTTATGCATACTATATCATATTTTTTTTTTTCTAGAAATAATTCAAAAATTAGACACTTGCTGGAGAAGCTTTGAATGTTTTGATGAAAAATTTTTAGGAGACCAGGCTTCTCTTTTGTCTGTTTTATTCCTAATTCTCTGCGAGAAAATCTCTGTTCTGCTCTGTTGGTAACAATGTTTTGAGTGAGATCTTCTTTTGTCGAGTCTAGTAGTTTAAATAATAATTATTAGTACCTGTACTAATTTGAATCAGAGGTGACTGCGTTATATTTCTTATAACTGAGTCTTGTATATTAAAGGCTAACAAAGTAGCTATGTGTCGTTTAAATTTCCTAGACAGGTACATAGTATCCTGAGTCAAATTAAAATTATGTATAAATTTATTAATATCAAAAAATAAAATTGCATCGCTATGATGACGCGTCTGCTGGTATAAGTATGAATTTATATTATAAATACACCTATTATGTTCCTCTGTCAAGTTAGAACAGTATGGGAAAGAGCTGACAATAACTTTACATTTAGAAGTTTTATTGATCTCAACTATTTTCTGTATACTAGACTCCAATACATTCCTAGTTACACCTATGTGACTGCCAACCATAATAATAACAGTCGTGTGTTCATCATAATTTTCAGCACGTATTTTTTCTATTATGTCCACATAACTAGCATTAGGACTACAAATATTAATTACCTACTTGTTGTGTTAAACATTTATGTAATAGAGGACCTAGGCCTACTCCTACATCTTCGCTCTCGAATGACAAAGAAATATATACTGGGATTGGCAAAGTAGTGACTACCTTTGGTGGGCTTTTTGCGCGCGTTTGGCGAAACTACAAGAGAATCTACCGATACTAAGGTTCTCGAATTACCAGACATGTGTTTTGAGTATATTGCTGTACGCTTCGGAAACGTGGACCACTTATATTAAACAAGAACGCAAGCTTAACGCCTTCCATATGCGCTGCCTGAGAACTATACTCGGAGTCACCTGGCAAGACAAAATGAGCAATGAGGCAGTTCTCTCCAAGACACGATGCAGTAGCATAACTGCTATGCTAAAGCAGAGAAGGATTCGTTGGCTTTGCCACGTCCATCGAATCGCCCCTGAGAGACTGCCGCGTCTAGTCATGTTGAGCCAAATAGCGAACGCAAAGAGACCAGTCGGACGTCCTTTATGCAATTCAGAGATGTTTGCAAACGTGACATGAACAGCTTTGGAATTCGGACTGATGGGTGGGAAAAACGCGCCGAAATAGGACCTGAATGGCGTAATGAAGTCAAATTGGGAATGGAAAGACACGATGAAGTCTGGCTCGAAAATCTGAACTTCGTCGCTACTCTCTGCGCGTTCCACAGACGGAGATGCGGAATCTCGTAAACCCACAAGCGCTGCAACAAACAACTTTTGAGATGCTGTGGTCTATGATGATATAAAGCAGGATCATTTGCGGCTGTTTGCCCTACACATCACACTACTGTAACTAATGTTTCATGTAGGTGTATTTGCGTAGTGTGTATAGCCGCGGACGATCCTACCTAAAAATATGATTTGCCCCCCCCTAGGCCAGAAGCTGCGTACGCCCATGCTCAATACCTACTCATCTCGTCGGATAGAGTAGGTAACTCCTGTCCTGACTTTTTGCCAGAACGTACCCAATTTTAACCTGGATTTTTTTGACTTTATCAATATATTTGTTCAGTTTTTTTTATACATTTTGACGGCCATTGTAAAAGCTTATACAATTTTGTATGTTGTATGAGTAAGTCTAATGTAATCTTATCTGATTTTATATAATTCGAAACTATGGTTTACGATCACTATTGAGAATATTTGTGAAAGTAAATTAGGCTAAGTGTCAAAAAATATGTTTTTATCTTTCTACGTAAACTAACAGCAAATTACAAAGCCTTTGCTCGGGAGTTGAAACCTCAATTTTTTTTCCAAAATTATGAATAATGTTGTCCAAATCCAACCCTGCCGCAGCTGAATGAAGCGAGCGAACAATGTAGTTATAAGTAAAAGCAATAAGACAAATGTCGTTAAATCTTATCGGCACACCTGCTCAGGCGCATACGTTGTTTTTGACTATGATACCGCAGGTATGGCGTTACCAAATCGATTACGCATCGCTCTAGTAAAGCATGAAACACAAGCGATTATCTCAAGATTATCTCAAATTTATCTGTCAAATAGATTTCCGCCCCGTAGCTGCACCCACGTTAACAGTTTTTCCCGTAAAAATGAGTAATTTTCCTGCGATGAAATGTAGCCTATGTCCTTCCCCAAGGTCTATTCTATGTTTGTACCATGTTTCATTAAAGTCGGTTCAGTAATTTCGGAGCCTATTTAATGCAAACAAACAAACGATTTACGGCTTTTATTCGAAGTAAGATTTTAAAAAATATTTTTCGACGTCAAACCACAAAACCGTTTTTTGATCCTTTAAACAACTAGAAATGAGCTGATAATCTTCAAGTGGCTGAAGATATTTTCTTGATTCATAGCTAAGAACACTCTCGATTGTGACACCTTGCAAACAAAAAAAAACTAGATCAAAATCTGACCATTCGTTCTCCTAAGATGCCACAGACAGACACACACGTCAAACTTGTATCACCCCTCTTTTTCGTCGGTGGTTAATAAACACCAAGGACCAGACCAAAGTTGGTGCAGGCAGCGATTATGAAAACCTAACCTTGAAGATGGTCTAACTTTCTTTCTCATAATACCTACCACAGAATAAACAATAGTACCTACTATAATACTCTCCTTCAGATGAAAATTTTATAGTAACCTCAAATTAAAATTCAAAACGAAAACACGTCTATGCACTCGGTTGTGCAGTAGCGTGATGTCAAACACAAATAATTTAAAAAAGAAATCCGAAAAAAAGCGGCCAAGTGCGAGTCGGAATCGCCCATGAAGGGTTCCGTAGATGCAAGTAACAATATAAAAGTTCTTGTAGTTCGTTGTAACATTGATCGATGTTTTAAAAATAGGGAAAGATAAATTGCTGTTTACGATGACGTATTAAAAAAACTACTTACTAGATCTCGTTTAAACCAATTTTCGGTGGAAGTTTGCATAGTAATGTACATCTTAATTTTTTTTAGTTTTATCATTCTCTTATTTTAGAAGTTACGGCGGGACACACATTTTACCACCTTGGAAGTGTCTCTCGCGCAAACTATTCACTTTAGAAAAAAAATAGAAATCTCAATATCATTTTTGAAAACCTATCCATAGATACCCCACACGTATGAGTTTGACGAAAACAATTTTTTTTGAGTTTTAGTTCCAAGTATGGGGAACCCCTAATAAATTTATTGCTTTTTTTTCTATTTTTGTGTGAAAATCTTAATGCGTTTTACAGAATACATATACTTACCAAGTTTCAACAGTATAGGTCTTATAGTTTCGGAAACTCGGTAGCTGTGACATACGGACGGACAGACAGACAGACATGACGAATCTATAAGGGTTCCGTTTTCGCCATTGGGCTACGGAACCCTAAAAAAGACATTTGTAGTTATTCAAAATCGTATGAGGGATTTTTCCGCGGTAAAAGGTAGCCTATGATGTCATCATCATCACTTCACTATCACTATCACTATCACTACATAGTATAAAACAAAGTCGCTTTTTCTGTCCCTATGTCCCTATGTCCCTATGTCCCTCCCTTTGTACGCTTAAATCTTTAAAACTACGCAACGGATTTTGATGCGGTTTTTTTTAATAGATAGAGTGATTCAAGAGGAAGGTTTATATGTATAATACATGCATAATATGCTTAAAGATAACCCACAAAAACCATTTTCCCGTGCGGAGCCGGGGCGGGTCGCTAGTTAGTACTATAATGTATACTTCTGTGCCTATATGCTATTCTGATGTACCTATAATCTATTATTGTACAGTTTCATCAAAATCCATTCAGTAGTTTTTGCGTGAAAGAATAACAAACATCCATACATACTCACAAACTTTGGGTTTATAATATTAGTAGGATGTACAATATAAAATATTTAATAGAGAGATACAATATTTTATTGAATAAAAAAAAGTAAAGAAATACATAATTACCTCAAACTAGGTACCTAGGTACTTACTTAGTAAAAACGAAAGATAAAAGAACTATAACTTTTTGTTCTCTTAAACTCTAGTTGGTTAAGTTAAGGTTACAATTGGACTTTACTTAATTAATAATTAATTTAATATATTTTATAAACATATTTTTGTAATAATTTGCCTTAATGGTTTTCCTATGAAGGACCAATATTCACATTCCTGTTTTCAAAGTATTTAACCGGGCGTTGATGAGCAATTTCAACTCTCATTTCACCCCTTGGGGGGGGGGGAGGGTTGACGAAGAATGGCGAAACACGTGTCAATCTCATTTATTTTTGTAATCATAAGGAGTTTGAAACAGGAACTTGTAACAGTTTTTTTTTTCATTATACATAATATATTAGGTACAATACAATACAATACAATACAAACAATACAAAATACTTTACTGACACAAAATAAAAACATACAAGAAAACAATCTTCACCGGACTGGCGGGGGAGTGGAAGACTCTACCCCAAAAAAAGTCATATACCAACGCGTCTAGGGGCGGCTCGAGGGAGCCTCGGACCACGGCCTTAAAATACATACAGGGTCGGGGGTTATAAAAACTATCAACCCTTATTTCAACCTATGGGAGCTATTATGGGAGTTACTTACTTTAAAAAAAATCTGAAACGCGTACCTATTCCTAATTATAAAATAAAAAAGTTAAAATCGTGCGAAGTTTCAATACAATATCTGTAACTAATATTTTTCCTTCATACAGACTTCTATCCCCTATTTCACCCCATAGAATTTTAAAAAAACGATAAAATAATAATATGTTAATTATGCATTATTTTTTCCGTTTTCAATTCATACGAAATTTCATGGAAATATGTCCGTCCAACGATTAAAATGTTTCATACCTACTTCTATCTCCTATTTTATTTTGAAATACTTCCTTATAGTCCGGTCGACAAGTCGCAAAAAGTGGAGTTGGGTAGAAAAAGGTCGGAATTTAATGAAACTTGGAGATGTTGTTCAGGGATGGTTAATTAACATTTTGTCAAGTTTTGGACCTCGACGACCCTGTGCAAAAAGAGGAGGGGGGGGATAACTGCAAAAATCTCGACCTTTCGTCAGTTTTTCGTCAATTACCTTTTTTCCTTACATCCTACGACAAAAGCGTTCAGAAACATTTTGTAGTACGTGAAATTATCTACAATTTGAGTACTCACATATGTCTGTATGTCAATTCCTTACTGAGATATGGCGCTCCGCAGAAAATATTTATATTTATTTATATTTATTTATATTTATTTCCTTATTATTCTAGTGACATAAAAGGAAAACTTAATCCTATCTTAGTTTATGCCTTCATTATAAAAGGAAAACGTATTATGTGTTAAGTTTATAGCCCTAATGGTTTGGCTTGTGCGTTGAAAGATCAGTTAATCGGCTTTGCCTTTTATACATTATATAAAGGAAACCTATGAATAATTTTATAAAAATATAACCTAAATAACTACATATTCATGAAATTATACACAATTATATCTTTGTTAAGCAAACTTGAAACAAAGACTATTTTTACTGCTGATCTTCTACTTCATCAATATTGTCAGAAGACATTCCACCCGATGACGCAAGATCTGAGGATGGAGCTTGTTCAGTAACAGCGCCCTCTGTGTCGACAGCGTCATCCAAGGCTAATTGAACTGAACCAGCAGGTTGGTGTTGTTGGGTTGCCTCTTGTAGCCTCGTCTGAGGAAGAGCGTATCGCAGCTGACTCCAGAACCACGGGTCACCCCATCGCACGTAAGTGTTGAATCGCACGTAATGCCGCATGTCGTCACTTAATTTTTCTGACTCCAGCACATCATCCAGTACTACCATTATGATTCGAGCGCGTCTTTCATCCATACTAGCTGCGTACGCAGTTTCAAACTCCATGTTACTCCATATAGACTTGATAAATTTTTTGGAAAGTATTACCATTGTTCTTTTTGAAGCTTTTACAGATTTTCGAATATTTTCTGGAATCATTTCTCCTGGTATCCAATCTCGAATATGCACACAAACCTTATACTCTGTTTCTAGTTTTGGCAGCAACTGGCCGAGCACCAATTCTGTGTCTTCGTGACAGAAGGAGAGGAAGATGTCGTAGAGACGATCTTCATCAGATGCTTCCTTCCGCATGAAACACAGACACCATCCGCGAGAAAACAAAATTATTTGTATCGTTTTCCTGTAGTATACAGCTACAGCAAGCACCACTGCCGCTACCAATAATACTGAGACTGCAGATACTAGATTCTTTTTTGCCAATCGAGCCTCATTTTCCAAGGAAACGTTAAGCTTCTGCAATTCACAAGTCTCAGATAAAGTTTTGAATTGGTATTCATTTATGCATTCTATATTGTGGAAGTCTTCTACCTGTATGAGAAAAATCGTATATTTATTGTTGATTTAAACTATGGATGTACTTAAACAGTTACGTTATTATATCATGTATATTTTACAACATTCGTACTATAATATTGTGAGCATACTCCAGTGAACGTCCAGAGGCGTAGAACCCTAGATGCCCCATAAACGCGTGCTGCATAGACTCGACTCCCGGCGGCGGCGAGTGGCGTGAACAGCGAAGAGCGATGGAAATAAGTGTAGGCAATTGTATGGAGCAGGCCACAGCTAGTCGCGGCAGCGGCGGCGAGACGAGCATCTAGCGAATAGCGAAGGGGGTGGGAGGGGCGTGAGGTGGCATCGCGCATAATTCGCTGTGAGCTGTGGCCTACCATCGCACCGCCATTCGCGCCTCCTTCCGGTCTCTTCGCAGGTCGCGCGCGCCGCTCTGGTCGCGCGAAGCTGTGGCCAGGCCCAAGAGGTACACTCTCAATGCGTATTGTGTAATGAAGATTCCAAATGACGTTTGTATACTCCAGACGACTACGTCTGGTTCGTGATTATCTGGAGTAAGTATGCAAACGTCATTTTGATAATCTGCTATCATACAACAAAATTATGGTTCTTACAAATAATTCTTTACTATTTCTTTTAATGAAGCCTAACGTATGGGCAGATTTTTAATCAATTTATTTATGTGGGGCACAAAGGTAAGTTTTCTGTACAAAATTCAATTCAATTTATTAATTCATTAAAAGATTCAAATACGTTTATCATTATAGGTATACACCCAAGTCGATAATGCAAATATAAAAACATCAAATACAAATAAATAATAAACGTAACAAACTATGTCAAAGAAATTAAAATAGTCATCGAATACATTGGAAATATGTCGAAAATTAATTAATTTAGCAATATTTCAATAATTATTATTGAATTTAAACAATGTCACTTAGGAACAAGCACAATACACTGGTTAGTTAAAAACAAAGATGTTTCGTAGCTATTTCCTCGAATTTCGGCAATGAGCAATTAAATAAGTCCAACTTCCTTGAAACTCCATTCAATATATGTAGAGCTGTGGTGATCGGAGCGTGCTTCAGTAAATTAGTCCTACATAATTATACCGCATACTGCGATACCGCAAATGTATTACCCCGTGGTTTTTGCCTTAACCGTTGATTCGGAACTAACAGCCCTATTGACTCCAAAACTTGTGTATTATTTAGCTTTCCTACAAATACTTTATAAACATATATCGCTAATGCCAGTTTCCTTCTTAGTTCCAGTTTATCGTATCCCATCATTCCTAGCACAAATAGTGTTGGGTACATCAGAGAATAAAAAGGATACACGCCATACTGTTTCTTGTACATGTATCTTAGAAACTTGTTTTGAATTTTTTCTTTCTCCTCATGGGGAGTCCATACAATACAGTAAAATTCTAGGTAGCTCCTTACTAGTGCAATATATAGAGATCTTATAGTTTCTAAATTCTAAAAGTCTTTCGACTGTCGGAGAACAAATCCAAGGCTCTTAAAAGCTTTCTTACACGTAGCGGTGATGTGCTCGCCATAAGACAGATCTGGAGTAAGGTAAAGCCCTAGATCACGGACCGCGGAGGTTCTTAATAAAAGCTCTCCTTCCATTGTGTAGTCATACTGCAGAGGACATCGTGCCCGAGTATACGACATTACTGTACACTTGTTTACATTGAAATACAGCTTGTTGTCAATGCTCCATTTCATTACTCGGTCTATGTATTTCTGTAATCGTCTGCAGTATTCAATGCCCCTGATTGTCATAAACAATTTTAGGTCATCCGCAAAAAGTTGACATTCTGCATGCTGTACCACCTTAGGCAAATCATTAATCATGATTAAAAACTCTAATGACCCCAAATTACTGCCTTGGCTTACTCCAAAATAACACTAAGGTCGCGAATTTCGGTATCTATAAATTTCCGTCTACAAATAAATTATATGGTTCTGCTGTTTACGAGTGAAACTCATATGATAAATTTGTTACAATTCAATACCATTCTGTTTGATTTACGTTAAAAATGTATTATATTTAATCCCACCAAAAACATACCTGTTAAAAAGGGGGCGGCCAAGTTCCTATCGGCTAATTGTCCGCCTAAAAAAGGATTGAAATCCAATCCAATGCCAAGTTTAGATGCACTTTAAATTCGATCATAATCATCGTCATCAACAGCCTGATCCACTGGTAAACATTTGCCATTCCCAAGACTCGCAACCACATTCTAAATTTGAACTTGGCAGGTTAAATTAGTTTATTAAATAGATTAATTTAATTATCATGGATTTGATGAAAAAAAATTTTTGAGTTTCAGTTATGTATAGGGAGCCCCCAGAATTTATTGTTTTTTTTTTCTATTTTTGTGTGAAAATTTTAATGCGGTTCACAGAATACACCTTCTTACCAAGTTTCAACAGTATAGTCTTTATAGTTTCGGAGAAAAGTGGCTGTGACATACGGACGGACGGACAGGCGGACGGACGGACAGACAGACATGACGAATCTATAAGGGTTCCGTTTTTTGCCATTTGGCTACGAAACCATAAAAAGCAACCTATTGAAGTTTACTTATCCGTTATCGGAAAAAGTTTTGCTATTCTTCACTAGATAGCCGTCTATCCCAATATGCCTAAAAATATTAAAAAAGTGTGTTTAAATAACACGTAATTCAATAAATACTAAATATACTTCTCATCAAAAAAATCGAAACACTTTCGTTTTCATTTTTCATTTATTCCTAAATGTACACATTTTTCTGATAATCCTGACAAAACGTAAACTTGCAAGGTGTTTCGATTTTTTTGATGAGAAGTGTATATCGTGATTAAAAAACCATAAAATTACTGAAACAAATATTTCTTTTACAGTTTTATTGTGTGGTTTTAGCACATTTGTACTGCACACCTAGGCATTGTCGTCTACGTCAGACGTTTGCGCCGGTGCGCGGCCATTAAGCGACTGAGGCAGAAGGGGCAGAAGCAAGGCCACCAAGGCCGCACGTTAGATTATGGCCTTTATTTGCCGGTGCCGTTTTTTGAGCGGCGGCGCGTTCGTACATCTTTTTTATATCAGATCGAAGTGGTTAGTAGTTCAGTCAACGAATGGCTCAAAGGGGGGTGTAGAATGCGTGAGCAGGAGCCTAAGCGATCCTCCTACTCCTTCCAGCTCATCTCCTAGACGTAAATAAATAAATAAAATAATAAAATAAAAATTCATTTATTTCATATATCTTACAATCACATACAACGAAGCTTCCCAGTAAGTAGTCAGAGACACTTAAGATGGGAATGCGAGATCCGTTCGCGGTTCGGGCGTCGTGATTTTCTGTAAACAAAAAAGTTAGTCGCGTTTCGGGCGTTTTCAATAATGCAATAAAAAATGCCATTATCGTTTGGGCGCGGTTCGGGCGTCGTAATATTTTTATTAATTTAATTAGTCGCGTTTCGTGCGCCTTTAATTTCGAGCCATAGAGTTAGATACTTTTAAATAGATCATTATAAAAATGTATTCCATGTTCCAAGTATTATTATTTTATATTCCACGAGACGTATTCTCATAGAAAATCGCCTGTTTGCGCCCATTGTTTAATGTGCTTAACCATTAAAGCGGAACGTTTTCACCTATTGTATCGCTTATCTCTAGCTACCCGCTTTAACCAATAACGTTCAGACAAGACATTAAAGAAAAGTCTCAACGAAAACAAGAGTTCTATGATTCAAATGTTGTATTAGGTAAATATGAATACTATGGCAAAAAATACAGAAAATCCCTGTCGAATAATATATTACAATAATAGAATATGGTCAGATTATCAACTACTTTTTACAAAATGGGATAAAATAAAAAAAATATAAATATTATGTATTTTTAAATCACAGAAGGTGGTTTGAGATACAACAATAAATAATATTTTTTTCTTTTCATAAGAAAAGATAATATCTAAAATATTCTACGATTAAAATAAGCCTAATTATTTGAGGCGAATTGTAGAATATTTTAGATATTTTCTTTTCTTTATTTTATAAGAGAAAAAAAAATAGATTATTAATTAATTGTTGTTAAGTCAAACTACCTTCTGTGATTTAAAAATTGGTTTCTTAGTACATATTTCAATTTAAAAAAATCCAATAGAAAATTTGCATATTTGTTGTGTATTTAAATAAGATATTTTTAAATTTGTAGAAAATTATTTGAGCTAAATCGTATTTCATTTCATCGTAGAATATTTAAGATATTATCTTTTCTTATGAAAAGAAAAAAAAATTATTTATTGTTGTATCTCAAACCACCTTCTGTGATTTAAAAATACATAATATTTATATTTTTTTATTTTATCCCATTTTGTAAAAAGTAGTTGATAATCTGACCATATTCTATTATTGTAATATATTATTCGACAGGGATTTTCTGTATTTTTTGCCATAGTATTCATATTTACCTAATACAACATTTGAATCATAGAACTCTTGTTTTCGTTGAGACTTTTCTTTAATGTCTTGTCTGAACGTTATTGGTTAAAGCGGGTAGCTAGAGATAAGCGATACAATAGGTGAAAACGTTCCGCTTTAATGGTTAAGCACATTAAACAATGGGCGCAAACAGGCGATTTTCTATGAGAATACGTCTCGTGGAATATAAAATAATAATACTTGGAACATGGAATACATTTTTATAATGATCTATTTAAAAGTATCTAACTCTATGGCTCGAAATTGAAGGCGCACGAAACGCGACTAATTAAATTAATAAAAATATTACGACGCCCGAACCGCGCCCAAACGATAATGGCATTTTTTATTGCATTATTGAAAACGCCCGAAACGCGACTAACTTTTTTGCTTACAGAAAATCACGACGCCCGAACCGCGAACGGATCGAATGCGACGCTCTTCCGTGATAGGTATACAGCTTAAAGATACATTACTATGCAACTTGGAGAAAAAGTAAAATAAAATAAAAGTTAAATTAAAGCAAATTAGTAGGTTACTAACAATCAAAAAAAGTAATGACTGTGTAAAGGTTGTTGTGAGGGGTGTGCGACACGCAGTTCATCATAATCAATAAGTAATATAAAAGGTATGGAGGAAAAAAAATCACAACAAACGTTTTTATTTGTTGTTAAAAAGCTAGTTTAAGGAAGTACTTTTAGTATGTTTTATTCCTAAGCACTCTGAATAAGTTTCTGAAGAAATCGCTTAGGCTCCCGCTCACGCACTCTACATTGTTTATTGACCGTACGAGTGAAACTCATATGATAAATTTGTTACAATTCAATGCCATTCTGTTTGATTTACATTACAAATGTATTATATATAATTCGCTTTGCCAAAAGATTGATTTCAAGTGAGGAGAGTTCATGGTGTGGTAAATTTTAGGATCATCAGCAAAAAGGGCATACTTATTTATTATAATATGACGTCGACCAAAAATAAAAAATAATAATTAGTGGGACATCGCAACAAAATAGAAAATATAAGTATAAGTAATTACAATACCTATAACCTTTTGCTTCGATGGTAAGCACACTATCGATAAGGCTAAGGAGCTGTCAAATTCGTATTAAAGATTATATCCAATGATTATATCTAATATTTACTTGCCTGCTGAATCTGGTTCCTTAACATATCTAGCAACGGCTCGTTGTCGCAATTGCAGGATATAGGATTACCAGCCAGTCGCCAGCGCATGTCCTTTACTGCAAACAGTGCGGGTCTGTTCAGGTCGCGAATGTTGTTTCCTGATAGGTCCAGCAACTGTCAGAATAAACAAAAAGGCTGAAATGTTGTTTATGAGGTATAACAATTTTCATCTGTATAACCGGCCAGTTAGAGGACTAGTGGCTGACGGTTAGTTCGGTGAGTGCAAGTTTGCTGTTAAATTGTACACCGCTGGATGCGGACCGCACAGATCATTACGAAGATCTTTGGGGGAGGCCTTTGTCCAGCTACAATTAGTGGAAGTCTTTCGCCTGAAATGATGATAAGGTATAAACAAAAGTGCTTACTTTGAGGGTATTCGGCAGCATTTCTGGCAGCGCAGAGATGCTGTTATGTGATGCAAGTAGTTTGGTCAGGTTCTGCAAGCTCAGCAGGTTATCCGGTAGGGCGCTAAGGCCAACGCCGCGGCAGTCCGCTACCAACTCATCCTTTGGGCCTGCCCAGCAACACATGCAGGGAAGATATTCGATGGAGTTTACAGGAAACCTGTTAAGATTCTCGAATTCATTGTTATGTACTTATAATATTATGACACAGGCACTCAGTCGGTAAGAAGATAGTTTATCTCGCACCGGTAGCTTTCAGGTGGCGAAGAAATTCAAAAAATACTTGATTTATGATAATGTATTTTCATGGTCTTTTAACTTTTAGCTCCGCCAATGAAAACTAAGTATATAAAAGAATACAAACCTTTTGCAATATATGTGTTCATAAATTAACAATTTATCAATACTTGTTCCATTTCTGCATTCCAATTTAAAATTTTCAGTTATAAACAGATTTGCTCGCAAAGCCTTCACGAGCCAAAATATGTCTGCACATTCAAAAAGAAGTTTGGATTCGTCGACACTTTCTTTTTTCACAAATTTAACTTTTGCTCCTTCAACGCCACTATGCATCTGAAAAATAACAAGCAAATCTTATCTTTTTATACCTATATTAGATTTATTGGTTCAATTTCTTAAATACTGACGTTAGATTCGTAATAAAGAATGTTCACTAATTTTGTATGTTAGCTTTATAAATTCTCCGTTCAAAATAAAAAATACTAGTGAAAGAATTATTTCGATACGTCAATAATTAGTTTCCAAGATAGAGAATTTTAAAGTGAGCGCGCGACGAAATTCCGCGTTCAATGCGCATGACGTCATAATGCAACGTTCGCTCAGTCCGTTCCCGCTCTTCCGTACGGCTGCCTTGCGTTATTTGGTATTCTGTACTTGGATTTCTGAATTTTAAAAAATATTAACAATCCAAATACCAGAAAATCATGTGTTGTGCCAAAATGTACAAATACGGCCATCAATGCGCCGGAATAGTTATTTTTTGTCGTTCCAATGGATGTCAAAATACGAAGTAAATGATTACAAGCTATGAAGAGATTAGATCCTGTTAGAAATCGAAGCATAGTAAATTGTTGTGAAGATAATTTTGACTTAAGTATAAGTAGTGATTACCTTTTTATGTACCTACTAGCTGCCCGCCCGTGGCTACGCCCGCGTTGGATTTCGACTTTTCCCGTAGTAATGAGATGATTTCTAGCCTGAAAAAGTAGCCACGCGCGCTACTAGTATGAGGTAGATAGACTTAATCCATCCCCCCGAGATCTATTCTATATCTGTACCAAGTAGCATCAAAAATACCCGCCGCGCTACTATATTTCCCGTGGGAATGAGATATTTTCCCACGGGATAACAGCCTTTATCCCCCCTAAAATATTTTGTATCTCTGTACCAAGTTTCACTAAAACTTTCTGCCCGACCTCCCATTTTCCCGTGGGAATAAGGTATTTTCCCGCGGTAAGAGATAATCTATATCCTACTCCAAGGTCTATTTTATCTCTGTACCAATCTTCATCAAAACTTTTCACCTGTACTACTATTTTTCCCATGGGATAAAAGTATTTTCCCGCGGTAAAATGTAGCCTATACATATCCCAGGGTCTATTATATCTCTGTACCAGGTTTTATCATAACTTTCTACTCGCGGTGACCGTTTTCCCGTGGGAGTGAGGGGTCTTCCCACGATAAAAGGTAGCCTATATCCATCTCCAAGGTCTATTCTATCAAACCCCAAGATTGCTCGTTGATACCAAGTTTCATCAAGTTTCCGCCTCACGACTCCGCCCGAATCTTTCCCGTGGGAATCAGTTGTTTTCCCGCGATAAAAAGTAGCCTATGTCCGTCTCCAAGGTCAATTCTTTCTGCGTAACAGACAGACAGACAGAGTTACTTTCGCATTTGTAGTATTAAGTAGGGATTAGTAGTTTTCGGTTATAAGACCTAATGGTTGCCTGGAAGAAATCGCTTAGAGCGATAAGGTCGCCACTTGCCTTCTCCCTTTTTGAGTATTGTTAATGTATTTGTTTTTGTTCTGTGCAATAAAGTATATTTTTTTTTTTTTTTTTTGACCTATATTACATTACCTAAAACCTAAGGTCTCTGATACCTACTTCTAGCTATAGCTAGTGGCATTACGAAATGAAACACTTGGGTATTTTAGGTACTTCAATAAAATAATACTTATAGAACAGATATTAATATCTATTTTCGTGAGTTATATTATAAAAAGTTTAACTTAACTTACTTTTGCATTTTTACTCCTCGCCTTTCGACGGCAAAGAAATCACTAATGTCGCTAAATAATGAGCAACCAAGTCCTTCTATTTTAGGTAGATTATTTGATTGTCCATTTTCGAACCCTTCATCTATTATTAATTCAATTCATACAACACTGTACCCTCGGTGAACAGTGATACAAGTCTCAAAAAGCAGTTTCGAGATATCGCGACATAAAGTTTTGAAAATTAAAAAAAAAATTAATTTCATTTCTATTTACTGTAGATTTTTGATTTTCACAAATTCATTTAGGTATACATGTGAAGTTTTAAAAACACTAATTCAAAATTATGCTGCAATACAAAATTTTGTGTCAAATAGCGAAAAATACGAATATATATCATTTTCCATGCCTATCGAACAAAGTGTTAAGTGATTTATGTAAACTTATATCACTTTACACAGCCTCTAGCATTTTTGTGTGAAGTGATATAGCATTAATATTTTCAACATTTTAAATATTATAAACATGATTCACGTATTTTTGTTGGAAGAAACTATACTATTTAAAGTATCCTCTTTACGATTCTTTACTTTATTTTGTAATTCTTAAGTATTTTGCAATCTTATATCAATATACACAAAGTTTTAACCGGGCAGTTAAGGTGAAAAATGATTTAAATTACCATTTTATTTTATTAAATTGTGTATATTGATATCAATTATGTTATTATGGTCGAATTGCAATTGGGTAAGCAAATTAAATAAAGGAAAAAACAATTCTCTTTGAATTTTAGTAAAATTGTAACAGTTTTTTTACTATATATTCTTTGAAATATTTTTTTAGTAATGCGTCAATTTGTCAACATAAGTAAGAAATAAATAAGTAACACTAACTATTGCCAATATAAAGAACCCATATTACTTTCTTTTGAATCCCTAGCAGAATAGGTAGGAGTAGAGGATTACAATGATAAGTTCGTAGAAGCTGTCTTTACGACGACGACTGGATTAAAGTTCTTTAAGATCTTTAATACCTCAGGTTCATCAAAGAAAGACGGATATTTCTGCAGTCTGCAGATGCTTCCTGCTACCGGCAGCTCAATAGACAGATCTCAAAGTCGTATGGAAAGATCTACTAAAAGAAATCAAGGAATTCTATTGAAACTTGTACACGAACACCTGTCAGTAGTCAAACTGCAACTGACCCTAGAGCTAGGTTAACCCGACACTATACCGAAAACATTCCTGACATCAGCCTGTACGAGATTGAGAGCCATCAAGATCATGGGTGATTGATGACAGAATAACTTTTGAGCAGGTGGTACACGGCTCTTCACCTTTCAGAAACTATTTAATTTTAAGTCCGTCATCCTTGAAGGTACAGAAACGCAAGTATGGCACAGAAGTACAATGGTCCCTTTAAAAAGCGCGATAAAGAAATAGAATTATAGTCCCATCTTACTTCTGAGCCATGTTTACAAATTGTTTTCAAGAGTCGATAAAAACCTTCTCTTGTGTAGATTTGACAACTTTCAGCCTCCTGAGGAGGTCGGTTTCTGAAAAAACTACATTACCATTAGACCACTTTCACATGTTATACAGAAGACTGAAGAGTAGCAGGTATATAATCAGCCACTATATTCAGTGTTCGTGGACTGTTCAAACGAAACCTGGGCAGTACTGCGGTCTCTTCAGAGGTATTTTATGAAAATGCCACCATGTCAGTCCGTCTCCAGGATCAGAATTACAGATTAATGCAGCTACAGCGGGGTGAGAGATAGAAAGACTTTATTTTAAAAAAATACACAGCTGCATTGGAGAATGTTTTTAAGTTTTTGGACTTCGATGGGCGTGGCATCAACATTAAGGGCGAAAAATATGACGGATATTGTAATCATGGTTGGGACCTTAGAAGACCTCATACTGCTCAACTTGGGATTAGGGGTGAAATAGTTCTCATATCGGAAACTGATCATCCGTCTGCGCCACTCGCACAAGTCCTCTGTATTGATAAATGCTCAACAGATTCGCCAACTAGTCAGAAGATGAAGATGGAGAAGGAAAATGTAATAGGTAAATGTTGGGGATTCTGCTCTCGAATTTATACCCCATTATGTTTGCCCAGTTAGGTAGACCCAACTTTTCTCATAATGTAGTCAATCAAAAAGCAAAATGCTCTTCTTCCAGTTTCCCTACAGATTTTAATCAGGAATGATGATATCCGCAGACGAACCAAAGTCACCGACATAGCCCATAGAATCATTAAACTCAAGTAAGTGACAGTGGGCGTTGGGGCAGAAAGGTCCATAATACATAAAGGAAGGCATAGAGAGGGCAGGCCCCCTACAAGGTAGACCGACGATCTGGTGAGGGTCGGGATTTTTTGGATGATTGGATGCGGGCAGTGTAAGACCGATTGATGTGAAGATCTTTGTTTTTTCTTGTGGCCGAGAAATAGTTATAACATTTTTCACAAACTGGAATCGTTTTGCGTGCAGACGTTTTTGGTATTATTAATGTTATATTTCAAGTTAGATCACGAGCAGAGACAGGTGCTGCCGCCTACGAAAAAACCATAAACTCATTAGAGCAGAAACAGGTGCTCGGAAATCTCAACTCTAAAATCGGCTTTTTACGGGCTAAACCATGGAAAAATCGCTTGTACGGTGTATGGACATATGGTAGGGCGTTTATGAAGCAATCTATTGGCACTTTTATTTCACTATGTGCCAATACAAAAAATTAAAAAAAAAAAATTCGAAAGTGACAGATTGTATGAGCGTTGTGGAAGTGTTGTGTTTATTTTACAATTTATTCAAGATTTTACCACAAATGAGGTCTAAAATCGACTAATAAGTGTTAAATAATGTTTTAGTGATGTGCCAAAAGAATTTCTAATAAGAATTATGTGTTTTCCAATTAGAAAAAAATTACGAAAATTTACTTGGGCATCATGGTAAGTTTTTTCCATTGTTCGATATTTACTATGAAAAATAGGGTCATATACCGTAATTTATACTAAAAAGCAAACAAAAAACAAATAGTTCAATCAATTATCTGCAATATTCTCATATTTCATCAAGAATAATACAATAGTTGCAGAGTAATTTTGGTTCTTGCAAAAGCTTGCAAAAAAAGTTGCAAAAAAAAAAAAGCGGTCAGCGGTCCGTGTGGAGTTCACTGGCAGAATAGAAGTTGCGCCATTTTTGTGTTTGAGGGTTAACACCAAAAATATTTTGTAATAGTTCTCGTGGTAATAGATTTGTTTTGAGTTAAATCATTATACACTAGTTACAAATATTAATTTTATCAGTTACAAATAATGTTGATGTTGTTATATCACTTTTCAAAAAAATTATCATCTTAAAACATAGTTTTAGGTAATTTAAGTAGAGTGATATTATTTTACACATAGAGTTATGTTAAAAATGCGAGATGTATCAAAATTATCTTCGCTTCTAGAAGGGCTAGAGCTACACCGATTAGACAGAAAAATAGCAAAAAAATTGCTCTTTAAGGATTTACAATCACTTGATAACCGATCTATCTCAAGTTGAATACAGAATATGTTTTTATCGAAAACGGATTGCATTTTTTTTACTTTCCATATTATTGTTTTACCGAAATCATTTTTACCAGATTTTCATTTTCCAGAGTTTCATTTCTCTTGTTAATTTATTTATAAAACTAGATCCATTATAAATTATGGGAAAAGCAAATTCTGTTTAATAAACCTCCAGGATAATTAATATATATGAAGTAAAACAGTTGGTAAAACCAAAAATAACATTTCGATAAAATGGTTGTAGTTTTTCTGGAAAATTATACTCCTGTTTAACATATTTATGGTTTAATGAAGTTATGTCAAATGAAACATATTGGAACTAAATATTCTATGAAGCGTTTTCGGTCAATTAAGTTTCGGTTAAGAAGAATTCGGAAGTACGAAATGTTACCAATATTATTGCAAGTTGCAAGTTGAGAGTATGAGAGGCTCGATAAATAAGTCCAGTAGCCATGTGATAAAATGTACGAAAATAATCGATAAATATACGTTACGCTTCTTACCACATCACATCACTATTTTCAAATTCAGCAACTATTAAGTTTCATGTTTTTACATGCCAAATAAAGACAAATAAATGTCATACTTTATTGATATTTTGTTTTTCATTGGGCATGTCATAACATGAATGTCTCTATCTTTTTCTAACGTACCGTATTCAAAGATGTGTGATAGAGACTGATAGAGTTAAAACACTAACCCCGTCTCCCACTTCCACCTACCCTCCCACCCCTCTGAGCGGCCGCATTGGTTTCTATCGAAACCAAAATAGGCATGATTACCTCCATATGGGCGCGTAAAATTTTTTCTTCCTTCATGGCTCTACTGTAACAAAGTTTCAAGTGACTTTACATACTTAGTAACATTCCTTATTGGAGACCAAACAAATGTCTGTACGGTAATACTTATAAGATCCTTGGTCTTTCCTCACTCAGTGTTGGACCAAGAGCGAGCGCGGTCATAGTCATAGTCATTTATTTATTGCACCATGTGGTTACATTAAGATGTACAGATAAAGATTTGACTCACACATGAACCCTGTCAGGGCACTGCAAAATACATATAATTAAAGAATTATAATTAAATACATCAAAATTAACTTAAACACTTGAAATCGATCATTAAATAATCCTAAATACAATACTTATACATATTTGTTTCTAATTATACTATACGAGAAAATATATGTATTACGGTTTTCCCACCTCTCGGTTTGAACCAGGAGGGATGTTGTGGATGCCGATTTTTTTCACATCCGCGGATTCGAATGCGCATGCGGAGTTTTGAAGGACGCGGATGTTTAAGATTTTATATACCTACTTAAATAAAGTTTATGAATGAAGAATTTATGAAATCAAAGATAAAGTAATTATTAACATTTTTATTAATGAATATTTGTTTTGAGTGAATGTAATGCTCCTATTTTAGCATTATACTTAATAAAGAGTAATATTGCCACCTTTTCTGATGCAAGGTGGTTACGCAAAGGTTCGTAAATTATGCCCGCGCTACTAAAGCTCGGTAGGAATGCTGCTTGGCTGAGTGTATAAAAATCTTCGAGCTATCCGTGATAATATTTTAATTTCCTCTCGATTAACCTATATCCGCATCCGCATAAAAATCTGCATTGATTTTGCAGATGCGATTATTCGCAAAATAGGGATGTTGTCCGAACCAGGGAGTTTAGACCCTAGATTATGGAAGCAATCAACCCAATAACAGAAAAGTTCAAACTGGCGGGTTTTTCGTCTTATTCTTATATCTGATTCCTTATTAAATAAAGACCACTGGAGACCCTAAATATCGATTTTGGAAGCAACGAGCTCAGAAAAAAAAAAAGTTTATTTTTCAATTCTGACATAAGATTCGTTATAGGTAGGTAATGAATAGATTCAGTCGGTTCAGAAACAAATACACGTTTATGATTGTGAACTGTACTGTATTTATCTATTAATTCTTTACTGTGCAATCAAGTTTATTCAATTCTATGTTATTCAATTTGAAAGTATGTTTGTCCTTCTTTCAACCACTTGTAAGCAACAGATTGACTTGATTTTTAGCACAGATTTAGATTCAGGGCCGGAATAACATAGGCTACTTTTTAACAAAGCCGGAAAACAACGCATGCGTATCCGGTAGACAGCTAGAAAAACAATATGACAATTACTTACATTCAATAAAGTCACAAAGTCGTTGCGGCTGAAGGTCACGTTGAAAGAATATGATGAACTTAAATTAATAGTCAAGTCTCTTCCGAGCTGCCGGGGTCGAGATCTCAGTATCTCAATAAGGGAGCTGAACTGAAAAAGTAAAGAAACATAATAGGTAAATAGATATAGTTACCGTCCACACACAAAACTGCGATGCGATGCGAATGCGAATCAAATCGGAAGTTCTTGCGATGCATTCGTGCGAGCTTGTATGGCAGAAAGCTGCGATGCAATGCGAATTCGCTGTTATATGTTGCTTCGGACATAAAACTGAATTTAGACCAGAGAAATAGAATTAATCCCATGTGCCGTAAAGTAGGCCATGGAACCTCGCAATTGGTAGGGCAATATCCGTCCCTGAAGCAAAAGGCCATCCAGACTCATTTTACCCTTCAAGTCCTCAAAGAGAAATTTGATATTTCGCAACAAATTATATTATAAAATTCTCGTGTCACAGTTTTCGTTCCCATACTCCTCCGAAACGGCTAGACCGATTCTCATGAAATTTTGTGAGCGTATTCAGTAGGTCTGAGAATCGGCCAACATCTACTTTTCATACCCTTGAGAGCGGGCGGAGCCGCGGGGCGAACAGCTAGTAATCTATACTAATATTATAAAGAGGAAAGGTTTGATTGTTTGTTTTTTTGTTTGTTTGTTTGTATGCATCGAATAGGCTCCGAAACTACTGAACCGATTTCAAAAATTCTTTCATCATTAGAAAGCTACATTCACCCTGAGTAACATAGGCTATATTTTATTTTTAAAAAAATTTGGGATCCTTACTAAAACTTCAATAATGTAACCCAAGGTGTAAAAAAATACCTAAAATATTCCTTATAATTATTATGCATAGGCTCCGAAACTACTGAACCGATTTTAATGAAACTTGGTACAAATATTGAATTGACCTTGGGGACGGACATGGGCTTCTTTTTACTGAGGGAAAATATCTCATTCCCACGGGAAAGACTGCAAGCGCGGGCGGCACCGTGGGGCGGAAACTTGATATCTATCTATACCAATCTGAGCTTGGGATATGATAGAAAAGACCTTGGAAATTAACATAGGCTACCTTTTACCGCGGGAAAACTCCTCATTCCCACGGGAAAAATAGCAGCGCGGGTGGAAGGTTTTGATGAAAATTTGTACAGAGATAGAATAGACCCTGGGGATGTGTATAGGATACCTTATACTACGGGAAAATACTTCATTCCCGCGGGAAAAAACCTTATTTCCACGGGAAAATGGTAGGTCGGGCGGAACTTTTTGATGAAACTTGATACAGAACAGATATAGAATAGATCTTGAAGATGGATAAAGGCTACCATACACCGCGGTAATATACCTCATTCCCACGGGAAAAATAGTAGCGTGGCCGGAGAATTAAGATGAAACTTGGTACAGGGATATGAAAGATTCTGGGGATGGATAAAATACTTTATTCCCACGGGAAAATTGTTAAGGTGGGCCAGAAGTTTTGATGAAACTTGATACAGAAATAGAATAGACCTTGGGGAAGGTAACAGACTACCTGTAACAGCAGGACAATAGTTCATTCCCACGGGAAAATGGTAGTTCTAAAGGGGTGTTTTGGTAAAACTTCATTACAGAGATAGAATAGATTTTGGGGATGGATATAGGCTACTTTAACCGAAAATAGTTATTTATGATACTAGTGCGGAAAGTATGTGATTTCCGATGAGTGTATAAGCCGACACGAGTCGGAAATCATCTTTCGCACGTGTATCATACAAGATTTTACAATGCATTGTGCAAGAAAAAAAAACAGTTATATTAAAAAGGCGTATAAAATGACGGGCTTCATAAACAAAACACATTCGCGCTGAAAAAAACATCTACTGCGCATGTGCAAAGCTGTCGAATCGCAATAAGGCAATGAGTAAAATTTATTCAGCCCCACGCAAATTTTTAATTAATATTTGAACGTAATTTATCAATAAAAATCAATTTCTAAAGTAATTACCTATACTAATTATAAACGCGTTTATTGAATTGTTATTTTTATTGTTTCCTTTATATTAGTAACAATTGGTAATAAAAATATCTCAAATACTTAAATGTTAGGTTGACTGGCTGAATGACAGGCTGAGCAAAAATTAAAAAAAAACTGAAAAGTAAAAAGCACTAGTGCGGAAAAGTGCTACTTTCCGCACTGTTTGGCTGCCTAGAAAACGCTCCTTTTCGAGCACATGTATTGTAAAATATTTTATACTGTTGACGCGGGTAGAGCCGCTGAGCGAAAAGTTGTAATAAAAAAATAGATAAGTACAGAGATAGAATAAACCTTGCACAAGGACATAGGCTACCTTTTACCGCGGTAAAATACCTCATTTCCAAGGAAAAAAACGGTGAGTGGTTAAATGCGAAAGTAATATTTCTGTGTTTGTTACACTTATTGGAGGTCAGAAGCAGAGAGTGATATATAGGCTACTTTTTCAGGCTGGGAAACATCTTATTGCTATGGGAAAAGACGAAAACCAATGCGAGCGAAGCCGCGGGCGGGCAGCTAGTAATATAAATAAACGGAAAGTGATGGCCAATTCAATTTAAACGACGACTAGAAATTTAAATCTAAGTTTATAGTGTGACTGAGAGGTTGCCTGTGGCAGTGTTTACCTTAATATCTATTGCAGAACGAGGGTCCCAATCCCAACTTGATTGGTCGAGAGCGATGTTTTCCAGCCGGGGCATAAAACAATCCTCCAGGATATGTAATGTATTTATTTTACATTCTATAAAATGTAATTCTTTTAATGATAAAAAAACTGCTGTAACAAATAGATAAGACAGTTTTCTATACTAATATTATAAAGAGGAAATGTTTGATTGTTTGTTTGCATCGAATACGCTCCAAAACTACTGAACCGATTTTAAAAATTATTTCACAGTTGTGAAGCTACATTCACCCTGAGTAACATAGGCTATATTTTATTAACAAAAAAATTAGAGATCCTTGCAAAAACTTCAATAATGTAACCCAAGGTGTAAAAAAAATACCTAAAATATTCCTTATAATTGCACAGGCTCCGAAACTACTGAACCGATTTTAATAAAACTTAGTACGAAGATACAATAGACCTTGAGGACGTACATAGGCTACTTTTTACTGCGGGAAAACACCTTATTCCCACGGAAAAGACTGCAAGCGCGGGCGGAAACTTGGTATCTGTACCAATCTGAGCTTGGGGTATGATAGAATAGACCTTGGAAATTAATAAAGCTTTTTATATATACCTTTTACCGCGAGAAAACTCTTTATTTTCACGGCAAAAATGGCAGCGCGGGTGGAAAGTTTTGATGAAACTTTGTACAGAGATATGCCACGGGAAAATAATACCTCATCCCCACTGGAAAAATAGTACTTGGTACAGGAATATAAAAGATTCTGGAGTGATAAAAGCTACCTTTTATCGCAGGAAGGTCCTTTATTCCCACGCGAAAAGTGGTAGAGTGGGCCAGAAGTTTTGATGAATTTTGATACAGAGATAAGATTGACCTTGGGGAAGGTAACAGATTACCTGTAACCGACAATAGCCTATTCCCACGGGAAAATGATAGTTCGGGAGGGAATTTTTGGTGAAACTTGATACAGAGATAAAATAATTTAGATTTTGGGATAAAAAACAAATTACTTATTTTGCTGCCACAAAATAAAACAACCTTCGATATAGTTGACATAAGCTATGAATCTATAAATAAAAAAAAATAAAAAAAATACAATAGAAAAAAGTGAAACAAAAAAACATGATTTAAAAAAACATTGAATTAAAAAAACTTATATACCTACCCGAGCGAAGCCGGGGCGGGCCACTAGTTAATTTATATATATAAAAATAAGATATAAGTCGTAGAAGGCGACCGAGGGATAACTACCAGAGGATGGGCAGCAGCGTCCTTCTGTGTATTCAAAACCAAACTGTTGATCGCCAACCCGCATGCCAAGCGTGGCGATTATGGCAATATTCCCTAATATGGATAGTACAAACAAAAAAAAGCGGCCAAGTGCGAGTCGGAATCGCCCATGAAGGGTTCCGTAGCAGCCAGTAACAAAATATAAAAGTTTTTGTAGTTCGTTGTGACTTTGATCGATGTTTAAATAATAAAGTTAAATTGCGGTTTACGATTTATGACGTATTAAAAAAAACTACTCACTAGATCTCGTTCAAACCAATTTTCGTTGGAAGTTTTCATGGTAATGCACATCATATATTTTTTTTAGTTTTATCATTCTCTTATTTTAGAAGTTAGAGGGGGGGGACACACATTTTTCCACTTTGGAAGCGTCTCTCGCGCAAACTATTCAGTGTAGAAAAAAAATATATTAGGAACCTAAATATCATTTTTGAATACCTATCCATTGATACCCCACACGTATGGGTTTAACGAAAAAAGTTTTTTTGAGTTTCAGTTCTATGTATGGGGACCCCCCAAAATTTATTGCTTTCTTTCCAATTTTTATAAAAATCTTAATGCGGTTCACAAAATACATCTACTTACCTAGTTTCAACAGTATAGGTATTATAGTTTCGGAATAAAGTGGCTGTGACATACGGACGGACGGACGGACAGACAGACAGACAGACAGACAGACAGACAGACATGACGAATCTATAAGGGTTCCGTTTTTTGCTATTTGGCTACGGAACCCTAAAAAGCGGCCAAATGCGAGTCGGAATCGCCCATGAAGGGTTCCGTAGCAGCCAGTAACATAATAATACCTAAAAGTTTTTGTGTTCGTTGTGACTTTGATCGATGTTTTAATAATAGTGAAAGGTAAATTGTGGTTGACGATTTATGACGTATTAAAAAAAAAAACTACTTACTAGATCTCGTTCAAACCAATTTTCGTTGGTAGTTTTCATGGTAATGCACAACATATATTTTTTTTAGTTTAATCATTCTCTTATTTTAGAAGTTAGAGGGGGGGGACACACATTATTCCACTTTGGAAGCATCTCTCGCGCAAACTATTCAGTTTAGAAAAAAATGTTATTAGGAACCTAAATATTATTTTAAAAGACCTATCCATAGATACCCCCACACGTATGGGTTTGATGAAAATTTTTTTTTTCAGTTTCAGTTCTATATTGTATGGGGACCCGCTAAATTTATTGTTTTTTTTTCTATTTTTGTAAGAAAATCTTAATGCGGTTCACAGAATACATCTACTTACCAAGTTTCAACAGTATAGGTATTATAGTTTCGGAATAAAGTGGCTGTGACATACGGACGGACGGACGGACAGACAGACAGACAGACATGACGAATCTATAAGGGTTCCGTTTTTTGCCTTTTGGCTACGGAACCCTAAAAACGGCCCCTAGTCCCCGGCAGCCCCGCTGTTTCCAGCCCTGGTAACAGCTGCGGTAACGGTGGGGGCATGGGGTGCTAAGAATCCCCGGGCGGCTCGTTGTTACCAACACCGACGACCTTTTAATTGGCCCTGGCAACATACAACAATGGGACACTGCGGACCGATGAAAAGATCCTCGAACTGGAGGAAGAATTGAGCAGGATTAAGTGGGACATCCTAGGATTTCTGAAGTCCGAAGAGAGGGATAGGACTCGATAATCCTTAATTACGGCAACCTGCTCTACTTCCGGGAGGGCGAAGATCTGTTCCAAGGTGGTGTCGGGTTTTTGGCCCACAAGTCCCTTGTGAACAACGTGATCAAGGTCGAGAGTGTGTCGGCAAGGGTAGTATACCTTATACTCAGAATTACCAAAAGGTATTCGTTGAAGGTCATACAGGTATACGCGCCTACTTCGGCACACCCCGATATTGAGGTCGAGGAAATGTATGAGGACATCTTAACAGCCATACATACTTCCGAGTCTCACTTCACTGTTGTCATGGGGGACTTCAACGCGAAGCTGGGCAAACGAATCGGGAATGAGCTGAGAGTGGGGTTATTTGGAGTCGGAGACCGAAATCCCCGGGCCCAGCTGCTGGTGGACTTCATGGAGAAGGAAGGAAGGAAGGAGGTTCGACTCTACATGATGAATTCCTTCTTCAAAAAGTCGGAACACCGCAAATGGACCTGGGTTAGTCCCGACGGTAAGACTAAAAATGAGATAGACTTCATCTTGTCGACAAGAAGACAAATATTCAATCATGTCTCTGTGATCAACTCAGTGAAAACTGGGAGCGATCACCGACTAGTCAGAGGCTCATTGAATATCAATGTCAGAATCGAAAGATCTCGCTTGATGAAGTCTACGCTCCGTCCATTGCCAATCCAAATCCAGAACCCCGAACACTTTCAGCTCGAATTGCAAAACCGCTTTGAATGCCTAGCAGAATGCGAGGGAGTGGACCAATACAATGACAGGTTCGTGGAAGCTGTCCGTACAGCGGGGTTCAAGTTCTTTAAGACCCGCCGCTCAAATAGAACCAAAAAGATTTCAGATTCCACGCTCAGGCTCATGGAAGAAAAACAGAAAATGGTTCTGAAGTCTGCAGATGATGCTTCCTGCTATCGGCGGCTCAATAGACAGATCTCAAAGTCTCTGACTCGCGACATCCGCCAATTTAATACAGATCGTATTAAGGAGGCCATTGAGCGTAACAACGGCTCTAAAGTGTTCGCAAGAGATCTGTCTAAGCTATGGGGCAAAGCCAACTGACGAAGCTGAAGACTTCGGACGGTAGAACCGTGTCTTCTAAGCCTGAGCTACTGGAGGAAATCGAGGGGTTCTATGGACAGCTGTACACGACAACACGGACACCTGTCAGCCAAACAGTAACTGACCCCAGAGCTAGGCTAACCCGACACTACCCCGAAGACATCCCGGACGTCAGCCTGTACGAGATTAGGATGGTTCTCAAACAGTTGAAAAACAACAAGGCGCCGGGTGATGACGGAATAACTGCTGAGCTTCTGAAGGCAGGTGGTACACCGGTCTTGAAAGCGCTTCAGAAACTTTTCAATTCCGTCATCCTCGAAGGTACAACGCCGCAGGCGTGGCTTAGAAGCGTAGTGGTCCTCTTCTTTAAAAAGGGTGATAAAACTCTTTTGAAGAACTACAGACCCATCTCGCTTCTGAGCCATATCTACAAATTGTTTTCGAGAGTCATCACGAATCGTCTCGCGCGCAGGTTCGACGACTTCCAGCCTCCCGAACAAGCCGGTTTCCGAAAGGGCTTTAGTACCATAGACCACATCCACACGCTGCGGCAGGTTATACAGAAGACCGAAGAGTATAACCAGCCACTATGCTTAGCGTTCGTGGACTATGAGAAAGCCTTCGATTCGATCGAGACTTGGGCAGTGCTGCAGTCTCTTCAGAGGTGCCAAATTGACTACCGGTATATCGAGGTGCTGAAGTGTTTGTACGATAATGCCACCATGTCTGTCCGGCTCCAGGATCAGAACTCCAGACCAATCCAACTGCAGCGGGGTGTGAGACAGGGAGACATTATTTCTCCGAAACTGTTCACCGCTGCAATGGAGGATGTCTTTAAACTTCTGAACTGGAAAGGACATGGCATCAATATCAATGGCGAGTACATTTCTCACCTTCGGTTTGCCGACGATATCGTGGTCATGGCTGAGACCTTGGAGGACCTCGGCACAATGCTCGATGACCTCAATAGAGTTTCCCAACAAGTGGGTCTGAAGATGAACATGGAGAAGACAAAAGTCATGTCGAACGCCCATGTAGTACCCACTCCAATAAAAGTTGGGGACTCCGCTCTCGAAGTTGTAGACCATTACGTCTACCTGGGACAAACAGTCCAGCTAGGTAGATCTAACTTCGAGAAGGAGGTCAATCGTCGAATCCAACTTGGATGGGCAGCGTTCGGGAAGCTGCGCAATATCTTTTCGTCCCAAATACCGCAGTGTCTTAAGTCTAAAGTCTTTGACCAATGTGTGTTGCCAGTGATGACTTACGGATCTGAGACGTGGTCGCTTACGATGGCCCTCATAAGAAAGCTCAAAGTCACCCAAAGAGCGATGGAGAGGGCTATGCTTGGAGTTTCCTTGCGTGATCGAATCAGGAATGATGAGATCCGCAGGCGAACCAGAGTCACCGACATAGCCCGAAGAATCGCTAAACTTAAGTGGCAATGGGCTGGGCACATTGCACGTAGAACCGACGGCGGTTGGGGCAGAAAAGTTCTTGAATGGCGACCGCGCGCCGGAAGACGTAGTGTGGGCAGGCCCCCCACGAGGTGGACTGACAATCTGGTGAGGGTCGCGGGAAGCCGCTGGATGCGGGCAGCGCAGGACCGATCATTGTGGAGATCCTTGGGGGAGGCCTTTGTCCAGCAGTGGACGTCTTTCGGCTGAGATGATGATGATGATGATGAAAAATAAGATAATAACATTTTTCATGTCAACAGTGAACAGTGAAAAATCCCTTATTCTGCAAAAGAATTCTTTTCGTTTTGTTTTTTACATTAAAATATACCTAATACTAGTAATAAATATAAAAATAAAAGTTGATAGGTTTATATTTTTCTTTCAATGAAACCTCGAGCTTACTGACTAACCCTGGGCGCACTCGTTCAGGAATTCAGTACACACCAAGGGAGCTGTTCAGGCGAGGCGAGCCGCGCGCGGCGTGTGCCATACGGCTCGCTTTGTGTGTGCTTGACATCCAGAAAACTAATTTCTCAAAACACAGCGTACCTTTTCGTGATCCCGGGGAACAGAAATCAAATTTTTTCGAAAAAGAGAATTCAAGTCGTTCAAGAGCTGGTAAAAGGGACAGTTGCCAAGTAAGTGCAGCAGATACTTCCGTCCAATTTGTATTATCGGGTGAAGATTCAAACGGATTGGTATATAAATTAAGTTGAACAGTATTCAGAAACTGATGAGAGCTGGAATTCAAAATTAGACATGTAAAAAAATCTCATTTCAATTAAAATAGGTACTTCAAAATTTTATGTTACAGCCTTTCCATACCACTCCATTCTATTCTGATTTATGTAATTATCATTATTGACTGTAAGTGTACCTGGCTGTGAACAGGGGCACTTGTATTATTTGTTGCATGCCATACCAATGAAGACCTTCAAGGTAAGTAATATTGGCAGCACTGTCTATAATGTGTTTCAGTCCTGAGGGGTCCACATTTACTACTCTTATCATGCGTAGATTCGTACAATTACTGAGCCAGTCGGTCGATATCATAGAAACGTTGCACTTCCATAATGTAAGGTTTTCGAGTTTTCCGCAGTCAGCCCATCTGCCGACAAGTGTGGCCACTGGAACAGCAAGAATCAGGAAGGTCTCGTCCACTATCCTACTTCTGTCAATTTCACATCGTTATTTTTTTAAACCCCCGACAAAAAAGAGGAGTGTTATAAGTTTGACGTGTGTGTCTGTTTGTCTGTCTGTCTGTCTGTGGCATCGTAGCTCCTAAAAGGATGCGCCGCTTTTGATCAAATTTTTTTTGTTTGCAAGGTCTTACAATCGAGAGTGTTCTTAGCTATGATCCAAGAAAATATCTTCAGCCATTTGAAGATTATCAATCAGCTCTTTACTAGTTGTTGAGAAGATCAGGCCCCGGTTTCACGACAAAATGCGATCCCCTTACATCTCGGAGAGTTGTGAAAAATTAAATATCATTATAGTATCATTAGGAGCTGTAAAGTGCAAAAAGAATTATTCGAGAAACACAAAAAGGAAAAAGTTATGGCCGAATTACTAAATTTATCCCGAATATTTGCTTTTGGCGGTTGATATTTTGGAAAAGAAGAATGAAATAAAAAAAATTGAGAAAAATACTAAGGGCAAAGAACTCGCGCTTCAAAGCGAAAAAACCTCTGGACAATTTAGCCAGCCAACTTGAGCCTTTTTAGGCCTTGCCTAAAACTCCTTAAAGTAGTAAAAAAAAAAATATATATAAACAATCAGGCTAAGGCAAAAATGTCGTAAACTTCTCTGGGCTAACGGTTTGCCCTGTAGCCTTAATCTTTTTGAAAATAGTCAAAAAGTCAGAACAAAATTTTCACATTGCAGACAGAATCCTTTTTAAATGTGCTCTATAGCCATGTGAGGCACGTAATCTGTGTTTTTTTTTTTTCTAATAAGTATCTCATTAGTAGGTTCAGGAATCGACATCTTAGACTTTTGTTATATTTATTTAAAGATAAGCGAAAAGACTTTTTCCCCGACCATATTCCAATCACTCACCGTCAAATTCTGCTTGCCGCAAGTTGCGGAACTTTAGTTCTAGTGGCCAAATAACATCATGTACAATAAGATCGTCTATATCATCCAAAAAATTGGCCGATTGAAAGACTGAAGTGGTGATATTCACATTGTAGTTTGGTATTGAGCAAACCCTGACAGTCAATTCATTACCAAAATGTTCTAACTCCACTGGTTGCCCTTCTATAATATCTATTGTTCCTGTAACATAACAATATTCAGCTTAGCCAGATATATAAACATGCTTCTCTGTGTGCCACTTTTTTTTTCTGACAACAATACAATTATTAAATACAAATATTCTTTATTCAAACCATTCAAACAAAAATAAATAAAAATAAAATCTATATCTATCTAGTTATGCCACCACGTTCTGCAAGAACTATAAGAGTAAATGCTTAGACAGCACAACGAGGGTGGCCTGACTCCTGGAATTATTATATAAGAAATAGCTGTAACGTAGATGTATTGGGTTGGCAGATCATTCGTGTCGCGCATCTAAATCTGAGCACACGTCTCTTTGTACAATTCTAAATAAAATTAAGTAGTTTTAAATTTAATTGTATTTTTTAAAAACACTCCCCCGAGCTCCCCGGAGTTGACTGGCGCAGACGGTAGGATCCGCCGTCTAAGGGCCTGGCCACAGCTTCGCGCGTCGGCTGCGGCGGTGGCGGCGGCGGCGGCGACCAGCGGAATGTTGCCAGTGACACATAGTCAAAATTACCATGAGAGAACTAAAAAAATTTTTCATTTCTGAAACCCGCTAGAAAAATGTACCACCGAAATCAAGAAACTGTTTTAAAGGCGTGAAATTACGCAACTTTTATAAAAAACGTTCAATTTTCATACAAAAAGTAACGTTTATCTTGTTTTACTTAGAAAACGACTTTAACACTGTAATGTAGCACAAATAAGATTAAAAATACGTAAAAGTAACGTTTTAAGTCATGTGACGCAAAGTGCTCCAAAATATCGTAAAATGTTACAATACTAACGTTCTGGCAAGTTTTGCGCCGCAAGTCACCGCCGCCGCCGCCGCCGCCGCCGACGCGCGAAGCTGTGGCCAGGGGGTAACCGTGCGCCCGCGCTAAATTCGCGAGAAAAAAACGGACTAAAATCGCCTGTTTTGCGGAAACTGTGCGGCGTGCGAGTGCGGATCTGCGAACAAATAAATTCGTCACACGGGACTATACTCGAGTTGCAGTGGGTTATATTCAGAGATGGATGCGGGAAATTGGTGAGTAGAACTTTTTGCCTTTTCCCATCACCCTACTGTAACGTGGTGCATTACCATGCCACCTCGTTGCCTCATTCTCATCTCATTTACCATTCTCGTCTAAATTCGAATATGTTTAATTTTGGAATTCAGTCAACAGTCATCCGTCATTTTCGTCCATTTTTCTAGTTACTTTTGTCTTATCTCTCGGCCATGCCGGCCGAGTTCCAAATTTCTGTGTAATCATTATTAATTAAATTTACCCAATATATGTTTATCGTCTGTGATGTACCTGTGTTTTCATCATACTACTTTCATCGTGTTCATCATTTCATCATCTTCTTGTGCGCGCTCGCTGGCTTGCCCCATACCTGGCGAGCCGCGGGTGTCACAATGGCGCCCAACGTGGGGCAATGGCAATCACTCACAATCCATACTTAGTATAGTTTAGTTTAAGTATCATTTAGCTTAGTTTTGTTAAAAAAAAAAGCCTTTATCATATCTGTATATATTCCCTTATCTCTTATCTCATCTCGTGCGGTTGATAACACGTTAAATAAGCCTATATCATATTCCTATCGTGCGGTTGATAACACGTTAAATAAGCCTCTATCATATTCCCCATCCCCTTCCTACCCTTCGCATTACAATGCGCTTTGCCCAATGGCACATATTTGTACATATACTTTACCTTTTCATCTTTCACACTAGCGGGTTGTGACTAGTAAAATAAGCCCACACTATCCTAAGTACAGTTCATTGAGAAACACTTATTTATGTATATAAGTTTCCTCAATATGAAAGGGTCTTGCTTTCCAATTCCGGAACAAGACATTGAAAGTTGAAGCATGAAAGAATGGAAGGATAGACATGAAGGATAAATGGGTGAACTGGCTTAGTGTACATACCCACACCTTCTAAATTACCTTTCACATCCCATACTTAGTTTTATTTTAGTTTTAAGTATACTTTCACCTTTTCGAAAAAAGCCTTTTTAAGCCTTTTTTCACCCGGCCCCCCCCGGTACTGTAACGTGGTGCATTACCATGCCACCTCGTTGCCTCATTCTCATCTCATTTACCATTCTCGTCTAAATTCGAATATGTTTAATTTTGGAATTCAGTCAACAGTCATCCGTCATTTTCGTCCATTTTTCTAGTTACTTTTGTCTTATCTCTCGGCCATGCCGGCCGAGTTCCAAATTTCTGTGTAATCATTATTAATTAAATTTACCCAATATATGTTTATCGTCTGTGATGTACCTGTGTTTTCATCATACTACTTTCATCGTGTTCATCATTTCATCATCTTCTTGTGCGCGCTCGCTGGCTTGCCCCATACCTGGCGAGCCGCGGGTGTCACACTACTACGCGTTCTTGAGATCAGACTTCTCTCATTACAAGCGTGATCTGAATTAGTTAAGTATAAAAAGTATAAATTATAATTAAGTGTCTCTATAAAAGTATTTGTATTGTTGTGCAATTAATTGTTGATCTAAAATCGATCTGTATAAAAATTAAGAATGGCGGAGGCTAATTTGATTATGATTCCTGGCGAATTCATAAAAATAATTCCTCTTTTTAATGGAGATACCAGACAACTGAATTTATTTTTAAGAAAGTGTGAATATATAATCGCGAGATAACATGGTAACCAGGCCCAAAACGAGTATGTTATGCAAGTGATTACAAGCAGACTTACCTACAATGCCGCTGCGCTGATAAGCGAGCGCTCAGACATAGAAACGTGGGCGGAGTTCAAGGAATTATTGCAGGTACACTTTGGGGATCCGCGCTCCGAAGAGTGCATCGCTATGACCCTAGAGACATTAAAAATTAAAATAGGTGAATCTTACCTGGATTTTTGCAATCGCGTTCAATCCGTGCGAGCTAATTTAATGGCCAAGGTTAATGCTATAAATGATCCTGAAATGAGAACAAGCAAAATTACTATATATAATCGATTAGCATTGAATGTCTTTCTCTTTAACCTACCTGAAAACATGGTTAGGATAGTACGCCTTAATGATCCAAACACATTAGAAGACGCCCTGAAGGTAGTCCTGGAAGAAGTTAATTTCCATGAGCAATACCAAGCTAAAAATAAAACAAATGTTTCTTCTTACCCCAAATCCCAAACTCAGCCTGCCCCTATACCGCAGTTCAAGTTTGGTAATAATGTACCTACTCACAGTCAAAATTATGGCCCACGGCCGTTCATGAATAGCTATGCAAACAATGCTCAAAGCCAATTCAAATTCGGTACTCCCCAATTCAAATTTGGGTCTCCCCAATCCAAATTCGGTAATCCCCAATTTAAATCGCATGTACCGAACCAGTTTACTTACCGCGCGGTTACACCTTTACAATTTGGATACAGACCTCAGCAGTACCCACTAATGCCTCGTCTTACACCTTATGGTTATAGGCCAACAGGTATACAACAAAATTTGGCTCCTTTACGTCCCCAACAATTTGGGCAACAACAAGGTTACAGACCCCCACAACAGAACATCCAGTCGTCATACCCTTCTGACGTTACTATGCGCACCGCGCCTCCCGCGCCCTTGGCGAGACAAAGTTTCCCATTAAACGAAACTGATCTGTATGAAAATGACTGTCCCTATTACATGGAGGACCCCTATACTTATGATTGCCCGTCGTATAGTGAAGACCCTTATTCTCACTATTCGAGTTCGAGTTCATTCGATGCAGACGAACAATTTACACCCACGCTAGCCTTAGAGGAAGCGAACACCGATAAGCCGGAATATGATACTCAGAACACGGAGAGTAACAAGTCGGCACAAAATTTTTACGTCCAAGCCTCGACAAGCGCAAAGAAATAATAGAAATTAACTGCGATAAGAAATTAAAATTACCATACATTTATTTACCCGAAATCGATGCAAAATTTATGATTGACACGGGCAGTACCCGTTCATTCATCAGCCCTCAAAAGGCTTATCTACACTTTTCAGCACATGTGACTCACGAACCTTTCCAGGTTATAAGTACCCATGCTAGCTCACAACATAACGAAGTGATTAATATTCCATTGATGACAACTTTTAATAACTCTACCACACAAAAGTTCTATTTATATGAAGTAGATTCACGATATGATGGTTTAATTGGGAACGACCTTTTAAAATCAATAGACGCTATCATAAATCTAAAGGACGGCGTCTTACACACAAAATCTACAGATACGTTCTCACCATACCAGCGCGATCGGAAACGAGAGTTAAGGTCCCTACAGACTTATACTCAGGAGACGCAATTCTAAATTTCACCGAATTCTCTGATGGCTTGCGCATGCCTGATGCACTCGTTAGAATTGTAAACGGTTACGCAACGACAATTATTCAAAATACTTCAGACCAAGAGTTAGTGATTACGGTCACTGCCCCTTTCCAAGTCGAGGAATATTTCCCCGATGAAAACAATCTCAATTTCACAGACGATAAATACGACAAAAATTATGACAAAGTACTGACACAAAATTTGACTAAACTACGCCTAGACCATATGAACTTCGAAGAACGTACGCAAATAGAAAAACTCTGTCATGATTACAAGGATATATTTTACTGTGAGGAAGTGCCTTTGACATTTACGAACCAAGTCAAACATTTTATAAGGACCAAAAATGAAGACCCAATCTATACAAAACCATATAGACAACCCCCAACTGTGACTGAAGAAATTAGAAGACAGGTCGATAAACTCTTACACGACAATATTATTCAGGAATCATATTCACCGTGGAACTCCCCTGTACATTTGGTTCAAAAAAAAATGGATGCTTCTGGACAAGCTAAGTATAGGATGGTGGTGGACTATAGACGACTCAATGAGATAACTATCGACGATAAATACCCGCTACCCAACATCACTGACCTTTTCGACAAACTTGGAAAAAGTACGTACTTTACGACGTTAGACCTTGCTAGCGGATATCATCAGATAGAGGTTAACGAGGATGACAGACAAAAGACAGCCTTCAGCACACAAGCGGGTCACTATGAATTTGCTAGGATGCCGTTTGGTCTAAAGACAGCTCCGGCAACATTCCAAAGGACTATGGACAACGTGCTACGTGGACTACAAGGACTACATTGCTTAGTGTACCTAGACGACATCATTATATTCTCGTCCAGTTTACAAGAACATTTACAACAACTAAGAACTGTATTCGACAGACTAAGACAGACCAACCTCAAGGTACAACTAGACAAGTCAGAGTTCCTACGAAAGGAAGTACTGTACTTGGGTCATACAATCACCAAGGACGGTCTTAGACCTAACGATGACAAAATAAAAACCGTACTCAACTACCCTATACCGACTACAACGACAGAAATAAAAAGCTTTCTTGGACTCATAGGCTACTACAGACGATTCATCAAAGATTTTGCCAAGATCACACAACCTTTGACTGCCTGCTTAAAAAAAAGAAATAAAATAATATTGGACCAAAAATTTATTGACGCATTTGAAAAATGTAAGGAATTATTAACGAGCGCTCCACTATTGCAGTTTCCTGACCCAACAAAACCCTACATTTTAACGACTGACGCGTCATATGTGGCCTTAGGTGCCGTCTTATCACAAGGGCCTATAGGACAAGACAAACCAGTGGCATACGCTAGTAGGACTCTAAGTGACACTGAGTCACGTTATAGTACTATCGAAAAAGAGCTCCTCGCAGTGGTATGGGCCACAAAACATTTTAGACCCTACCTTTATGGACACAAATTTGACATATATACTGACCATAAACCATTAGAATGGTTAGATTCTTTGAAAGAACCAAACGCAAAGTTAACGCGCTGGCGTTTGAGGTTACAAGAATTTGACTATAACATCAAATATAAAAAGGGTAAACAGAACGCTAATGCGGACTCCCTTTCACGTATAAAAATTAACGCATTAGGTTCAGACGAGAAGGTAGAGAACGATGACGTATCTATGAAAGTGCATGTGGACGAGGAAGCTAAGACCGAAGAACTAATGAAAGAGTTAGATAACAAAATTTTGGAATTAGAAAAGAAACGCAAAAACCGACAAGATAGCTCTGAAACAATAACAATATCGGATTCATCTGAGACTGTCACTGTTTCTGAAATCTTAGGACGTGATCATTCCGCATCTGAGTTTCCTATATTATCTGATACATCTTCTACAGAAACAGTCCATTCTGCTCAAGAATTGGAATCGTTTGGTATTCCCATCCTGCATGAAGCAATTGACACTAAACCAAATCAAATTTTCATTTTTCAATGGTTCAAAAACGAAATGCAAGTAACCGATCTTTCTAGAAAAAAACAGAAAATTTTAGAGGCCTTTTTACCAATCAATAACGATGAAATTATTAAAGAATTTTTAAAGAAATATATTCAACCTAAAACGAAATATTTTATTTACTTTGAAAATAAAACATTTAGGAAAGATTTCTCTAGAATTATAATAGAGTTATTCAAACGTGGAATGGTAGATTTTTATGAATGTACTGAAAGAGTTGTGTATGTGGAAGATGAAAGAGAACAAAAAGCAATTATTCAAAAATACCACGAAGGTCCTACTTGCCATCGCGGAATCAAAGAAACTACAACCAGAATACGTAGAAACTTTTATTGGGAAAATATGATAAACTTGGTAGCCGCAGTCATAAATGGATGTGAAGCTTGCCAGAAAATGAAGTATGATCGTAAACCTATTAAACCTACTCTACAACTTACACAAACGCAGGATGCTCCATTCCAGGAAGTATTCATGGACATATTTTCAATAGATGGAAAACATTATCTGACACTTGTAGACGCTTTCAGTAAGTTAGCACAGGCATTTGAAATTCCCAACCGTTCTACGCCGGAAGTTGTAAGAGCCTTAACTAAATACTTCTCATTCTACGGTGTACCCCGTAAAATATCTAGTGACCCCGGTACCGAGTTTAACAACGAACTCATGAAGGAACTTATGGACCTTCACAAAATCACATTACACATAACTACACCTAATAACCCAAACTCTACTGGTATTGTAGAGCGATTCCACTCAACTTTAATTGAAATATACCGTTTGGCCCGTTACCAACAAAAATATACCGATGCAGCTTCCATAATGACTTATTCTATAATGGCATATAACAACACAATACACACAACCACTAACCTTTCACCGTTCGAAGTTGTTTTCGGCCATACTAGTTCGAACCAAGTCTTTAATTGCGATTTTGAAAAAGCTTATACACAACAGTTACTAAAGGATCATAACAAAAGAATGAAATACCTTTACGGGTATATTTGTGAAAATGCTTTAGCAAAAAAGGAAAAGGCTAGGAAAATCAAAGGTGGGGAAGGTGAGCCAACGTTTGAGATAGGAGACATAGTGTTTGCTAAAGACGTAAATAAAAGAAAGGCCAAAGATAAGGATAGGTATCAGAAGGCCACAGTTACAGGAAAACCAATTAAAAACGTATTACCAATACGCATAGGAACCAGGGAAACTAAGGTACCCGTTAAAAATGTCAAACGTCCTCCGCAGGTGCTGGTTGACCCTGACGCTGATGACGATGGTACATGGCACTTACGCCCTTCAACTTCAAAACATTGACAAAAACCCTGGCATTCTACCAGTTAAGTTGGGCCAAGCGTATCGACAGGTAGATGCATGGACAATTATAAAGGTCTTAGATTTAAGTGATTTAGAAAGTAATTTTATGTTTAATTCCTTAAAATTTAAAGAATTCGATAGATTAGTAAACATCAATAAACCGTACGAAAAGGAGTTTTATAATACAAGGTCAGAAGCTCAAAACTTGCATAACATAACTATTCAGAAGCTTAAGCAAATTATTCCTTTTAGTAGAGTTAAAAGAGGTATTTTAAACCCCCTTGGCTCTTTCATAAAATTAATTACAGGAAATCTGGATCACGAGGATGCTTTAAGATATGACAAATTAATCTCCCAAATAAAGAATAGTGAAGTAAAAGCTGAAAACAAATTAACTATTATTACAAAAATGCTAGATGGAATGATAAATAGTACCGAGACCTTACATAATAATACTCTCATAATGAACGACCGACTTGAACGTGTAGAAAGGATAGTTAAATACATAGCTACCAAAGATAATAATTCAACCTATGCCGTATATATTTTAAATTTATATCATCTTTTCATGAGTATTTTCCACTCAGTTTATCTTATTATTAGCGAAATCGAAACAGCCCTAGCATTAAGTAAGGTCTCAGTGCTTCACCAATCTGTCATAAACTCTGAAGAACTTTTAACTATCTTAGAATCTATTAATAAGGTTAGTAATCTAGTATACCCTGTTAGTATTGGTAATTTAGTTAGCATAGAGAGAACATTTACTGTTAAGGCTTATGTTAAGAAAAGTCAGATCACATTTGTGATGGAAGTCCCTTTAATTGACAATCATGTCTATAATTACTTTAAAATCTATTCCTTACCTGTTTTCGATCCAACCCAAAATGTCACTAGAATGATTATCCCAAAATACCCTTACCTCCTGGCGGAAAGTTCGAAATACCTACCCATAGATAACCCCTGTGAAGAGCTGACTGCTGAACAGTTCCTGTGCAAAGAAGGTGATATAGTCACATATCCAGAACCTACATGTATAGAGCAACTTATGAAATTTGAACAAAACCTTACACTCTGTAAAACGCACATAGCTGAAATTGAGAATCTTAAGGTTCAACGTATTGGTCCTAAAGATTGGATACTCTACAGCCGTACCAACCACATCATACTAGAGCAGTGCCATGACGACACCATTAGACGACAGATACAGGGAACTTATCTAATTTCCATAGATGAAAACTGCGATGTCCATCTGGAAGACATGAAATTGCACCGTGGACGGTCTACAGCTGCGGACGCTCATATCAGGATTACCCCAATCACTAGCTTACCGGAAATGAAGACTATGACAACAGGCAAAGAAGTAAAGGTGGACATTAAAGGTGTTAAATTGGACAGTTTGAAGCAGTTATCCAATGTGTTAAAAAGTGTAAGCCTTAATAGTGAAAGTGATGCTTCTAATGTAATCGTGGATATGCGGAGTGTTAGTTTAGCTACCGTATTCATATACATAATCATAGGATTAAGTTTTGTAATCATATTAGCATATAAATTTAAAATTTGTCAGAAGTGTCGAAACCATCCAGACTCCAAATCGTCGGATGATTTCGAACTTGAGGAGGGAGGAGTTATGCCACCACGTTCTGCAAGAACTATAAGAGTAAATGCTTAGACAGCACAACGAGGGTGGCCTGACTCCTGGAATTATTAGATAAGAAATAAAAATGAATCGCAAAATGTGTTGGTAAGCGCATAACTCAACAACGCCGGGACCAATTTTACCAATTCTTTTTTTGAAATATTCGTTGAAGTCCAAGGATGGTTCTTACGGAGAGAAATTAAAAAAAAAACCTCATTCCCACTTGAATAGTTTTAAACGCGGGCGGAGCCGCGGGGCGGAATGCCAGTTCTAAATAAAATTAAGTAGTTTTAAATTTAATTGTATTTTTTAAAAACACTCCCCCGAGCTCCCCGGAGTTGACTATCTACTCTTTAGTGGCTGTTTTTTTATTGAATCAAAATATGTATTTTTACTTTTACATGCTGTGGTAGCCTTTAAGTATGGTACATATAAAACTGTATTTATCGTTATAATGTAAACATAACTTTTACCTTTATGTACTATGTTGGCTATCCAAATAAAAAAAATAAAAATATATGTAATCGACAAAAAATATAACCCGCTCACTAGAATCTGTTGATGTTGTACAGTAGCCAGCACATGCGGCTGGACTTATTGACCTTGAGAGCGCCCGTATTCCCCGTAGTGGCAGGGATGAATATCGTAGTGCATATGTCCAACAGCATATTGTGCTGGTTTCTGTACGTAAAACTATAGATAAAGACAGCAGATGTATAATAATTTAACACAGCCGCCATTTTGTTTCTAACTTATGCAGCTCCTTTTTTCTTATTTGTGCATTTAAGCCCAGATAAAATAAAAAAAAATTTAGTTTAAAAAACTAAAAAACACGCTTCCTGTCCGCCACTTTGGACGTCCGCCATATTGGATTTAAGTCACGTGACTTTTTTTTTTCGTATTCCTGACAGCTAACCCTTTCATTTGATACCCATATCATGGGGGTGGATTTCAAACAGCCAGTTCGCCATCTTAGGGAGGCCGCCATATTAGATTTTGTAATGACATTTATTAGCTAGTCCATGTATTGTCATCATAACTCAGAGCGTGTGCAAAATTTCATCCTAATCGAAGACCGGGAAGTGGTTCAATTTAAGATTCCAAGATTTTTTTAGATACAATAATGGGGAGGCCGCCATATTGGATTTGTAATGACGTTTCTTAGCTAGTCATGTATTGTCATCAGAACTCAGAGCGTGTGCAAAATTTCATCCTAATCGAAGACCGGGAAGTGGGTCAAATTAAGATTCCAAAATTTTCTTACATACATAGTTACTTACAAGTGAAGCTAATATAAAGTAGACTTGGGTGATAAATAACGTCACAGTGAAAAAGTCACAGTGATCAGGTGCCTGCAAAAGTCACTGTGACTTTTTAGAAAATAACAACGTTCCAAAATAACGTTGTTACTTCGCGGCTTCCAAGTCGTTCCGAGCGCGACCGCGCCGCGCGTTATTTGTCACGGTTGGCGCGCTCCCGCCCGGTCCGCGGCGGCGACCAATCATCGGTAGGTAGATTCGGCGATATAACCAATATGGCGATTATTGCAAGCGCGCGACGACGACAGAGCAACAAGTATAGTAGACACGGAAACTATAAAAAAATGTCTTATTTGATTATTATTTTTTTCGATACTTATAGGATAATGTAACAAATATTTAGTAATTACGGAACTTGTCAACTGTTCAGTCAGTCACTCTCGCCCGCGCTCAACTATAATCGACTATCGTTATGATTGCAAGTTCCAACCGTTCCACCTAGTTATCTAAGTTCCAAGCCCAATGTCGTTCCATGTAACCGACAAGTAACGACGTGACAAAGTCACGGTGATTTTTCACAGTGATTTTTTTGGAACTGGAACGACAGTCACGGTGATCGCAAAATAACGACTTAGCCCATGTCTAATATAAAGCGTGTTGGCAGAATAATTTGTAGCATTTTTTACTCTTTGGTTTTTCCCACTAAAAACAAATGTCACATGTCAATATAATCTTTGGTCACTTCCATGAGAAAAATAAGATTGTTCATCTTGATTATTACTTGTGATTTCATAATAAAACACATTAAATAACAGTACAGTGTTTAATCTTCGTAAAAAACTAAAATAATAACATGGTAGCAGAGCGTGGTTCCCGAAAATAAAGAAGATTACACGTAAAACATACCTAACAAGATTTACAAGATGACATCGATCAATCTACAAAATATACAGACTCTTTTCGATGAAAAGACATTTCCGCTCTGGAAATTCCAAATATTAATACTATTTCGGAGCGAAGGACTAGAAAAATTAATTACAGAAGGGCTCAAGGACACAGAAAAAACAGATAATAACCTAAAACTTGATGCACAATCACAACGGATAATTACAGGAACAATAGACAAAAAGCTTATAACAACATTGTTATCATGCACAACATCAAAAGAAATGTATGATAAACTTATAAATATATTTGGAAAAGACACAGATAGAAAAAAATGTCAATTATTGCAAGATTTTTTCCAATATTCTTTTGACAATAATAAAAACATGACTCATCACATCAGCATGCTTGAGAACCTGGCATATCAGCTTTCAAATTTGGATGAAAAGATTAATGAAAAAATGTTGATATCTAAAATATTGTCCACACTTCCCGACCAATATAAAACTTTCATAACTGCGTGAGAGTCCACTAGCCAAACTGAACAAACCTTAACAAATCTAACATCAAGACTGCTGTCTGAAGAACAAAGACATAATAACAATGGCAATAAAGAAGAATCAGTAGCGTTTAAAGCTTTTACAAACAAGAAATATAATTTCAGAAATAAAAAGTGTTCCATATGCAAAAAGACTAATCATGAAGATAAAGACTGCTATTTTAAAGGAAAACAACAATGCAAAGTATGTAAAAAGTTCAACCATAAAGAAAAAGTTTGTTTTTGGAATAAAAATAAGGATAGCAAAGAAAAACCAACAGTGTCATTTTACACTCATACAGAAAATTTTATTATTGATTCAGGATGCTCGCAACACATGACTAACAACAATGATATCTTGAAAAAACAAGAAAATTGTTCAGTAAAAATATATACAGCTAAAAAAGAAAATACACTTAACTCAGTAATAAAAGGTTCTATAGAAACAAAACAAGTAAAATTTGAAGATGTGCTCTATGTGCCTAATCTAAAAAGAAACTTGCTGTCAGTAAATTCTATAACAGAAAATGGAGGACAGGTAACATTCACAAAAGAAGAAGTGTTAATAAAAAAAGATGAAACTATTATAGTAAAAGGAAAGAAAAGTGAAGGACTATACAAAGTGGATTTGACAACTGATATAGAAGAAGCCATGTTAAACCATAAAGAAGAAAATGCTGAACAGTGGCACATAAAGTATGGACATCCAGGAAAAGAAACTTTAAAAAATATAATAAAAGCTGTTGATGGTATAAATATAACAAATAAAGATATAGAAACACTGACTTCTACTTGCGATGTGTGCATAAAATCTAAACAAACAAGACTACCATTCCATACCAGAAGTAAAGCTGAAAGAAAAATACATACGATACATACAGACGTCTGTGGCCCTATATCGCCACCAACATGGGATGGAAAAAGATATGTACTAACATTTATTGATGATTTCACTGATTACACTCAGGCATATCTAATGGCAAATAAAAGTGAAGTTTTTAAACATATGAAAGAATATATACAAGAAATTGAACGTCATACTAGCCAGAAAGTAAGCATAATCCGATGCGATAATGGTGGAGAGTATACCAGCAATCAAGTTAAAGAATGGTGTAAAAGTCAAGGCATACGATTGGACTATACAGTACCATACAGTCCTCAACAAAACGGGAAAGCTGAACGCTTTAACCGAACTTTAATGGAAAAAGTAAGAGCTATGCTGCTACAATCTAACCTTGAAAAGGATATGTGGGGTGAGGCAGTACGCACTGCTACTTACCTGCTAAATAGAACACCGAAGCATGGAGATACTGTAACACCAATAGAAAAATGGACAATAAGAAACCAAATGTGTCTAACATACAAACCTTTGGTGCAGAAGTATACACAAAGAATCTTATCAATCTGAAAAAACTGGATGATAGAAGCAAAATCCTGATCATGGCTGGCTACGCTCCAACTGGTTACCGTCTCTGGGATCCTGAAAAGAAAGAAATAATAATTAGAAGAGACATCATATTTAAGGAAGAAACACAAAAACAAGAAGAAAGAAAAAAGCAAAAAGAAGAAATAACAGAAGATAATACTTACACAAAAATGTTCAGAAATACACATGCAGAAGAAAATATACATGAAAATGAAGAAATAGAGGCCCAAACAGAAGAAAACATAGATGAAAGAATTCATGAATATGAAACCCCTGAAGAAGACACAAACATAAATGAAGAAATAGAAGCTCAAGCAGAAGAAAACATAGAAGAAAGAACTCTTGAATATGAAACCCCTGAGGAAGAGACAAATATAAATGTAGAAGAAAATATAGAAGTTATAGATAGTGAAGAAAACTCAGAAGATAGTACTGAAGAACACCAAGAAGTACCAACAGTCACAACCAAATATGGAAGAAAAATTAAGAAACCTAACTACCTAAAAGAATATGAAACATACATAACTAACACTGAAGATAATATACAAGTACCAAATTCATATAAAGAAGCGATAAAAGACAATGATTGGAAGCAAGCTATAGAAAAAGAATTAAATGCACTTATAAAACTAGAAACATGGAAAGAAGAAGACCCTACCTGCTGGCAAAAAAGCTATAGATACAAAATGGATATTTAAAGAGAAAGAAGATGGCACTAAGAAAGCAAGATTAGTTGCAAGAGGATTTCAACTGAAAAATGAAAAAAATGAAAATACTTACTCACCAGTAGCAAGGATGACAAGCATAAGGCTATTGCTGTCAAAAGCTGTAAATGAAGAATTACCTATAAAACAACTGGATATACCAACTGCATTTCTTAATGGCCAAGTAAAATCAGAAATATACATAAAACCGCCAGAAGGTTACAAACTGAAAAATAGAGAAAAAGTATTAAAACTACAGAGAGCATTATATGGACTTACAGAGTCTCCACGTTGCTGGAACGACACCATAAACAACTTTGTACTAGAAAAAGGCTTTAAAAGATCTGAATATGATTCATGCCTATACTATAAAGAAGATTGTTGGATGATAGTATTTGTAGACGACATACTAATCATAAGAAATAGTGATGGAATCATAGAAGATATGAAGAAGGAATTTAATGCTAAATTCCTAGGAGAAGTCAAGACATTCCTCGGAATGGAAATTGAAAGAAATGAAAGTACAATTAAAATAAATCAAACTAAATTGATAAATAAGATACTACATAAATACAATATGACAGAATGCAAAGAAATGAAAACACCAATGGAAGTTAATTTCAAAATAAATCCAGAAGAAGAGATAATAGAAGAAAAGGAAGAAATATTTCATGAATTAATAGGAAGCCTATTATACATCACTATAATATCCAGACCGGACCTCAATTATGCAGTAACTTACCTGAGTCGATATGCTGACAAAGTAACAGAAAGCGCATGGAAGGCAGGAAAAAGAATATTAAGATATCTGAAAGCAACAAAAGAAAAAGGATTAATCTACAGAAAATCAGATTATAATCTAACTGCATATTCAGATGCTGACTGGGCGGGTGATAGCATTGACCGCAAAAGTGTAAGTGGTTCACTCATACTCCATGGAGAAAACATAATTGCATGGTCGTCGAAGAAACAGCCCTGCGTAGCACTGTCCACAGCAGAAGCGGAGTATATAGCTGCTGCGGTTACAGCACAAGACATGCTAAATATAAAAGGAGTCTCGCAGCACCTGAAATGCAATGGACATGAAGCAAAACTTCTTGTCGACAATAGTAGTGCTATATGCATGTCGAAGAGTTTCGAAAATTCAAATAGAACGAAGCATATAGATATAAAATTTCATTTCTTGAAAGATATTATAAATAAGAAGAAGATTACCATTGATTATATAAATACTAATAACAATATTGCTGATATTATGACCAAAAGTTTATGTTATGAAAAATTTCATAAATTTGTTAATAATATACTAAATTAGTAATTTGTTAAAAATGCACAAATTAAGGGGGTGTGTTGGCAGAATAATTTGTAGCATTTTTTACTCTTTGGTTTTTCCCACTAAAAACAAATGTCACATGTCAATATAATCTTTGGTCACTTCCATGAGAAAAATAAGATTGTTCATCTTGATTATTACTTGTGATTTCATAATAAAACACATTAAATAACAGTACTGTAACGTGGTGGCATTACCATGCCACCTCGTTGCCTCATTCTCATCTCATTTACCATTCTCGTCTAAATTCGAATATATTTAATTTTGGAATTCAGTCAACAGTCATCCGTCATTTCATTCATTTTTTTACTCACTTTTGGATTTACCTTTCAACGAGCCGGCCGTTACTTCAAATTGACAGTCTCTCGTGCTAATTATGTAAATTATCTGTTTGTATACTTTTATCTGTTACTGCGTTTAATAAAATCAATGTTTAAATGGATTGCCTTCTCATCGTGTTCATCATTTCATCATCTTCTTGTGCGCGCTCGCTGGCTTGCCCCATAGCAAGGGCGTTTCAGATAAAATCCTGGAAAACCGCACTGTAAAATGGATTTGTGACGACGGACGCAAAAACCGCCGGGCAGAAAGTCTATTCTGCCCGCGGTTGATGTAGCAGCCCGGACCCCTCAAGCACCCCACAGCACTCAACAGGTCGACGACGGCTGCCTGACAGCGGACGGCTGTTGCTGCTGCTGCGGCCGCCGGAGACCCTGACTGGAGCCTAGCTGCCTACACACGGATACCCCCACAGAAAAGAAGAAAGAAGAAAGAAAAAACCACTTTTAAGCGTTAAATAAATTTTTATTTTTAACAGTGTACTAGATAGGTACAGGTAGGGTTTTGTTGTTGTGTTTATCTTCTTTATTTGTGTTTGTCTCATTATTCCAATCGTCTTCCCTTCCAGATCCTCATTTTTATCACCCATATCATTTCCAATCATCATTATATATTATATTATATTAATATATCTTATTTCACCTGCAACACAAACATATTATTACTTTACAAGCATATTACTCTCACTATACAGACAAAAAACATCCACGTTACCTGGGTTGGTCACAAATGTGACCGATACAAATACCCTTGTAACGGCGGAAATACATTCACTAAGATGCTAGGCTCTAGAGGCCGACTATCGCATCTTAAAATAGGTACTCACCATCATTTTAACCAACTTAGCATTCTATATTTGTTCGCATAGGCAAATTTTCGAGAAGTCAATTTCTCGAAAAGACCAATTTTATCACGACAAATTTTTCTATATTATATTTATTATTTATCAAATATATCAAATTCTGACACTACTCAAATTCTTGACATAACTCATCTCACCCTACCATAGTCACAAACCCATTTTTTCTTAATACCATTCTCCTTACATAACTCTATGGAATCTTCTGTGTAGAACAAACAGAGGTTCAAACTATGTAGGTAGGTACTTACCTTTTCAAGAAATTTAGGTCCTATCTCCTTTTTACCCACTCCTTAATACTTACCTATTTAGGATTTCCTTTTTCCACACCTGACAGTTACGTCAACTTCAAAATTTTAATTTTGACACCTTTTCTTTTTCGACCAAAGAGTAGAACATTTTTTTCCAACTATAGGGTATACTTCTTACTATACATTATATTCTTCTTTCTTCTTACTAAAAAGTTTCATGCTCACTACATACTACTTACTAGGCATTGGGTTGTATGGGATTTGAACCCTATACCTTTCCCAAAGGGAACTTATCAATTTTAAAACTTTAAAATCTTTTTCTTACACTTTTACTACTCTTAGTCTCCTTACTCCTTTATAACCCTTTTTATCCTTTGTTCTTCTCCTATAAATACTTCTTTCACCGTACATTACATACTCCTTCATTTATACCTACATCCTTACATTGTACTACATTCTTTACTCATTTATGTCAAACTATGACACCACCATCGTTACCATAGTTACCATTGTTTGTTTATCAATAACGTCATCCTATCCCTTCCCTTGTCATATTATTCTTTTGTTTATACGCACCTCATTAATCTTTTTGGAGTCATTACTTTAATTGTTATCATTCATTTGTTTATATCCCCATTATTATTTAGAGTATCCCACTCTATATCGTGCGGTCGATAACACGTTAAATAAGCCTATATCATATCTGTATATATTCCCTTATCTCATTCTATCTCGTGCGGTTGATAACACGTTAAATAAGCCTATATCATATTCCCCTACATTCTCCCTTACCCTTCGCATTAAAATGCGCTTTGCCCAATGGCACATACTTGTACATATACTTACTTTATCATCTTTCACACTAGCGGGTTGTGACTAGTAAAATAAGCCTACACTATCCTAAGTACAGTTCATTGAGAAACACTTATTTATGTATATAAGTTTCCTCAATATGAAAGGGTCTTGCTTTCCAATTCCGGAACAAGACATTGAAAGTTGAAGCATGAAAGAATGGAAGGATAGACATGAAGGATAAATGGGTGAACTGGCTTAGTGTACATACCCACACCTTCTAAATTACCTTTTCACATCCCATACTTAGTTTTATTTTAGTTTTAAGTATATTTTCACCTTCACCTTTTAGAAAAAAGCCTTTTCAAGCCTTTTTTCACCCGGCCCCCCCCGGTACTGTAACGTGGTGGCATTACCATGCCACCTCGTTGCCTCATTCTCATCTCATTTACCATTCTCGTCTAAATTCGAATATATTTAATTTTGGAATTCAGTCAACAGTCATCCGTCATTTTGTCCATTTTTCTATTCACTTTTCGTTTACCCCTCGGCCATGTCGGCCGAGTTCTAAATTTCTGTGCAATTCTGTGTAAACTTCTAATCATTTTAATCCAGTCTTGTCGACAAGCAGTTCCCAACCTTTTACCTATATACATATAATACATATTTATCGTCTGTGCTTTTGTGTTTTTATCTACTTTTCATCGTGTTACTTACCTCTTCGTTAACGTGGTTACTCCGCTGGCTTGCCCCCGAGCAAGGCGAGCCGCGGGTGTAACAGTACAGTGTTTAATCTTCGTAAAAAACTAAAATAATAACAAAGCGTGTAAAAAGAGCTGACATCGGAATTCTATCCGAGTTTATGTGTAGCTTGTCCCATAGATAGCGATCGCAATACGTGTTGCAGGTTGCATATAAATTCGGATATCATCCCTCAATCTGCGCTTTCCCGCGTGCTTAAGCTCCTAAGAATTTCTTATTATTATAATGTCTAGATCGTAGCAAGTGGAAGTAAGAGGTCTCTGCCTACCCCTTCGGGAGAGATGCGAATTATGGTCTTTAGCAGACCATTCACCAAAAAAAATGCAAGAACTTTTTTAAACTTAATTTATTAATGTGAATACATGTTTCCCGGTCGCGAATATTTCTAAGACTAATTCTAGGGCCGTGCATCGACGCTAAGGCGCAGCATCTTTATCTGAGCGGAAATGCAGACGTAGCGTCTGCATACCTTTCGCCGTAGCGTGCAAGTTTAGCAACTAATATCTATAGCTAACACTTATAATTATCATAAATGAAATAACTTTATGCACGAAAACTAAGAAAACACCACAGAGCTACGTAGAGCCACGGTAGAGTTCACATAACACCTCCTTCGAGGATCGAGGTCCTTTCTGTAGTCTATCTGAAGAAAGACCGAGGAAGTGTTCCACTCGGTTCGGGTTCCGCAGCTGTTCCGGCGTCTCCGGTGGGCGTTTCTGTTTTCCTGCTGTAGGATTTGCTCCCAAACACTGGCTCGGCAATGTAACACAAACCCAACTGCCACTCGCCGTCTACTCTCGCCTACGGCTCTGGTCACACTGACGTAGTGGCAAAGATCATGAACACACGAGACAGTGTAACCACATACACTACATCCCTCCTATATTAAATAAATAAAACAAATAAAATACCAATCAGTTTCATTCATATGCAAATATATTTTTGACATACTTTAATTCTTAAATCAAACAATAAAGGGCTTCACACACAGCAGCTATAATGTACATCTTTACATTATAGCACGATACATCTCATTACATCTTTCCATAGAAATCCCCAGGAGACAACACACAACAGCTATAATGTATATTTTTACATCTTTGTATCTTAAGATACAGAGCGATACGGAAATATACATTAATAGTTCGATACGTCTTGATACATCTTAATACATCTCAATATATTTCCGTATATCTCTTTATTTAAAGGGTGTTCAACAAGTTTCTAGTTATTAAACACACACAGTACAGTCTGTCTCAGTCTCAATCGCTCAATTAAAGACACGACATGATTTCCTCGGATTTGGCCCTTAACGGGTTGACTATTATTTTGAAGACTTGGCTTCGGCCTTTTATATACATTGAAGCATTATTGACCATAGCTTCCCGCCGCGGCTCCGCCCGCGTTAATAGCTCTTCCCGTGGGAATGAGGAATTTTCCCGCGGTAAAAGTTAATCTATGTTCTTCTACATTTTTTTGTTTTTGGCGCATGTTGCAATTAGAGTTGTGTAGGTAATGCGTGTAATATCACAAAAGTAATATCACCCTAAAAAGTAATGTGATATCACACATTACGTGAGTATTTTAACCAGTACACTACACCAGTACACAACATACATTCATTATAGCAAAACATAGTTTAGCATAGCTTAACTACTCCGTCCGTCACCGTATCATGTTCAGTACCTACCTTAGTACTCAGCTCAGTGATGGATAGGTGATGGAAGTGTAATGCATCATGCGGCGCGATGTTCGAATCAGAATCGAAGTCAGTCAGATAAGTATTTTCCGGGAGTCAGACAAAAGGGAGGCAATTCTGCGCAAGAGTGAGCGCGGTGTATTTGTATGTGTGCTGCTATGGTACGGTACTGTACGGAATAATATAATAATATATAAGATTACAGAGCATTTTTTCGTAGGAAGTGTACAATTTCGTTAAACATTTCGGGTACTGTATAGGGTTATGTGTACTGGTACGGGGTGATATTACCTTTTCGAAAGTAATGAGTAATGTGATATGTCATTAAAACGTACTGTTTTGCGCATGTCTAGTTGCAATACGCCCATCAAAATCATAATCCGAATCATCTTTTGATGAACTATCTAGCAAATCTAACAGTAAACTAGTCGACGGGTCCATAATATTATAATAATAAAAATAGAACACCCTGTATAACACTTTAGCAGCTGGGAAGTGCGTCAATCGCTACGTGTACCTATGGAATGAAGGAAAATATACCTTACATTACCTGTTGTGTGTGTGATACGTTAAGATAATGTAAAGCTATACATCCCAGGATGTAATATACATTATAGCTGCTGTGTGTGAAGCCCTTAAATGAGGGAGGTACTTATTAAAGACTTATTACTTGTGACATATTAGTATAGTAATATAACTAATAAAATATTATGTAGGTACTATCTGAATAATACGCAGGTGTCGATTCGATTTTGGCCAATGCACTAATCTTAAATAAATTTTAACTAAAATTTAGTTTAGATGTGTCAGATGACATATTTAGCTATTCGGAACGCACGACTTAACTTAATTTTGTATGGAATCTGACAGGACTAAAAATAAGTTGAACTAACGCCATTTAGCTATTCGGGAACGACCATTCATCTGTCATTTTAAGTTCGTTATCTGTCATTTTTAGGTGTTTTGAACTTAAAGTGGTCTTAATTTAGATCCGTTTTTTTAGGTGTAGACTTAATATATTTTGTAAGTTTTGAGGTTAACAAACTAGGAAATCGAGTAAAAATTAAATAGTGATGAGTTTCTTCAACCAATCTACTTTCGTTTATCCTGGAAATTTACTGAATCACTCATCCTCAGTCAGGTCAGCAGAGTCGGTCGAGTCTTTCAGCTAAAAACTCCATCAATCGTACAAGCAAGAGCATGCCAAGTAGATTACTTTGGATTTTGCACCTTTCTTATGTCCATCGAATAAGGAACAGAATCGCAATCGCGTTGGCCCAGCTTAACCTTCACAGAAGCCAGCACATGCAGTTGGACACTTGCAGAAGCCAGCACATGCGGTTGGACACTTGCACTACGAAATTCACCCCTACCGCTACGGAATACAGGCGCTCTCAAGGTTATAATGTCCAGCCGCATGTGCTGCTTACTGTACAACAAATCGACCATAAGTTCTCTTTTGCAATTTCGTTTTTGTTTTACGTAGAATAAATATAAATTTCTAATTTCTGAAACTAAAGCGGAACGTAACACAATATACTAAGTTGCGTTTTGTTGCGCGTGCGTTCGATGCACGAACGTTCACTTTATTGCGGATTAAGGTTGCATGACTTTATACCTTTGACTTTCTGTTGAAAAAAAAATATTGCAGGAGCGTGCACAGAGCGAGATAATGTGTATCCGAATGTTAATCGTGTCAAGATTTGTTAAGTCCTGTCAAAAATGAACTAAAATTAGTTAAGATAAGGCGGGTGCAATACCGAATTAGCCCCAATATCAACTTATTTCTAAATTACTAAATAGTTGTATCCTTAGTTGTTAAGTTATGGTTTAATCACTGTCCTCGCTAACCTGTATACCACTCTTATCCTGATAATCCCACGGTACAGTGTCCACTGACCTTCTATCTTTTTTAGATGAACGACATTTCTCCGTAGTACCTGACCCGTCTCATCATTTCTTACAGAAATATCGCCATCATTGGACTTCTCCACCGTTGGATTAAAATTTGTGCTGAGTTTATTTTTATCCATATTTTGACAGACAAAAAAGTGGGTAGTGGTCGTGACAGCAACGTTTCTCATCGCTCCGTGTATTTTAAATCAAAAGTTTACGTTTTCAAAGTATTTTTCGATAGATTATTCAGTTATTCGTTACGTAGTGATTAATTAAGTGTTTTTAAAGTCGTTTCAACTCGAATGACAAACAATAACACAGTTTATTTCGTAATAAATAATTGACTGTTCAACGGTTTAGTATTCCGATCTACCGCCTCGCTATAGTGCCGGTATTGTGCGGCGATTTTCGCGCTTATTGCTGGGGCCGTTCGGGCGATATCTGCACCAACTTTTCTGGGCGAAAATTTTCGTATGATATAAAAAACAATAAACAATATTGTGAGTTAACTCAAGAACATGAATTGTGCTGCGTGTCCCAATATAATCAAACCTGGTGATGGAATAAAGTGTGTCTCATGTAAAGACACATACCACTACAAGTGCCTATTACTTTATTATTATTAGTGCCTATTACTACCGCCGAGTACGTAGAACATCACAACGAATATCAACATAATTGGGGATGTCCTCGGTGCAACAACATTACTGTACGTAAAAACGACGACAGTACACCAGTGCGCAGCATGCATAGGCCTGCAATGGAAGATGCCGACATGTCGTGTGACAACGTCGAAAATAAATCCGACCTTTCAACGCACAACTTATCACCTGTGCCTTAACACGCTAGCAACGTATCTTTTGAAATTATTAAACAATATTTCGATGGTTCGATACATAATCTGAAGACCTCGATGACGAGACGAGCCAAATATGTACTGCTATTAGAACAGAGATTTCCAATGAAATAAAAGGAATAATAAGGCAAGAAATTACTTCTGCTATAGACACGCTTAAGAAGGAGTTTACTGAAACCACGGACTTCCTGCAAAATCAGCAAACAGATCTGCAAAAATCCCTGGATTCGACGAACAAAAACATAAAATCTCTGGAAACACAATGTAATCAACTGGGTCAAGAAGTAAGTGATTTAACTCGCCGTCTTACAAATGTCGAAAACAATACTAGAATCAAAAGCCTTGAAATACAAATGGTCCCCGAAAATGCAAACGAAAATTTATCTCTGATTATGAATCAATTATGTAATGATCTTAATGTACGACTAATGGAGAACGACGTGTGCAGCATTCGAAGAGTGGCTAAAGCAAACCAGGATTCTAACCGACCCCGCAATGTACTCGTAACATTGCGATTGGAGCAACATCGTAATCAGCTAATAACTTTATTCCGTGAATATAATAAGAAAAACAAGCAAACCCCCCTCAACAGCAGCCACCTCGGCGTGGCCGGGCGACCGCAGCCCGTCTATGTGGTGGAGCACCTGTCGCCCGACCAGAAGCAACTATACGCCGCCACCAGGAAAACACTCAAAGGAATACATAAATACGTATGGATTAAGTTCGGGAAAATCTATGTGCGTAAAAGTGATGATTCAGAAGCTATTATTGTTAAAGATTCAAAGTGTTTAAGTATACTAACTGAGAAATGACTTTTAAACTTGTTCTGATATTTGTTAAAGCAATTTCTATTTTATAATATAATAATTAGATATTTGGTACGTATAACATGTGACCATGGATAATAAAAAAAATATATATTTTCTGTTGGACTTTTGAATGTTTAGTCATTGAATACTGGTCGAGATGAATTTTTAGATACATTTAACAGATTTAAATACGATGTTATCTGCATTACTGAGACGTGGCTTAGGCACAATTCAAATGATGACAACTACACTATACCCGGTTACAAGCTCACACACAACGCTCGGCGCGGGAGGCGGGGCGGGGGAGTGGGCGCCTACGTGCGTACGGATTTGCGCTCGCGCCGCCTCTCGCACCCAGATACTACTTTGGAACAATTATGGTTGGAGTTGAAATTGATCAACGTCAAGATAGCTTTAGGCATAGTATATCGCCCAGAGACTGTCAGTAAAACTATAGCTGTAGAAAACCTCGCAGATACCTTGAAATGTCCATGTTTTCACCTAGTTATGAGCATATTTTCGTTCTAGGCGACTTAAACATTAATTGTCTCAATGCAAACAAAGAAGTAATTATTCCTCCTATCCTACAGCCATTATTAGATTGTTTTAGTCTTAAACAAATAGTGAATGCCCCTACCCGAATCACTAAGAATACAAAATCACTCATTGACATAATTCTGATTAGGAATAGCTCGCCTTTACGCGTAATACATAATGATGATTTGAGCGATCATGGGTTAGTCATAGCGGAGTTCGCAGTGTCGGTTCCTAGGCCGCAGCCACGAATTGTGACTTATAGACCTATAGTCGACAATGCCGAAACTATAAACAAAGCAGCGATGTTAACGCCTTGGGAGCTGGTGCTAGCGTACTCAGAATTAAACGACATGGTTGAGATGTTTAATAGGCTTGTCGGCGAGCGCGCATTGGGGCAATATAAAACATATGTATGTACATGTATCTATAGTCTCCTTGAATATATGTACTATATATATGACGTAATCGAAACGTCATCCAGGGAAGTAGCCGCTCGCCGAAAAAACAATTCCGGGTCATAAACAATATGAAATTTCCTACCTTGACCGCCGGACTTCCCTTTCGCTTCGCTGATAGAACTCTAGCTCCGACCGCACTGCAACTGTCGCTCTCCGCTGACGTTGTGATAACCAGATGAGACGCAGGACACGAGACCAAGGAATCACTGCACGACCTGTGGGATTATAATAAGTTGATTTCCATGCATGCTCATAAGTGATAGCTAGAGAATAATACAAATACATATAAAATATCATAAGGGTTGGATAGTCATGGTCAGTCACACACTCAACAGTGCGTCAGTACTCAACAGTATTGTCAGGTAGTCGTCGCGACAGTATTAGTAGTAGTCATACGTGGCTTACCAACTGACTTATGGATCCCCATCCCGGACCAGAGCCACTAGGGAGACAAAGGTCAAACTGTAAGGCCAGATAAATGATGATAGCAATTTCGATACAAGTTCCTGATAAATGATGCTAGTAATTTCGGGTAGGAATGCACTTCTGTCATTCTGATAAATGGTGTCTTCTCACTAGTAATTTCGCAAGCAGAAACTCCCATTCCTCTATATCGCATCACCGACACGATACTGGCGCCAGATTCCTATGGCTCAGCCCCCAGCTGAGCGACTTGCACACTTGGACTCCCCCACAAGTGGCCTCCAGGTGGCGCGACCACCGTTACAACACAACGACAGAGCTCTAACATCACATTTCACAGTACGATACATCTATCGTACACGATACCAATTGGGAGGCCACATATCATAAGTTAAACAGTTCAGATAGCAAGTCATTCAAGTAATAAGTCTGTGGGGAAGTCATACATAGTCAGGTCAAACACGTGGCATAGATATACATGACAAATATATATATATACATGGACATCTCTAAGAGCTCGAAACACATCAAGACTACTTAGCTTTATTTTCCCAGAGTTCCACCGTTGCTCCAGAGCTTGCCGCCATGCGGCATAGATTCCTCTTTACACTTCTTCCTTCTCCGGCCACTGACACAAGACTGAACGACAGCTAACCACATTTGACCTGACACGACCTTTTTGGCGGGAAACAAACAACCCCTACCATTTAAAGACATCAACCAATCCAGAGCGAATCACAATTCCAATATGGCTTCTGCTGTAGCCAATCATCATCGACCCAAAACCAGTATGGCCGCTCTGTTAGTAAACAAAAACTACCCAACCTTAAAATAATTCTTGTGTTGCCAATATTAAAAACATTATTATAGTTGGCCAACGGATTGGTCCAACATGGCCAAATTCTGCCAATTTCGCGTTCGACGCGACAAGGCTGGTACTGGACTTATTTGATACCTTCGCACCATTGAAAACTAAACTTTTTAAACAGACGCCCACACCTTGGATGACAGATACTTTAAAGCAAATGAAGGTCTTACGAGATAAGGCGTGTCAAGCCGCTAAAAAATGTAAATCGGATGTGGCATATAAATATTACCATGATCTACGAAATACTTACAACCGTTCTGTTTTCAATGAAAAACGAGCCTACTTTAATACATTTGTTAATCGAAATATTAAAAATCCTAAAGCTATGTGGCCTCATGTCAAACGGGTTATCGGCCCAGGTAAAGAACAATCCATCCCCGAGAGTCTACTAAATCCTAATCAATTAAATAGTCATTTTATCAACAGCATCCCCTCTTTAGAAGGAGAAGCGATCACTGATATTATCGCTAGTCTAGACGGATCAAATAATTTTAACGCAACTTTTAATTTCGAACCGGTTGAAGAAACCGTAAAAGGGGGTATAATTAAAAAGGCAAAAACGGACAGTTGTGGCTGGGACGGGATCTCCATGAGGATGATACAGCTGACATTGCCGTATTCTTTGCCAGCAATTGCCGCTATCGTAAATAGATCGCTTTGCTAATCAATGGAAGTGTTCAAGAATAACACCAATACCCAAGAAGAATCACGTAGAACAGCCATCGGACTTGCGCCCGGTCTCTATCTTGCCACCACTCTCCCAAATTGTAGAAAAGGCCGCGTTGATGCAAATTACTCCCTATCTCGAGGCAAATAATAAATAAACATAAATAAATAAATAAATAAATAAAATTGTTTTATTTCGGGTCGTAGACCCATATAGTAACCACATGTCAAAAAATTACAAAATAAAATTATAAAATGAATTATCAAATTAGAATTAATTAATTAAAATTAATTAACCAATCAAATTCAAAATTAAACAGAAAGATTAAAATCACAAAAAATAAAATTGTCACTACAACAATAATAATTATTATTATCAGTCAATAATATTATTATAACATTATTATAACAATAACAATAACAACATTCACATTTTATTGCACGCACTACGAAAGGAATCACTGCTCAGTCAAGCAGTATTCCCTCCGCAGCGAGTACACGGTGTGGAATACAGTGCGTATAATAACATTCCTACACTCAGTCAACCTGAGATGGAACGAGGCTCGCAACCTTCGCAGGACCGCATAGAAATCATCAACCCTGTTCCCGGCGAACATGCCAGAGGCGCTACATCGCCAGGGAAGTTGCAGCATGGCTCTAAAACCGTTATTATATTGTACTCGAAGCTGGTTATAACTACGCTTCGTGTACTGGTACCAAAGATGACTAGTGTAAAACGCCTGACAGTACGCCGAGAACAAAGTGATTTTAACCTGCTTAGAACTATGGCTGAAACGCCTAGCCAACATATTACTTCTGCAAGCTATTCCTCTTCTCTGTCTTTCTAAGTCCATATCGTCCATTAAGTCTTCCGTCAATATATGGCCTAGGTACTTAAATTTACTGACAATTTTTAGAGTCGCGTTACATAATTTAATAGGAAGAATAACATCTGGGCCTTTTTTGTGCTTGAACACCATAACTTCTGTCTTACTCACATAGGTTGTTGTAGGTTAGATGATGGGCAAGCGCATACCGCTCACAAATGCCAATCAGTTTTCTCAGGCCATTGGCTGAGGGGCTGAGCAGCACCATGTCATCAGCATAACTGATATTATTTATACTTTGTCCGCCTATGTGGCAACCGACCGTGGTGCTGCTCAGCTCCTCTATCAATCCATTAACAAAGATTAAACAGGGCGGTTGAGGTAACCCCCCCCTGCCTAACCCCGCAGGTGAGTCTATAGCTGTTTGATGTGGAGTCTCCCCATTTGACCTGATTCTGCTGATTTGCATACCAAAATTCTAGCGTATTTATAACGTCAGGCGGGACCTTGGTTTTTCGGAGGTTCTCCCATAGTATGTCATAGTTAATAGAGTCAAAGGCCCTACTAATGTCTAGGAAACACGCAAATACATCTGTATTTCTTTTTAGGTATTCATAAACGGTATTTTTAAGTGCGAATATCGCTAGGTCCGTAGATAAGCCCCGGCGAAACCCGAACTGTCCATTATGTACTGGAACATGCTCCTCATCCAAATATTTATTTATCAATCTTTCAAAAATTTTCGACAAAATCGTTGCTAGTGAGATTGGTCTATAATTGGATAAGCTCGACGTAAGTATCGCCGGTTCTATTCTTAATAATAGGTACTACAATAGTCTTCATAAAATCACTCGGTAGGTAGTTATGATCTAGACATTTATTAAAAAACAATGCAAGTTTTTCCATAAGGCCCGGTCCCGCATAGAGAACATAAGCCCGTCGTGCCCCGGCGACTTACCGCGCTTCATATTTTTAACACAGTTAAATACCTCATCAGCTGTAACGTGAAGTGCATGAGTGTACTCGTAGCGCGGCGATGACGGCGGTGGCGGGGCCGTACTAGGGTCCCGCGCCGCCGCCGGCGCACCACGGGCCTCGCTCACCGACTCGGTGGTTCCACCCCGGTCAACACCTGGGTTCGGGTTAAACTTATTACTAAACTTATTTGCAATGATCGTATGATCCTGACATCCGTCTACAGATAGAGGTAAGCTTGATTTATAGGTAAGTTTATTTGTCTCTTTCCAAAAATTCGCAGTCTTTTTTATACCTATAGTGGGCAATGATGTCCATTTTAATCTTGTCTACATTTCGTTGGCACCATTTTATTTTGTTTTTAAATTTTTTACGACTACTTATCATATCCGCATACAATTTACCCTGCCGGGGGCGTCCATACAGGTTCCATAATAGAAAGCTTTGCCTAGCTATAGAATGAGCACTTTTAACATGAAAATTCCATCCAATTATCCACTTCTTATTACTATGGTAATCTTTACCCCTATACGTCCTATTTGCGGCCCTGCGTAAACAGTTTATTATATTATAATAAATGCTATCAATTTCCTTACAATTACTTACACAGGTACATGCATAGCCATTACATAAAATAACCGGCCAGTTACACGCATGTAACAGTTTGTCACATATCTCAGCATATTGTGATTTTTGTTCTAGGTTGCGGTTACCCCAAATCACCTTATTAATTCTATGACAGTTATTACTTTGAATTTTTGGACGCACTAATTGTCGCCATACAGTCCGTAAATAAGGGCAGGTTGTCTGCCTCCTCCGTAGGCATGTAAACGCTCATGACGATTACGTCACGCCCGCCAGGTAGCTTGATACACACGGCCGCTATGCGCGGCGATCCCGAGTCAAGCGGTATGACATCCCTGAATATAGTTTTTCTCCATAAAACCGCTACGCCTCCATAGGGTCGTCCCTTGAGCACTGTGGTTGTGTCCACCGCGGAGAGCCCATGGTACATAAAATCTGGGTGTAGTTCATTGAGGTAATCCAAGTCGTCCGGCAACAACCAATGCTCCTGCAGTGCAATAATATCGTACTCATCGCATAGGTCCTTTACGTGTTTACAAGCCCTCTTGACGGATTTGCAGTTAAATGTTACCAAATTAATCCTCGTACTTTCCATTTACAGTATGAGGATTACGGGTTTTAAAATTACGTCTCAATGTATAACGCCTGTATTCCACTCCGCTTGGCCAAAATTCTTCACTTAGAAATGTATTTTCAAACCTCTGTTCGACGGTTGTTTTGAATGATGAAAAAACTGTACCCTGTCGTACAGAAAGTTTTTCAACCTTAATGGCTGTGTGTCCGCAGTCTTGAATAAACTCAAGTAGGTCCTTTTCTGTCGTTGTTAAGTCAAACCTTGATGCGTAGATATACGATAGTTTAGGTACAACTCTAGGTACGAGTTATTTCACTCTTGCCACGGTTTCCTGTTGCCACACAAAATTCTGTTCATACAAACGTTCCTGTCTTGCCACGATGTTATAATAATAAATTAAATAATAAATATTGGGTTTCCTTTCGTCACACTTACTTTTTTAGATCAAAAAGGTACAGTTAGCAACAGAAATATTATATGAAATAAAATCACATCACATTATTTGGTCACTATGAAAAGTTATTTATTAACAACATCGAATTAAGTGATTAATAAACGAAAAACAATAGTAAATTATTCATAAATACATATACAAATAATATATATGTAACAAAAAATCTTGACATTTCTAATCGTAGCTCTTGAAGCCAGCGTAGGAAATGCTGTCATTCGATCTTCTGAGCCCACTCTACCATCGAACAACAAAAAGTTTACTGTATACTTTTCAGGTATAATAATATCTGACCTTGCAGTAAAATGTGTTTTTGGACATTATGGCTTTTATTCCTGGCTTTGTAGAGACATGATTTTACAGCATTGAAAGTGGGTAACCTTTGTAGCAATTCGAATCCTGTCGAAGCAATGGATCTGTCTGTAGGTTTCTTCGAACAAAAATGGTACAAGGGGGACATCTGAGATTACTCTTTTTTGCATTCATTTTCCGCTTTTATTAGATTAACTTTTACTAAATCTGGGGCACAGACTGTTGATCATTATTTTCTATTAAAGATATCATACTTTTGCAATATTTTCTATTTACACATCTCCAAAATGAAGAACTATTGTTCTTTCTATGTAAATGATACATGTGGCCATTTCGAATCAAAATTCTTTGCCCTTTTATACTCTCTGTAAATGTTGAAAAAGTGAAATGTCTAATGAATATTTTCCTTACACAAACCAGATTTACATTTTTAATATAATAACTGTGGTTAAACTTACAGAATTATCTGGCTCCTCCATTTTTTCCACAACTACAAAAATACCACCACGACAATTATAATTACTCGTATGTAAATAGTATTTAAACACTAAGCAACTTGTAGTCAGCGTGCCGCAGTTTTGATAACTAAACATTTAACTCTTTTTTTGGAAGGCAGTCCTCAGTAGAAAAGGACACAATGGTATGACGTCATAGTTACCTCGAATACACTAATGCAAAATCCTGCAAGCTAAAAAGAGACAAAATAGTGTTCGTCATTCGCTGATAAGTGCACTTAGTTATAATTGTTATCAACGTTGAATAAAACGAGATAGAAGCATTATGGGATGTAAAACGAGCCAGGTATTTTTTTACTGAATTTAAATTTTTCTTATATCAGAATGTATATTAAGCGAAATTACGGGTCATGATTTAGTTTCTGTGTTATGTTGTATCATAAAGCTAAAATTAAATCGTATATTTTAGAAAAGCTTAGTAAGTAATTAATATTTTCTGACTGACTGTACTTTGGATATCGTGGCAAGAGTACACTCTCTAAATTAAAAATTATTAATTTAAAAAGGACCGTGGCAAGAGGATACCACTAAAAAAGTGTGGCAACAGGAAACCGTGGCAAGAGTGGAATAACTCTTAGGTACTATCTTAATTTTGTTAGATGTCAATTCTCTCTTTCCTTGCTTATTATTATTTTGTCGATTGATTTTAATCTGTCTATATCTGCGCTTTTTATTTATCACAGTGTGAAAACTGTCGTCGGTAATCGTATCTACGAATATGTTTGTATTCTGGTTAGGGCTACTAGTCGCTCGTACTGTTGCTCCGTGTCCTTGTTGGTGAGATGTGGGTGACTGCACGGGCTGCTGTAGCAGCGGGGCTGGCAGGGTGCGGTGAGGGGAAAGTGGCAGCGGCGCGGGTGGCTGGGCGAGCGCCGGCAGCGGTGCGTCACCGCTTCGGCGGCGATGTTCGACCGTTGGCTTGGTATTCTTGCGCTTACCCTCACTTTGTGCGCCTACCTTCGCTTGGTTTTTATTAGCGCTTTTTCTGGAAGGATTTTTCCCTGGGATGTCGTCCTTTACCCTGCAGTTGGTGGAGTTCGTTGCCTTGAGATTATCAATTTGTTCTTGTAGCTCCACTAGGTCGGCGGACTTGACGTAGTTACACTGTATTGTGTGAATGTCCTGTTCCATAATATGATTCCTAAACTACAGTCGGGGTTCAGGAAGAACCACAGTACTACTTCTGCTTTACTAAACATTTCAGATGACATACTAGGTGCATCGGATCGCGGTCAGGCTACAATAATGGTCCTTCTCGACTACAGTCGCGCGTTTGACTGTGTGAATGATAAACTCTGGGATGACAAACTCGAAAAAGTTGACAACCCGAGCACAGACATTTGGCGCATTGCGAAGTCCCTTAGACCTAAGGTTTCTAGCATCCCGCCCCTTGCACTACCTAATGGAATTAAAACAGAGTCTATGGTGGAACAGTGCGAGGCTTTGGCAGAAACTTTTTACAACAATATGCGACTTACTCTAGATTGGTCCAATCCAGAACTTGAAACCCTAGTAGCTGAATCCAACGCAAGAGTCGACACTTTCAACATAAATGAATTGCGGCTTCCTACGCGCCCTAAAGAAATTTGGAAATTCATACGGCAACTGAAATGCAAAAAGTCGCCTGGCGAGGATGGCATCCACAATTTATTATTAAAAAATTTGTCTCAAAAGGCAGTAGTGTTTCTCACAAAAATATTTAATGGATGTATGTATTTGGGCTATTTTCCCAAATCATGGAAAGTGGCAAAAGTCATTGCATTAAAAAAGCCAGGTAAAGATGAATCAAATCCAAGCAGCTATATCGTCCTATAAGTCTGCTGGTCACACTAGGCAAATTGTTCGAGAAGGTTATTTACGCTCGTCTAAAAGCCAAAACAGAAGACTTAATAATAAAAGAACAATTTGGCTTTCTTGCTTCTCATTCCACGACTCAACAGCTGGCTAGAGTGTCTGAACATGCCGCGCATCATCTCAACCTCCATGAATCAACCGGTATGTTTTTGCTTGATATAGAGAAAGCATTCGACACTGTTTGGCATGAGGGTCTTATACATAAGCTCGTACTATATGGAGTACCACTAGAACTGGTGAAACTTCTACAATCTTACCTTAGTGACCGACGTTTTGCTGTACACATTGGCGAGGTAAGCTCCTCATGCAAAGCAGTACCTGCTGGAGTTCCGCAAGGGTCCATACTGGGACCATATCTGTTTGTTCTGTACCTAAATGACTTACCAATTCAGCCCAGAACCCATCTTGCATGTTTTGCAGATGATACAGCTTCATTTACGTCTTCCAAAGATACTGACTTGATTGTGGGTCGTCTGCAATTGTCGCTAGAATTACTTCAATCTTACTTTAATAAATGGAAACTGAAACTCAATGAAGCCAAAACTGAGGCTATTATGTTTAGGTACTCGACATCGGAATTCACCCCGCAGAATGCTGAAGATCTCTGGGAATAGTATACCATGGAGCAACTCGGTAAAATATCTGGGTGTCACTTTGGATAGCAAAGTAAACTGGTCCAAACATGTTGCAGCTGCATGTGTCAAAGGTGCCCAAGCCATGGGAACTCTAAGCCCCATTTTAAATAGGCGAAGTAAACTTAGCCCACCTACTAAATTGAGAATCTACTCTACACTTGTGCGACCATGCATCACTTATGCCTGTCCTGTATGGAGCTGCACTTGTGATCAAAACTACCGACGCCTACAAACAGTCCAAAATAAAGCGTTTAAAACTGCTTTTAACACACCATTTCGAACTAACTTACATGACTTACATGTAAAAATTAAATTTCCTACTATACGCGAATTTATATTCAAGCAGATACGTAAATTCTACAGCTCCAATAAACACAACTCAAATCCATTAATATCAGCGATCGGACAAACCAAACTGCACGATTTACCTTATATGAAAGGGGATTAGATTTTACAAACCATAAAAATAAGGTTCTGGCCGCTTGATATTTATAATTTTTTCTATTTATACTCTAAGATTTATAAGTTTTAACTTACCTTTTCTTCTTCACTTATTTCTTCCAGTGTACACACACACTAAGTGTGCGAAATAGCTAGTTATATTTGTAGTTTGTAGTTAAAATGTATAGTGGGAAATTGATATTGCGTTGTTAAATGCGTTCGTCTGGCTCTGACTGAGACCGCGCGGTGAATGAATGCAGGGCGTCGTCATTTACCAGATTTGCTGTGATAACACCTACACCTACCTACGTGCGCGCGCGTTGCGTACGTACGACACACACTTCACTTCTTATTAATGTTTAGTTGTATTTTATGTACATATTATGTAAGTATATTTCTATTTAGTGTAATTAATTATGTGGAGTGTATAGAATTTATAATTATATATTTATATTCACTGTGTAACGTTGTGGCCGTCCGTGACGCGACCAATAGGACCCACGGAAGACCAGCGCCGTAGCCCAGCCGGGCTGCAGCTTTTGCTGAGTGGGGGCCTTTTTGTGTGGGTGTCGCAACACAGGGAAATGTTTGCACGTAGTTTTATGCTTAGGTTCTAGGGTGTAAATTTTATAATGTAGTTTTCTTTTCTTTTTGTCGAATTTTGTATTCTGTGTTGTGATGTCCAGCAAATAAACGTATATTATTATTATTATTATTATTATATCGACAGATACGGTACGTATAAGTTACCTCATCACTACTTATTGTTCTCGCACAACGATACTCGTCAGGTATCTGAACATTGTGATGACCAAACTACAGAGCCCCGGCCGCTCCTAGCGTTGCCCTCAGTGGGCCGCGCACCGCCTGCCAGCGGGGGGCGAGGTAGCTCAACTGATGCGCACTAACTGGTTGCTCAATAGATCAAGTCCGTTACAAAAAAAAAAAGACCTACCTACAAGTTATTTTTGTTGTATTTTTGTATTACTCAATACACAAAATCTGTATTATTCTGTTATTTAATGCAAGTAAAACTGTAGTACTTGTTTTACTCTACTAATTACAATAGAATAAACTTCAAAAGTGTATAAATATAACTGTGATATCAACTGTGTATAGTGTCATGGAAATAAACTTTTAGAGGCGCTAATAAGCCTGTAAGTATCAACTAAAAATATTGTCCTATTCGTATTACTGTGTACCGTGCAGTCTTACTGAGTCTTGTAAAATTATGCTAATAAAGAATTTTGAAAAACAAAAACAAACTAAACATTTCAGATGACATACTAGGTGCATCGGATCGCGGTCAGGCTACAATAATGGTCCTTCTCGACTACAGTCGCGCGTTTGACTGTGTGAATATCCCCTTACTTTTGGCTAAATTACGGTACTACGGCTTTTCAGACCGTGCGTGTATGTGGTTTGATTCCTATTTTAGGGACCGGCGGCAAGTTGTTCAATGTGTTGACAAAAATGGGGGAAAAATCACATCCGAGCCGCTTCCCGTAACAAGGGATGTGATTCAGGGTTCCATTCTCGATCCCACTCTGTTCGCCGTCTACACTGCAGACATCATTTCTAATATGCAGCACTCTCGTTATCATTTATACGCTGATGATACGCAATTATATTGTCACACTAATGTTACAGCTCATGATGTCGCCTGTGCAGCAGGTAATTTACAAAAAGATCTTGATTCAATTGCCACTTGGTCGAAAAAGAATAGCCCAGCTCTTAATCCCTCCAAAAGTGTAGCTATCATATTTGGCACAAGGCATCAAGTTCAGCAAGCAAAAAGTTTTCTTCCACGTATTAGTGTAGGTGACGCGATAGTACCTTGGCAGGAGACGGTTCGTAATCTGGGTTTACTTAAGGACGAAAACCTTCGATTTGAACAGCATGTAAAGCAAAAGGCTGGTAAGTGTTTCGGTACGCTCGCCATGCTATACAAGCTTAGTCCCTTTCTCAGTCCTAAAGTGAAACTTAATCTATGCAACTGCATGGTTCTTTCTCAGCTTCAATATTGTAGTCTAATATACGGCCCGTGTCTCCTCAAAAAAACGTTAAAACTGGTAGGTACAACGAGTACAAAATGCTTGCATGCGCTACTGTTTCCGTTTCCCTAAGCGACATCATGTGACACCCTATTTAGTCAAGCCCCTATATTTACGCGAAAAATTATCATTCAGGGAAGGTACTTCTAAATTTAGAGACCGTAATTTCCTGCTCTCTCGACCGGTATTCAAGCTAATTGCCTCCGCGGGCTGCTTCAAACACGCTGCCGCTAAAATATGGAACGACTTGCCGCCCCCGCTGCGGGCCAAGGTGTGCTGCGCCACACCGACGTTCCGCAGCGCGGTTTTGACCTGGCTGCGTTTGAAACAGACCGCGGATGCACAAAATAAGGGCTATGTGCTCAACTTTTAATCGATAGCGTTTTTGATTATTTAATTATTTTTTTGTATGGATGCGTTGTTGTTACGTGCACTCAAATAGTGCTGATCTAGAAGAACGGCTGGAGCAGAATATCAGCGGCTGTTCGTTTCGGCAGCAGCTATAATGCTGAGCTTCAGACCTATTTGCACGTCACTTATTTCACTTATGCCTAAAATTGTATACAGATTATGTAAATTGTGAAAGTTGCAAATAAACGTCTTTTTATTTTTATTTTATTTTATTTATTTTTTATATATACTTTATCGCCTTCATTAAATGTTGACTCTTTAGCTCCTCTCCGTTTGTCTCCGTACTCTTTCCCTTTCTCTTTCTGGATCTTATCTCTGTCTCTTATTTCAGCATCATTTTCATCGTATCTACAATCTATCTTGTCTAATGATGGAATCTTATCTCGATTTTGGCGTCCAAAAAATAACTCGGAAGGTGATCGTCCTGTTGTTGAGTGGGGCGTACTATTTTACATTACTAGATATTCCCACAAACTTTCTTTTAAGTATTTTTTTTCCATATGGCTTATTTTAAGGCGCTTTAAAATATCGCGATTCAGCCTTTCGGCTTCTCCGTTTTGCTGAGGCCAATAGGGAACCGTGTTATATATTTTAATATTACAGTAATTACAGAAAGATTTAAATTCCTCGCTGACGAATTGTTTTTGACACAGGATAACCAAGTCTGCTGAAACATTCTTTTAACAGTTTTATTATTTTGGAGCTTGTCACAGATTTTTGTGATTTTTACTTCTTTGTAACGACTGTAATAGTCAATCACAACGAGCAAGTATTCCTGGTTCGGTAACGAACCTAGCAAATCCATTACGATATCCACCCATGGCGCTTGTGGAAGTTCACGCCTTTTCATTGGTGTCGGTACATTCGGCAATCCCACCAAGGTACAACTTTTGCAAGACTTCACCAGTTTTTCGACGTCTTTGTCAATCCGCGGCCACCAAACCTTAAACCGTAATCAAACCCTTCATTGCCACGATCCCTGGGTGACCTTCATGTGCAGCATCTAAAACGTTCTTCCGCAATTCCTGGGGTATTACAATCCGGTTACCCCTCAGCAATATATTTCCATAAAAACATAGTTCATTCTCGAAAATCTTGTAATTTTTTACTGTCTCGGCCCAGTTTTGTTCATAAATGCCCTTCTTAACACTATTAATTTCTTCATCATTTCCAGAGACCTCAATAATGTCACTCATTGGGATGGCCCTGGGTCTGGATTGTTCAACAATTTGATGAATATGAATATCTCACTCGTTTGAAGGTGACTTTGAGCATACGCATAGTCTGGATAAGGAATCAGTAATGTTCATCTTTCCTGGTACCCTATGTTTAGGTATACGATTGTAGCCTGAGCACCCATCGCTCTATTCGAGCACAAGGCTTTGACTCTGGTCCAAATAATATCTCTAGAGGCTTATGATCTGTAATAAGATGAAACTCTATTCCGAAGAGGAATATGTTGAAGTGCTCCACAGACCAGACCAAGGCTCTCTTTTTTAACTGGGTTTGAATCTCGGCTGTATCAAGATAGATGAGTAGAGCCCTTTTCCATTTTTCCCATCTGCTGCCGATGGAGGCAGTTATCCCTTTCCACATCTAAAACTTCTAAAGGAGGTAGAAGTTGCGCCATTATTCCAGATCAAGCAGGAATGACCTGGAATAAAACGACCCTACTTACTTCAATGGTTTCCAATTTAATGGTGGTCACACGACCAAAACTAAACATTAAATTTCCAATTGCATGGAGGTTAATTTCCAATACCATTAATACTTTCCAATTCAATGGTGGACGTATAACTCATCTCAATTTAATGAGAATTGCTTTCAAAAAGTTAATACTACTATTTTCCAATTTAATGGAGGTCAACGCTTAGGACCGTTAACATAACAAATCAAACTTGTCATTTATTTTGTCACGTAGGTATTCCTTATTAAGAATATTTCCAATTTAATGGAGGCAAGTTGCCACAATACATTTTATCCAATTTAATGGATCGCATTAGGTACAGCCAAGCTAATTTCCAATTAAATGGAGGCAAGTTGCCACAATACATTTTATCCTATTTAATGGATCGCAATAGGTAGGTGCAGCCACAGAATAAATAATAGTACTAGGTACAGAAGGCGCACTCTCTGATAGCAAACGTGCAAATTTCAATCTAGCTACCACGCAACTAACGTTCAAATTACTTTGAACGCGTCGAACGTGACCCTGGCTATAATAGCCTACCGTTTCTCGCTGCGCTCGTTTTAAAACATTATGCACCTTAAGTCCGCGACGCGAGAGTCCGCATTACTAAGTCCGTCGCGCGCCTTTGATAAAGCCGCTCCTCTGTAGGGTTGGGCGTAATTACAAAATAAATGAATTAGACCTTTGATATTATATTGGTATTGGTAATACTTCACTGGTAACTAATAATAATTAAACTTGACCAGTTACAATAATTGTTTTACAAAGCAACCACTCTAGGCGCAGCCTGTATCGTGGCTACTATTTGATCTAAAGTTCGTCATTTTCAATACATTTCTTTATTTTATTACTTAACTTATGAGCATTTAACTAGTAACCAGTTTATGTGAGCTTGTATTAGTAAGCAATCACTAGTTCTGGGAGGTCTACTTATACTGAAAGATTTCTAATTAGAGGTGGTTAACATTTACACGAAAATATAGCAGCTGGGGTAGGGTGATATCACTAAATATGTTAATACCTGAAGTTATTTCATTATTATAATGATTTAATCAATAAAAATTATATTAAAGACAATAAAAGTATTATCTTACCTTTCGATATTACTCGGAAGAAAAAAAAGTTGTACCTCATTGACATTCCTATCGTTATTTAAACACCCGAATGCTATACAATACCTTTTTGCTTTTCGTTCACCCATAATAATTAAAATAAAACTTGGAATAAGCGAATTAAAGCACGGGCGTCGTCACTCGGGCGCGCGTCGCTCCTTACTAACTATGCACATTAATGCGTAGGTACATTCTGGAGCTCTGGCGCGAAGTGAGCCGGGCCTGGTGCAGCCAAGCTAATTTTCAATTTAATGGAGGAAAATTGTCGTCTGTAAAATCATCATTAATCCCTTCTGCTCGCAAAACATTTATTACTACGTAAAATACTTTCCTATTATTATCCCTTTATAATGCTTTTAGGTGTCTGGCAGGGCAGATCCTAATAAATAAAACGTCCCGTATCTACTTCAACATTTAGTGTTTATTCTATAACCACAGCACAATAAAAGGCACAATATTTCTTATTGGAAATTGCGAGAACAACCTTTTACATGAGAATTCGTTGCGGCGAAGTGACAGAATTTTTGGCGGCGAATAGACAGATTCAAACACCGTCAAGCGCGGTTCGCGCGTGTTGCGCGGCAAATTTGAATCTGTCGTTCACCACATCACCCCCCTAGGCAGAAAAATAGCCCAACCCAAAAAATTTAGCAAAATTAAAAATTTTGAAAAAAACCCACGACGGTAAAAATCTAATCGAAAAAGAGTAAAATAACTCTAATCCCCCGACTTAACTAATTTTCTCGAAGATATACTTAGATGTAGCAATAATATTTTTACCATAATACATAACCGAGGAGTATCCGCCGGGGCTGCCATTAAACCAGCTAAAGTTTTTCTAGTGACGTGAATACAATTATTGAAGAATTGTAGATGTTTAACGACGACATAAAATACACTTATGAGTATGATTAAATTTTTGTTGAAATTTCATATAAAAAAGGCAGCCCCCGACGGATATTCCTCGGTTATGTATTATGATATAAATATTATTGCTACATCTAAGTATATCTTCGAGAAAATTAGTTAAGTCGGGGGATTAGAGTTATTTTACTCTTTTTCGATTAGATTTTTAACGTCGTGGGTTTTTTCAAAATTTTTAATTTTGCTTAATTTTATTTCATACTTTTTAGAGAGCATATTATACGAATTATCATCTATATAATATGTAGTTAAGATCTCGCAAAAGAATGTGTGATTCATCCTACCACATAATATTAAGTTCCTTATTAAATATTATACAGTGGAGGGGTTGCACTAATATTGTAGCGCCCTCTAGTGAGTTACAGCCATGACACCTGTCTAAGAACATGAACTCATCAAATACAAACCCGTTATTGAAAACCGCATCAAAATCGGATCATTAGTTTAGAAGATAGGTGGGAACATTACTTTGCACAAACGCACACACAAACACACAAACAAACATCACTCACCCTAAACGCATATACCTGCTCCGTTCCGTCGTGGGTAATAAAAAAGAAAATTCTTAAAATTAAGACATAATATACAACGCATGAGCTGTCCCGTATACATTACAAACATGCGACATACACAATATAACACATGAGAAAAATAAAATTACAGTAATATTCATCACATGCCAAACTTAAAACTAGCAAATTGTAAAATACTCTGGAGAAAAAATTAAGGTCACAGATTCATACGCGTTTTGAATCGGACGTTGCGACCTGAGCGGGTGGGTCAGCTTTTGCAGTGGTAGGTGAGCTAATAACAGGGGAAGGTGGATGGGCAGGAACAAGAGGCGTAGGCGGGACAGGAGCAGTTGCAGCTGGAGTATTCGACGCAGGTGAGTTAGCGACTGGGACTCGAGGCGCTGATGGAACAACGCTGTCCAGAATATACGCCGGTTTGACGCGGTCAAGGCTCACTTGGGTATTTCTATCGCCCACAGTGATAGTTACAGAATTGTCCGTCCTGGAAACGACCTTATAAGGTCCCATGTAGGGCGGTTTAAGTGAAGGTCTGACTGTATCATCCCTCAAAAATACGTGAGACGAAATCATGAGGTCCTTCGAGACGAAGACTGAGTGTCGACCGTGACGTGAGGCAGGTGTCGGCCTCAAGCGTGCCATATGATTCCGAAGTTGAGTGGCAAAGTTTGTGAGGTCCTCGACGCGCTCTGGAGCTGCGTGTCTCTTCAGGGACATAAGGAGTGAATTAAAATATTATTTAATCCATTAAAACTGTTTATTTTGATCAGTTTTACAGTAATGATGTTGCTCTTAGGGTTGATAGACGTGAAGTGAATAATTGCAGCTAACGTCATTACAATAGAACGAAGCGCCTGACAAAAAGATAAAAGCAAACCTAATATAAAACAACTTATTAAAATAGTAGGCGCTTTACTAAACATACTCCCCCCCGCTGAAAGGTCTACCTTTCAGGAAAGAAAAGAAAATCTATTAAAAGTAGACTATACAAATTTACCATTATTTATAACGTAAGTATGTCTTAGACATTAAAAAAGCTAAAAGCAAAAAATTGAAAATGTAATATAAATTAAAACTTGAAATTGTTTGTAAACTTCATAAAAATAAATCTTCAAAGACTTCAGTCTTCATCCTAGCTTCTTCTTAAGCTTCGTCTTCAAACGGGAATAAAGGACATAGTCGAACTAAAGGTCTTCTCACAGTCCCTTTAGTTGTTCTGATGTCGGCGACTCGTGATATTCCGTCTCGACCAGGGAATAAACGAAGAACTCGACCAAGTCTCCAGCACATTGGTGGTACGAAGTCTTCTTTAAGCAAGACCAAATCGCCGACCTTGAGGTTTCCTTGTTTTGCAGTTGTCCTCCATTTGGTTCTTAGTTGGAGTTCTGATATAAACTCTTTCTGCCATCTCTGCCAGAAATGCTGCCTAATTTGTTCAAGCCTCTCATGGCGTTTTAGGGCATTTGGATTTCGATCTTCCAAAGAGGGCGTTGGTAGCGACACCAGGGGGCGTCCAATGAGAAAGTGTCCTGGGGAAAGAGGAAGGAAATCTGTAGGGGAGTTTGACAACGGATATAAAGGGCGACTATTTAAAATTGCTTCTATTTTTGCAAAAAGAGTAGATAATTCTTCAAATGTTAAATGTGATTTGCCCATAACGCGCTTCACATGATGTGTTCAGTTTGAACACTATTATGAAGTTGAAGTAGTTAAGTTGGTGAGGTGCAGGAAAACAGGTCACTAATTACGTCACAAGTTTATTACGTAAAAGGTTATAATTAAGTTAATAATATAGCGACTTCTTTCCTCTGGTTGTAAATGCACACTAAAGATTAATTAATAATAAACTAAGTAATTTTACAACGCGCGGCAAAAGTAGGCCGACGAGTCTGCAGAAAATTATGTGCGGTTTTGAACCGTACATGTTGGCCACCCCAAAAAAGGGAGCACAGATTAAGATAATATAGAAATAAGTTAAAATTAAAGGTAAGAAGTGCTATTACAAAGCAAAAAATATTAAATTATTCTAAATTTTGTAAATCAAAGGCAATGTCGTTCATCCGTTCAGTCATCCTTCGCGATGGCCTCGCTTCCGTTGGCAGAGGCGGCGGCGGTTGGGTTGAACCTTCTGCAAATGGACGTGATCGCTGTGGTTTTGGCGGCGCCTTTCGCAACTGTAGTTCGATATCTTCGTAGCGATTCCCTTTTGCTGGTGTTCGTTTGGCGAGGCACCGTTTTATGCTCCATATTACAAGACCTCCAATAACAATGCCCGCCAATGCATATGTAACAATATATTGATGGACATCGTGTGAAGAAATTGTGTTGGGAAGTGAGGTTTCGCTTTCCTTCTGAGCTGATAGTCGTCTGTCTATTTCTCTCATCTCTGAATTGTTGAGGAAAGACAACTTTAAGGAGTTGCGATCATAGGAGTTCACAATTTTATTAATTGAGAAGTTCACAGCCGGCAAGTCAATGTCTAGACCCATCTTCAAGTTTGAGTTGTAAATGTTGTGGGAATATATTGTTAAAGTCTTCGATTGTATGATACATCCTTGATCTATGTTTACTATTCCCGACGTAGTCATGACGTGAGTACTGATGTCATCAGAGCATATGGTTCTTATTGTGCACACGTCACAGCATATCGCCAGCCAAGTGTTACGTGAGTGTAACTCGATCCACTCGTCCTTGCAAACTGTGTTATGCATTGTGCAAGGTCGGTTTGAGTGATGCCCCAACAACTTCGCTTCGCAGGGAGCGTTGTCGTTGTTTAGATTATAAACAGGTAGGTTTTTATGACATATCAATTTTCTTGTCTGAAGTTGAGTGCATTGCTGTAAATCTGTTTTCATCATAGATATGTAAAGGTTCTTTTTCATATCCACAGCTAAGTAGTCCGAAGACAGTTCGGGTACAACAATCTCCTTCTTGATCTTTACCGGGATGGGTATTATTTGATGTAAAATCAGATCGTCATCAGTTATCAGGGGGATGTGGATTTCAAAAAGGAAGTAGTTGTCAGTTACACGTGCTTTTAGATAAATTAGTTTGTAGAGATCCTTGATGTCCTTTCCAATGTCATCTATAGGTATTGACAGAGTTTTCGGTAGATGTCCTGATATTTCGTTGAGTTCAGCAGTTAGTTTTGCTGGTGAAAGCAATTGCACATCTATGTGTCCTTTATAGATGTTCGTCATTGTGTCGAATAGCATTTCTTGGACCTCTTTTAGATTATTTATTAGTAGATACGCTCCCAAGGCTGCTGAGTTGAAATAGTTCGTAGCCATTACTATCTCTATAGCTGATTCTACGCGTTCAAAGTTTTTATCCGTTTGGTTCAAGAAGCTCTCTATTGTTGCAAGCTGTCGACCTACGTTAGATTCCATCTTCTTCAAGACGTCATTCTCAAGTACGGCTACCGATGTTTGATTTTTGATGAGGTCCAGAAGATAGTTTTGGTTGTTCTGTAATGCTTGAATATCTTGATTGTATTTTTCTGCGAATTGATTATCCAAGATTCCGAATAAGCTATTGGCTATGTTCCCAATACCGTTGATTAGGCCTCGTTTTTTTCTTGTGTTAAGATGTTTATGTGGGGTAAGTAGGATTTCGTTATAATGGTTGAGAATCTGCATTTCATGATATAGTTGCGAGATGGTTAGATTGCAGTGTGTCGTATAAGTTCTTTCGCATAAATATCCAATATGATGTAGGTAGTTATCAATGCGTTGGACTCCATCCCAATAGTTACTTAAGTTGTAGTACATAAGTAGTGTCCACTCGTCATGAATCATCTGTAGCCGTCCGACGGTGTCATAATACACGGAGCGCCCAGACTCGAAGTTAGTAATATGAGTGCCTGACGTCACGTTCATGCTGTTCGACCTACTTATCAATGTTACAAATGTAAACAAACACATTAAGGCTGTACTTATTTTTGTGCTTGAAGTTATCACGTTAGTTTTCTTTGTATTATTTTTCTTTTCATCATCAATAGTTGCATTTGGTTTAGCATCTTGTTCCAGCTGATTTTCCATTTGTAACGGCGATAGTTTTACTACAGGACGTTTTACAATTCCCGTTTCAGTTTTCAGTGTTGTCACTCGTACATAGCCGTCCGCACCCGGGTGAAGTTCCAGTACTCGGCCCAATGCCCACTTTCCAGGTGGTAGGTTATCCTCTTTTATTAGCACAATATCCTCCTCTTTGATATTTCTAGTAGGTTTGTGCCACTTGCTTCGTGTTTGTAGTTGATTAAGATATTCAGTTGACCAGTTCCTCCAAAATTGTTGCATCATGTGCTCGGTGAGTTTCCAGCGTCGCCTTATGTCGATGTCTCTGACGTCACTGTGATCAGATAATGGCAACGACATAGTTGGGCTTCCGGTAAGAAAATGTCCCGGTGTTAAATAATTATAAAATTCTTCTGGATTTTCAGTTAGCGGACATAGAGGTCTTGAGTTCAAGCAGGCTTCTATTTGTGATAGCAGGGTTGAAAATTCTTCGTAGGTGAGTTTTTGATCTCCTAGCACGCGTCGAAGATGGTGTTTCATGGCTTTGACAGCGGCTTCCCATAGACCACCTGCCGAAGGCCACGCAGGCGCGTTAAAGTGCCATTCGATCTCCATCTCTCCTATTTTTGCGAAAATTTCCGGTGTAAGGATTTGTTTGAAATTTTCAAATTCGCTTTTTAATATCCTTGCTGCTCCAATAAAGTTAGTCCCGCAGTCGGAGTACATATGTTTCGGTGTACCTCTCCTACTACTCATACGTTGAAGTGCGGCGATGAACGCTTCAGATGTTAAGTCCGATACTAGCTCTATGTGAACGGCCTTTGTCGCCATGCACACGAATATTGCAATGTATCCCTTTGAAGTTTTCACTCCTCTTCCCTTATTTAATTTCACGTCCACGTATCCAGTGAAATCAACTCCAGTGTGCGTGAAGGGACGAGACGGAGTGATTCTTTGCGGGGGCAGTTCTCCCATAAGTTGATAGTTGTTGGCCCGCGTCAAGCGTTGACAGCGTACGCAGTTTCGTAGTTGAGCTTTCACTGTTCTATTGCCGCTGATAATCCAGTAGCGTTGTCTGATGTAGGCCAAAGTTAACCTAGCTCCGCCGTGAAGGGTTCTCAAGTGTGCTTGATGAATAACGAGCTGTGTCAAGCGTCCATTTCGTGCTAGGATGGCTGGATTTTTCATCTGCATCGGTAATGTAGATCTGTTGAGCCTTCCACCCACACGCAGTATCCCTTTCTCATCCAGAAATGGGTTAAGTTTGCATAACTTGCTTGAGCTATGTACAATTTTATTTTTTAGTAGTTGCTTGTATTCAGTTTCAAATTCATTGCGCTGTACGTGTTTAGTTATCAGTTCGCTCGCCTGTAATAGTTTCGTGGCAGTCAGATAGGTTGTGTTGCATTTCTTGTTGTTAAGCGTATTTGCAGCGAAGCGCATGACCCAGGCAATGACGCGCGTGACACGAGTCAATGAACTGTGTTTGTGTAGCAATGCGTCGATTATGTGCTCGTTGATATTTTTCTTCGTTTTATCTATTTGCTTCGATGTTGCTATTTGACCCAGATTAGTGACATACAAACATGTAGTGTTCTTTTGCAGGTTTTGATTTCCTACAGCTTGTAATAATTTAGGGCCGTTCCACCATAAGTCAAAGTTGATTAATTTTCCGGGATACATGCCTCTGGAAGCACAATCGGCGGGGTTGTCCTCTGATTTTATATACTGCCATTGTCCAGCAGGAATGACCTTTTTTATGTTTTGTACTCGATTTGCGACATATTTTTCCCATCTCGATGTCTCACCTTGTAGCCAAGCTAGTACTACTTGTGAGTCGCACCAAGCTCGTATAGTAATGTTTTGTTTATTGTAGGCCAGCGCAATTTTTTCCATCAGTTGAGATAACAATAAAGCTCCACATAACTCTAGTCTTGGCAATGTTGTTTTTTGGGATAGCGGTGCTACCCTTGTTTTTGAGGCTAGTAGTGTAGTGACAAGTTTTCCATTTTCATCCTTGACTCGGCTGTATACGACGGCGGCATAAGCCTTCTCGCTCGCGTCGCTAAAGCCTAATAGTTCTATGTCCTGCGTGCCGCCGATCCATCGATTTAATTTGATGTTTTTTGTTTGTGGTAGTTCTGTTTTAAATCTTATCCACTCATTTTGTATATCTGCAGGTAAGTTATCGTTCCAATCCAGTTTAGTTAGCCAAACCTTTTGAAACAAGAGTTTTGCAGTGACTGTGATAGGCGACAGCCACCCTAAGGGATCGTAAAGTTGAGAAATCTCGGAGAGTAGTTGTCGTTTAGTTAATTGTTGATCTGCCTTTTGCTTTAAATTCCAGTTAAAAAGGAAGGTATCTGTGTGGGGGTTCCAACCGAGTCCCAGAGTTTTCATAGTGTCCTCAGACTTGAAATCGAACAGTTTCTGCGTTGAAATTTGATCTTTGTTCAAATTTTTAAGTAGATCGGGGTGGTTGCTCGACCACTTTCTTAAGTTCATACCTCCATTTGTCAATAATTTGATAAGAGATTGTTGCAAGTTCAGTGCTTCATGTAGCGAGTTATGTCCGCTAACTAGGTCATCGACGAAGAATTCGTGTCTTAACTTATCGGCAGCTTCAGGATACATATGGCCATCGTCGTCGGCTAGCTGTAATAGTGTCCTTAGCGCCAGCCAGGGCGCGCTTTTTGTGCCGTACGTTACAGTGCACAGTTGGTACGCTTGAAGGGGTTTATGGGGTGAATCTCGCCAAATAATCTTCTGTAGTTGTTGTTGATTTTCATTGACCCAGATACATCGATACATTTTTTCGATATCGGCCGTGAAGGCGTATTTGTATGACCTCCACTTTAAAATTAAAGCCTGGATATCCTTTTGGAGGTTAGCACCTTTTTCTTGCAAGCTATTAAGGCTGTTTCCGCTCGTTGTCTTCTGAGATGCGTTAAAAACAACCCTTAATTTTGTAGTTGTTGAGTGTTCCCTCAGGACTCCATGATGCGGCAGGTAACACTCTAAAGTTGAAAGGTTAGTAAGAGATGATAGTTTCATGTGTCCGAGTTCAATGTACTCTGCAATAAAATCCTTATACATCTGAGCTAGTTTTTTGTTCCTTTCTAGCCTTTTTTCCAGCTGGAGGAATTGCGAGATGGCAATAGTTTTCGAGTTACCCAATTGTTCTTCGAAATTAGGACAGAATGGCATTGTTACGATATATTTACCGTCCGCCGACCTTTGTACTGTATTCTTATAGTGCACCTCACATTGATCATCTCTAGATAAGTCTTCGTTATCCTGGGTAGTTATGTTTTCAGTTTCCCAGAATCTAGTCATATCGCTGATGTCGACTAAAGTTATATGACAGTTAAGAGTTTTCAGTTTTCCACATAGGATCCATCCTAAGTGAGTTTGTTGCGCAATCGGTGAATGTTCGCTTTTTATTACGCCGTCCATAATGACGTCAGAATAGACGTCAGCACCCAAAAGCAAGTCTATAGGGCGTGAAATGTTAAATTCTGGATCGGCTAGTTTTAAGTTATCTAGGTGCGGCCAGTCGCGTTTTTCGAACGAAGAGCTCGGTAAGTTGTTGGTTAGTTTTCGCATTATCATTGCGTCCACTTCAAAGTTAAATTTTGAGTGTACAGATTTACACTTAAGTTGTAAGCGTCCCTTGCACTCTCCAGACACAGCTCCCAACCCGGAAACAGTGGCATTCATTTTCTTCCTTGGTAGCCTCAATAGTTGTGCTGCGCTTTCCGTAATTAGGTTAGCCTGCGATCCTTGGTCTAGAAGCGCACGAAGGGTGACGTAGGTTCCATCAACCGACTGTACTTCCAGCTGAACTGTAGTTAATAAGACTTCTACGTCATCAGTCGCTAGATGGTTGGTACTTTGCTGCGAAGTTGATGGCGTTGGTTGTTGATTCGAGTTGTTGTGCGCAGTTGCCGGAATTGGGGTGATTTTTTTCCAATTATTATGCAAGAGTGTGTGATGACCTAGATTACAGTCTTTGCATGTTTTTCTAGACTTGCACTCGTTCTGTCCATGACTGAACAAACAATTTTTGCACAGTTTCATTTTTGCGACTGCGGCATTCCGCTGCCCGGCATTCATGTCAATAAACTTTGGACATTGCATCAGCACATGATTTTCGCTGCAAAGTGGGCAAGGTATGTTTTCCCCGTAAGTAGTGACGTAAGTTCTATGAAACGGTTTTCGTGCATCGTAGTTTATCCTTGGAGGGACGTTATATTTATTGAAAGCAGGTTTTGGACGAAAATTAGTTGATGGTTTGTGCGAGACAGGTTGCTGCTCTTTCTTGACCTTTTTCTTAGTTTCATAGGCCATGAATTTTGATTCCAAAAAAAATAAAAATTCGCTAATGTTAGGCAACTCTCTAGGTTCCTGTATTTCTTTAGAATATTCGTCAAACGTTGCATCGTCGAGTTTCTGAGACATCAAATGAGTAAAAGTTGACCCAGTTGCCACTGTATCGACGCCGATATTTGCTAGGCCATTCATACATTCTTTAATGACGTCATGCATTCGTTTTATGTTAGATGCATCGGGATGTTGTATGACGGGAAGACTCATCATAGTGTTAACATAAGATGTAAATTGCAGACGACGATTTTCGTAACGTTGATGCAGAATTTCCCAGCATGAGTTATAATTTTCAGCGCTGATAGGTAAATGTTGCACTAGTTTTTCAGCTTCGCCTTTCAGCTTTGATTTAAGATGTTGCATTTTTTGCGCGTTATTTATTCTTGGGTTTGAGTGGATCGTTTCCTCGAATAGATCTTTAAATGAAATCCATTGAGTATAACCACCAAAAAATTCGGGTATCTCAATTTTCGGTGACAAACTGTCGTAGTGAGCATTAGTCCAAATTTTGCGGTTAAGTTCTTTCTGCAAACATTCATACTTCTCTTCTATATTGTTGAAAAGCTTGTAGTAACGTTCGTTGTCGCCTTTCAGATATGCTTCCAGTTCCCAGTGTAGGTCGTCGATAGCTTCCCATTTAGATTTCAGCGCAGAAAGCTTATCCTGAAGTTCCCACTTTTCAGTTAGTTGAGTCACATTAATTTTTGACATAGTGCGATCAATCGCTTTGAAGTTACATTGTTGCTTACGTAAAAGTTGCTCCAGTTTTTCGCTTTTGCCAGAATCATCGCCAGTTTCAATGTCCGACAAATCGAAGGTTGGTGACGGTTTAGTTTCTTTTTCTAGTTGACGTAATAGTTGTTCCATAGATGTTTTAGTTTTCACATAAAGAGCTTGAGTTCTGCCAAATACGTCTTCACTGAAATACTTTATAGTTTTATCTTCCACTATTTCCAGCAGAGTAGCATGGCGATCTTCAAAATCTCTCCACTGATCGTTAAGGGATGTTAAGCGTGTTTTGAGATAGTCAGTAGTTTTCCTGTCCGCTGAATCTTTGCCAAAATTGACACACAGGCGCTTAATGCTCTCAAAACAAGTATCTTGTAGTTGTAGTTCACGATCCATCTTGCTTGACACGGAACGAAGTTAAGTTGTAGTTCCGGACGAAGATGACCGTATCACGACACGGATAGTATCTCCTCTTCCAAATTTCTTCAGATGAAAGAACTGAAACGGTCGCTAGTTCGTACCTAGTGAAATTTGCTCTCTATACACGATATGTGCGCCTTCTCAATTTAACTGGTGAGACCCGCTTGTGGGAGGCCAGCAAACCGATTCGCTATCGATAAAGAGAAACAAAAAAAAACACTAGACACTGTTACTCGAAGGACCACTTAATGTTCAGTTTGAACACTATTATGAAGTTGAAGTAGTTAAGTTGGTGAGGTGCAGGAAAACAGGTCACTAATTACGTCACAAGTTTATTACGTAAAAGGTTATAATTAAGTTAATAATATAGCGACTTCTTTCCTCTGGTTGTAAATGCACACTAAAGATTAATTAATAATAAACTAAGTAATTTTACAACGCGCGGCAAAAGTAGGCCGACGAGTCTGCAGAAAATTATGTGCGGTTTTGAACCGTACATGATGTTTGGCGGATTTCACGCCGGCCTCCCAGATCCCTCCGAAATGAGGAGCATAAGCGGGCAAAAAAGTGAATTTAACACCTTCCTGAACCGCAAACTCATTTATCGCCTTTTGTTGAGTATTTAAGTATTGTTTCAATTCCTTATCAGTAGCAACAAAATTACGGCCGTTATCACATAATACTTCGGCTGGCTTGCCACGTCTCGAGCAAAACCTTTGAAAGGTCATTATAAATGCATTCATGGACAGTTCGCTAACTGCTTCCAAATGTATACATTTATATCTCAAGCACACAAACAGACACATGTAGCTTTTTACTAATTTGGCTCCGCGTCCTTTTCGATTTAATGTTTGGAAGGGTCCAGCGAAATCAAGTCCTACTGAATAGAAAGGAAAACTAACGTTTAATCGTTGTTGAGGTAAGTCACCCATTTTAGGTACCAAAGTTTTACCACGTACGCGACGACAGATGACGCAGTTATTAACTGTACGCCGAGCCAGCCGTCTTCCGTTAATCGGCCACACGTTATCTCTAGCTATAGCTAGCAGTAACTGAGGCCCTGCATGCAAGTTACGTAAGTGTTCTCGTTCAAATAGTAATTTTGTAAAATGATGTGATGAGTTTAATAAAATTGGATGCTTTTTATTATAGGGGTAATTGGATGCACTTATGCGTCCTTCAACTCTTATTAAATTATTTTCAAAGTAAGGAGATAGGGATAAAATATTTGATTTAGGTTTCAGATCTAATCCTTTAGACAACCTATCGAATTCAACCGGAAACGATTCCTGCTGCGAAATGGAACAAAGGTAATTAAAAGATTCATTTAACTCTTCATTATTTAAATGACCACAACGTTTATTATTTTGATTTTTTGAATTGTATATGTCACAGTTAAAACCAGTTTTTAGATAGAACGCGTTTTTCCTAGTTAGAACTAGGTTTTACTATAGGACTTTGTTAATACTAGAATTAACCAATGCTCAAAATTGAATATCAGTTAAAACTAGTTGTACGTTCAACTCATTACCAGGCGGGTGCGAGCGCAGCGAGCACGGGAGTTCAGGGCACCCCTACTTCGGATAGTATAGGTTCGAAGGGTATGGCAGAAGCGATGTGGGCGAGCGTAGCGAGCCCAGATCGTTTGCCATACCCTTCGTGTTAGGTTACACATGGATATTAAAGAATAAATGGATATTATATAATATTAAACGCGTTTTGTCTAGTAAGAACTAGTTTTAACTGATATTCAATTTTGAGCATTGGTTAATTCTAGTATTAACAAAGCCATAAAGTAAAACCTAGTTCTAACTAGGAAAAACGCGTTCTATCTAAAAACAGGTTTTAACTGTAACATATATAAATCTTTTAACGTATGCTAGTGTTCTTTGCAATTTATTTAAGTTAGAAAATTTTGTAATATTTATTATTGGCTGAATTATATTTTCCTTGTAATTATTGGTATTAATTGTGTTAACTTTTATTTCAGGGTTCTTCGGAGAAGGTAAGGGTTTGTTATCAGGTAAGTAATTTTTATTATTATTTTTATTCATATGTGTATTTTTAGCTTTAGTTTTATTAATATTTTTTATTTCAGGTATATTTTTATTTTCAGGTGTTTTAAGGGCAGGCCAGTCAGATTCAGACTTCAACAAAAAACTGGGACCAGACCACCAAAGATCTTGATCCTTTAGTTGTTTTGGACTGATACCCCTTGATATTAAGTCGGCCGGATTAAGATCAGTGGGGACATACCGCCAAGAAGAAAGTTGTGTTATTTCACCGATTTCAACAACGCGGTTGGCTACGAAAGTTTTATAATTTTTTGGATGTCTAGCCAGCCATGACAGTACTACGCTGGAATCACTCCAGTGCACATAACGATTAGGTTTACAGCGTATGGATCCGGAGATACTTTTGCTTAATCTGGCGGCAAGGAGCGCGGCGCATAGTTCCAGCCGCGGTATGGTAACCGGCTTTAAACTGGCAACTTTAGATTTTGCACACAGTAATCGGACAGTGATGTCACCATTATGATCTACCGATCTCATGTAAGCAGCCGCTCCATAAGCACGCTGCGACGCATCACAAAAGATATGAACTTCGATACTTTGAGGAGATTCGCAAAGAACATTTCTTGGGATTTCTAAATTTGATAAATAATTTAGATTATTGTAAAAATCTAACCATGCATTTTCACACTCAGTAGGTAATTGTTCATCCCATTCTATTTTTAATTGCCACAAATGTTGTAATAACATTTTTACTTGCACTATAGAAGGACCTAAAAGTCCCAAGGGGTCAAAAATCTTAAAAGCATTTGACATAATGGAACGTTTTGTTACCTTCTCGATGGCATTCGAGGAAATTTTAAAAGGAAAATGCAGTTTATCGTTATTAGGGTTCCACCCTAGACCTAGGGTACTGAGGGACTCGCTAATAGTTAAATGTTCTTGATTTTCAGATGCAATATTTTCTATAATTGCTGGTAAATTACTTTTAAACTTTCTCAGTTTAAAACAGGCCTTATTTAGTGACTCTGTTAATGCATTTTTTATGTAATAAAGTTTATCTTGGCTGTCTGCCCCAGTGATGAGATCATCAACTAGGAAATCTTTTTGTATTATTGTTTTAATGTCCTCATCACCACATTCCTCTCCCACCTGCCATAAGCACCTAGTACTAAGGAAGCTGGCGCTGGCCGTTCCATAGGTAAGTGTATTTAGCTGTAAGGTTTTAATTGGCTGCGACTCCTCGTCCCGCCACAATATCAGTTGCAAGTTTCTATCTTTTTCGTTAACATTAACCTGGCGGTACATCTTCTCAATATCTCCGCATAAAAGATATTTGTACTGCCTAGCTCGCAACAAAATGGAGAACAGAGTGTCTTGAATGTTTGGCCCAACCATCAAGATATCATTTAGGGAGCGACCAGAGGAACTGGGATTTGAGCCATCAAAAACAACGCGTAGTTTGGTTGACTCGCTGTTTTCTCTGTAGACTGCGTGATGACATAGGAAATAAGCAGTATTAGGAATTTTGATAGGACTTTCAGACAGATGGCCTAAATCAGCATACTCTTTAATAAACTCTTTATATTTTTCTTTTAGTTGTGCACATCTTCTGAATCTCTTTTCTAAGCTCAGAAGGCGCATTTTTGCTTTATTATAGGATTCACCTAGAGAAGCAGGAGGTTCTGCTAAAGGCAATCTAACATTAAACCTACCAGAGTCTTCGCGATAAGTGTTAGTAAGAAAATGCTTTTCGCATAATTTATCATTCTCACTTAGCAACGGTTTCCAAAATTTTGGTAAATAATTATTGATAAATTCTTCAGAATTTTTTGATATAGCAGCATGGTTGCATAGAAGTGTAGACATAGAGTTCACTTCAATGCTGCCGGTGATCAACCAACCGAATTGGGTATCTTGTAACATTGGATTCATGTTATGTGAATCTAAAGAACGTCTTCCGCCCTTTAAGATATCCCAAAACAGATCGGCCCCTATCAAAACATCGATAGGGGCTGGTTGGTCAAAGGTAGGATCAGCCAGCAGCAATTCTTTAGGTATTTTTATGTTTTGTATATTTATAGGGTGTTTTGGTATTTCACCGGTCAACTCTTCCAATACTAAGCATGAAAGTGTCACTTGGTAAGGAGAGTTTAAAGATTTAATGTTAACAATACAACTATCGTTAACTTTATTTGTGCAATTATTGCCTATTCCAATTATGTTTATAGTATGTGTGCTATTTGTTTGCAAGTTCAGTTTTTCTTTTAGTGCTTTCGTGACGAATGAGGACTGACTACCACAATCGAGAAGTGCACGAACCGTAATAGTTTCATTCGTTTTAGGATTACAAACGTCAATACGAGCAGTTGACAAAATAACTTGTTTATTAATTAAGGTAGGATTTGCAAAGTTAACAATGCTTTCTGATTGCTCAGTGTTTGAATGATTAGCAGAAATATTTTTCTTATGATTATTATCATGATTATTAATATGGAGCAATGTATTATGGCGTTTTTTGCAGGTAGAACATGGACCCATGCGACACGTTTGGGTAGAGTGCCCTTGCTTTAAGCAATTATGACAAAGTCGATATTTATTGACGTCCGCCAATCGCTCCTGAACACTTTTCGATTTAAATAACGAACAATCATAGATTCTGTGATTTTCACTGCAAATAACGCAAATAAAAGTACTTGATTTTTCTTGGTTCGTTGTGGCGAAAGAATATGATCTTTTTTCGTTTTTATTATTTTGGTTTGAACGCCATTCTTTTGAATTATTTTTTGTAATATTATTATTTTGATTTGAATTATTGTTTTGATTGAAATTATTATTTTGACTGTTCGACCTATTTCTACTCATAGCTTCGAGAACATCAGCGCGATCAATCAGGAACTTTTTAAAAGTTTCTAAGCTCGGGTAATCATTAAATGTATTTTTATGCTCTTCCCACTTTAAAAGTGTGCTAGGGTGTAGTTTGGATGACAACATAAAAACTACTAAGGTGTCCCATTCATCAGTGGGCTGACCTAAGCTAGACAAAGCGCGCAAATTTTTGGTCACGTGATCCACTATGAAACGCAAAGACTTTTCGGTTTCTTTATTACTTTGTTGTATATTAAATAATGACGTTAAGTGGTGATTTATTAGTAACCGTTTATTATCATAACGCTCAACCAATAAGTCCCAGGCTTCTGTATAATTATCAGAAGAGATTTCCAAATTAGAAATAATTCGACTTGCTTCCCCTTCCAAGTAGGAAGAAAGATAGTGAAATTTATGAATTGACGTTAATTTTTCGTTGTTGTGAACCAAATTAGTAAATGTGTCACGAAACTCAAGCCAGCGAAAGTACGAGCCATCAAATTTTGATATTTGTATTTGTGGTAGTTTTATACCTAAATCATGAGCATGGTGGTTGTGAGAACATTCACCTTCGTGTGCCGAATTACGCCTTGCTTCATTTTGAGATTCTTGCATTTTATCTAGAATTGTTTTAGCTGTAGCAAGACTGATAATAATTTCTTGCTCGATATCCTCACGAACACCAAGCTCAGTAGATAATTCACTTTGATTTAATTTCAATTTCGGTTTGCAATTCATCAAACTTTCCACTTAGTGCCTCAAATTTTGAAATTCTTAAAGACAGTTCAGTTATTTCAACATTTGTAAAGCTTATTTGTTTGCTTATTTTATCGAGATAATTTTTAAACTTTGTTATTTGACCTTTAATTGAGCTTCTTCAAAATTTTGGCACTAGCGGCGACAGCCTTGTTTTGTTCCTCCGTCATATTGAACAGTATTAGTTACAAATATATAATTTAAATTGTAAGCAAACTGAATTTGATGCAATTAATATACGATACTCTACGAGAGAAACAAACAAAAGGCGATAAATAAGTAGTGTATTATGAATCTCACGCGGTTCTCTATTGTATTCCCTAAAATTTGTTATCCTACTTTTTATTTTCCTTAGCATTTTAGTCCTAAATATCGATTGTCCTAATGATTCTAGTCCTAATTTTTTAACTCCTACTGTTCATTGTCCTATTTTTTTTTATCCTAATGATGGTAAGTTCTAATGTTCATAGTTATAATCCTTTATATTCCTAAAATGTATAGTCCTAAATAAAAAAAAAGAACTTAGCAAATTATACACGACAACTTTTGGCGTTATTTTGGACAGCCACAAAGATAAAACTGTATTGTAGGAAGAAATAAATGGTTTACTAAAATACAAAATAATATGTGTCAGTCAGTCGTGTCAGTATCGCTCGCAGGTCTCGCTGTTAAAATTTTGGTTGGTTGCTCATAATGTCGAATAATAACCTAATATCAAGTGTTCAAAACAATTAAAGGACAATTACAATTAAAGTTAAATCGGTAATATATACGAGAAAAATAGAACTCATACATAACGGTAATTACTACTGGGCGTGTGAACTGAGATATAATAAGATTTTTATCACCTGCTATTCAACCTACCGAGGATTTTTTAGATAATATAAGAGAGGAGGATCGAAATTAGGAATTTCAAACTTTAGTGACATTAATATTAGGACTAAAGAATATTAGGACAAGTATTACGGTAGGATAATCAATATTTAGGATGATCGATCATTAGGACGATCGAATATTAGGAAAATGATGTTCGGATAATCGACTTTAGGACTATAAACATTAGGAAATACAACAGGCTCCCATCGCAGCCCCGGTGAGTCCACTGCATTCCATGCAATAACCTGTAACGCGTCGTTAATGGGCGTGTGAGCGTGATTGTAATAACTTATTGAATTTACTATAAATCATAATAGCTTTATTATAAATTTTGGTTTCCGTACCGGAAATCGAAAATGAGTCCTTTGGGTGAACAATTAATAATTTCGTTATAATTGTCCTACCAAAGGATTCGAATCTACACTGTATGTATAAGTAATTTATTTATATTGTAATGTAATTGTTCTTTATGGTAGTTAAATATTAAGTAGATAGATATTATGTATTTAAATATTGATGGTATTCGTATGTAAGTATGTACTTAAGTTTATTTTGAGTAGTAATTAGGTTTATTTTATTTTATAAAGGTAAGTAACTCTATTTATGTATAGAATTAGTAGTAATTAAGTAGATAGTAGTTATTTTAATTTCATTTATATATGTGATTACCTAAGTATTTATCTTTAGGAAATAAATAGGAATCTACAAGATATTATGCTATTTAGTACCTAATATTGGTTTGTTTGTGACATTATCTCATAGAAATACGTAAATAGTACTTAGTTATTTTGAATAGTTAGTTATTAAGGAAATAGAAGTGTATAATAAGGTAAGGTATATATTTACCAAAATTATAAACTATCCATTCTTTTCGCAAAAATATTAACGAAATAAGCTTTATTTCTCTTTGTATAATATGCACTTTAGTTAAATTTCGAATGAAAATCTTTAGGATTTCAATAGGATTTAGGTGGATTTAGGGAGAACAAAGGAAACAATGGACACTTAGCTCTTTTGGATGTCATGTGGCAAACGGTGCTCCGGTGTGGTTTTATAACTTCAACAGCCCAATCCACAACTTGTCACGATTCCAATGATGAGAAGAGGTAGTTATATTGAACGGTTGACCACCAGACACTGCAACGTAGGCTTCCTTTGTCTTCTTTTAGGTTACTGCATCACTGCGAAGGTGTTTCGCGGCGACGACGACGAAGATGTTTAATGAACTGTACTCCGTGGCGTAGAACTTTTGCGTTTCCACTTGTCCAGGGACAGCTAGCAGGCACAGGAACAATCTTTAGTTTGGATTCTTGCTTCCCGGCTGTCGTTCGCAGCTTCACGATGACCTTTGTACTACGCCATGACACAGCAACCGTGAATCTTTAACAGGCAGCATTTATTAATAGCATGTCCTGTCACGGTCGCCAATTTTATGTCTCTTCAGGGACATAAGGAGTGAATTAAAATATTATTTAATCCATTAAAACTGTTTATTTTGATCAGTTTTACAGTAATGATGTTGCTCTTAGGGTTGATAGACGTGAAGTGAATAATTGCAGCTAACGTCATTACAATAGAACGAAGCGCCTGACAAAAAGATAAAAGCAAACCTAATATAAAACAACTTATTAAAATAGTAGGCGCTTTACTAAACACTGCGGAAGAAGCAATAAGTTCGCCGGGCAAGCGCAGGGGCTCCCCGTAAACGAGCTCGGCTGGTGAACATTGCAAATCTTCCTTAAGTGCTGCGCGCATGCCGAGTAGAACCACAGGCAGTGCTTTATGCCAAGTCTCTTCATGGCACATTAATGCAGCCTTTAATTGCCGGTGCATTCGTTCGACAAGACCATTCGCACACGGATGATAGCTTGTAGTGCGAATGCGCTTGGTGCCACACATCTGCATTAGAGCCTGAAAGAGAGACGACTCAAACTGACGACCTTGGTCTGTCGTAACGATGGTGGGTACGTCGAAACGAGCAATCCAGCCACGAAAGAAGGTCTCAGCACACTCTTCAGCTGTCATATTGACCATTGGCCAGGCCTCGGGCCAGCGGGTAAATCTGTCGACGGCAGTCAGACAGTATCTACTGGAATCCTTTGCTGTGAGGAAGAGGACCAATGATGTCAATATGGACGTGGTAAAAGCGCTTGGATGGGCTGGCAAAATTACCAAGAGGAGTGATCGTATGCCGAGAAACCTTGCATCGTTGGCAGGCTACACAAGAACGTGTCCAATTATTACAATCCTGACGGATGTTGGGCCACACAAATCGTTCAGCTACCATGCGTCCGGTTACACGTGCGCCAGGGTGGCTGAGATTGTGGATCTTGTCGAAAAAGGGTCGACGGAAAGATGGAGTAAGAAATGGTCGTGGCTTGCCCGTGGACAAGTCACAAAATATTTCTATGTCTGAACCAGGAATTACGACTTTTTCAAGTTTGAGAGATGAGCTAGTCTGCATCTGTCGCAGCTCTTCGTCGGTCGCCTGTTCTTCGGCGAGGGCGGCAAAGTTGTCAGTCAGATGGACGGCTTCCACGCGCGACATGGTGTCGGCTACAACGTTATCTTTCCCTTGGACGTGGACTATGTCCGTCGTAAACTGGGAGATAAACGAGAGTTGGTTCAGTTGAACCGGAGGAAGCTTTTCTCGTTTCTGTGAAAAAGCGTAAATTTGCGGTTTGTGGTCCGTGTAAATTCTTACATGTTGAGCTTCCATGATGTGGCGAAAATGTTGAACAGCTTCATATACCGCCAGCAGTTCCCTGTAATAGGCAGGCCAAGTAATTTAGCGTGTATTGAGCTTTCTGCTAAAGAAAGCAAGGGGTTGCCAGGCGTCGTCAACAAACTGTTGTAAACATGCGCCAACATGAGTCGAGGAAGCATCGGTAAACAGTCCAAGAACAGCATCGGGTACGGGATGCGCCAAAAGTGTCGCATTAGAAAGGTGATCCTTGCATTTCTGGAATGCGACCTCAAGCTCAGGTGTCCATGGGACTGGCTGTGATCCTTTCAGTTGAGCGGACGCATAGCAGTCAATGAGCGGAGCTTGAAGTTCTGCGGAATTTGGCAGAAATCGGCGGTAAAAATTCACCATGCCAAGGAATCTGCGAAGGCCTTCCACTGTCTTAGGAAGGGGGAAATTCCGCAGGGCTTCGATGCGTTCAAGAGGTGGACATGTACCAGATTCACTGACCTTATAGCCGAGGAACGTCACCTCGTGTGCACCAAGCACGCACTTCGACGGGTTGACAACAGCACCGTAGTCAGAAAGGCTATTCAAATAGGGTGCGAAGATGGAGAGCGTGATCCTCGGGTGTTTGGAGAAGACTAAAATGTCGTCCAAATATGGGAATACAAAGTCCAAGCCGTTAGTAACTTCATCTATGAAGCGCTGGAAGGTCTGTCCAGCCTTTCGCAAGCCAAAAGACATGAAAGAAAATTCAAATAACCCAAAGGGTGTAATGATTGCGGTCTTGCAGATGTCTTCCGGAGCGACAGGAATTTGCTGGTACGCTTTAACTAGATCGATCTTACTAAAGATGGTACATCCAGCCAAGCTGCTTCCAAAATCACCTATGTGACGAACTGGGTAACGGTCAGGGATTGTACGCGCATTAAGCGCCCTGTAGTCGCCGCATGGTCGCCAGCGATCCTGAGAAGTGCACGGAATCTCCAGGTGCTTATCTTTGAGGACCATCTGCAGTGGCGAAGACCACGGACTTTTGGAAGGGCGAGCTGTGCCACAGGTAATCATGTCGTCGAATACAGCTTTTGCGACCTTCAGCTTTTGAGGCGCAAGCCGGCGGGGACGGCTGGAAACCGGTGGACCTTCTGTCGTCAGGATGTGGTGCACGGTGTTATGCTTAATAACACGGGGAAATCCTGGAGGTCTCGTGATGTCTGGGTACTCCTGTAAGATTTTGGCGAAAATGGAATCATTAGCAACTATGGTCTTGATACTGGCTTGACTAATAGACGCTACAGTGGCGTACACAGATGAATTAGTGGTTCCGTCTATTAGTCGTCGCTTATTACAGTCTGGCAACAAATTATAATGCGCTAGAAAATCAGACCCGATTACATTACATGATTACATGAACTCTAATCAAAATCATCAATTCGGAAACACCATTACCTATACCACAAAACTTTACTCGTCCATTCAACCAACAAAACTTTAGAAAGAATTTTAACAAAACAAATCAAAACCAACCAAAATTTAACTATTTTTATCAAGATCCAAAATTAACCCCAAGACCAAAACCTACCCCCATGAGCAGAATATCAAACATGCCTGAAAATAATAATGCTTCTAAATTTATTCCAAATCCGAATTATAAACCACAACAGCTAAACCCAAACAGACCGAATTATTTCCAAAACGTTGGTCACAACCCCAACTTTAGGTTCCAGGAACTGCATAACAACGAAATACGTAGTCTCGAACTTGACGGTCAAGGTCAGTTCGACTGTAATGACACTAATGACTATGACTGCATGTACGCTGATAACAGCCAACCGGAGTATATTCCCGCTTCGCCCGAACCGTTACACCAACCACGGTATATTCCCGCTCCGTACGAAATATTACCTAACGATATTGTACCTGACTACTTACCTGGGTATTATATGTCACCTGAAAATACTGAAATTCAAAATTTTTGCGCAGACCAAGATCAAAGCAACATAACGTAATGCAAATAAATGTACATTCAAAGAGACAGCTTCCGTATATACAAATAAATGACCCTCCGCTTAAGCTGCTCATCGACACGGGTTCTAACCGGTTACCTATCTTAAATCCGAAAATTTTAATACCGAATATGTTTTTACCGAAAACGGATCGCATTTTTTTTACTTTCCATATTATCATTTGACCGAAATTATTTTTACCTGATTTTCATTTCCCAGAGTTTCGTTTCTCATTTTACTTTGTTTACCTTGGTATTGATAGACCACAACAACGAAAAACCACAGATTTGAAAACCAGATGAGTTGAATTCCATATAAATGTTATCCTGAATAATCAGCATACCACAAAATCATGCGATTCGACAAGTAAACATGCAAGTAAACATGCAAGCAAGCATGCAAGCAAGCATGCAAGCAAGCATGCAAGTAAGCAAGCATGCATGCAGGCAAGCACAAGCAGGCATGCATACATGTCAACCTAACCCGAAGGGTATGTCGGAAGCGAGATGGGCTCGCTTTGCTCGCCCATCTTGCTTCCGCCATACCCTTCGAACCTAACCAACAGTAGTCGGGGTGCCCTGAACTCCCATGCCCGCTTCGCTCGCACCCGCCCCTGTCATGTTTGATTTACAAAACTAGATCTATTATAAATTATGAGAAAAGCAAATTCTGTTTAATAAACCTCCAGGATAATTAAAATATATGAAGTGAAACAGTTGGTAAAACCAAAAATTACATTTCAATAATATGGTTGTAGTAATTCTGGAAAATGATACTCCTGTTTAATATATTTATGGTGAAATGAAGTTATGTCAAAAGAAATATATTGGAACTAAATATTCTATGAACCGTTTTCGGTCAATTAAGTTTCGGTTAAAAAAAATTCGGAAGTGCGAAATGTTACCGTTCTAACCAGTCGTTCTTATCTCCGGAAGTAGTTAAACAGCACTATCCACACGTAAAGTTTAATTACGAACCTTTTTCAGACACTAATGTACACTGTACAACTAACCATCAGTATACAGTTGAATTGCCACTATTTAGTGAATTTAATAAAAATATGCATTGTAAATTTTACATAAATATAAAAAAATATAATTATCATAAATGAAATAACTTTATGCACGAAAACTAAGAAAACACCACAGAGCTACGTAGAGCCACGGTAGAGTTCACATAAACATGCGTGACTTTTGTCATGCCTGCGGCTCACCCTCAGAAGTGGCTGTAGATTGAAGAACACGCACTTGTAGACAATTAAGAATGTTGAACAGACACAGCTCAATCAACATTACAAGGGAAAACGGTAGGGTTTAAATTACATCTATGCGAATTCTTTGCGTAATAAGACACTATTAATAAATTCGGCCATCCAGGCCGGACGTTACACTTTAGTTACACTTTTATGTACCAAAATATGTAAGTATTTGTTAAGCCAAGCTGAAAAAAAGGTTTGTTATTGTTCAGATTTCCAATTTTTGTTTTAACTTTATCGTTTATTGAAAACCCTGACCATTATGTTTGATTGTTTCATGTAAAGAAAAAATGTATTAGAACGTAACTGGTTTCATCATAAGAATAAAAAATATTTGTACGATACTGGTTTCGAAACTGGAGTTTCGTAGACGGCCAAAGGGTTGTGATAGTATATTATTCCAATTATTAATAACTAGCGACCCGCCCCGGCTCCGCACGGGAAAATGGTTATTGTGGGTTATCCTTAAGTATATTATGCATGTATTATACATATAAACCTTCGTCTTGAATTGATCTATCTATTAAAAAAACCGCATCAAAATCAAATCAATCAAATCAAATCAAATATCCTTTATTTGTGAACATAGGTAAAATTTCCAATTAAAAGCAAGGTGTTAACAATTTTTTTGTCCTCTATGCTCAACCCACTATGTAGGTATACAAATATCATGTTGCGGTCAGGTTTTATGTTCTAAAGATTTAGGTAATCCGTTGCGTAGTTCTAAAGATTTAAGCATACATAGGGACATAGGGACATAGGGACAGAGAAAGTGACTTTGTTTTATACTATGTAGTGATTAATATTAATTTGCTCTATGAGCTCTATAATATATCTAATTTGTTAACAAAATACATTAAAAGTTACTTATCTAATATAATAAAAATAAAATCGTGCACGAGAATCGACTGAGAATGCTATCTGTATTGAACAGACAGACAGACAGATGGACAGAATAATATAAATGGATATACGAAACTGATTTTACTTACTCTTAGAAACGGAGCTTGAAATAGAAAAACACAAATACGCAATTACGAAAATGATCATTTTGTAATACTCTTATCGACTAGCGCTTTGAAAATGTAAAATAAAACTGTTATTTAAACTAAATACAGAAACATTTTGTAACTTTACTGAATCATAATATTTATACATATAGTTTCCTGTTGCCCACTGAATTGTTAGTAGGTACAGTAGCTATCACATGCGGTTGGACAATCGCACTTCGAGTTGCGCCCCTACTGCAATAGAATAAAGGCGCTCTCAAGGTCAATATGTCCAGCCGCATGTGGTGGCTACTGTACTGTACAGTACATAAGTGCAGTAATGACGTGTTAGTATACTTTCAAATTACATTTTTCCTAAAGGCGTGTTATTCTTATTTTTGTGTGTTACGTACCTATACAGTGTTGGCTTTACTTCGCTGCGCTAATTCCGTTACGATACGTCCATTTCAACAGATATGTTGGTCTGTCGAACAATACGGTGATATTATCAAAGTTACCACCTTCATCAGGAGCAGCTTTTCAGCATTCAATGCGTACTTTTCATCAAGTAAATTATGGCGAGGAAACGAATAGAACCCAGAAAACTGGGGTTGGAAAAATAATAATAACTTTTTATCACCCATATATACCACAAAATCACCAGCTCCACAGTCGATACTCAAAATAGTGTCACGAACTTGCCAGAAAGTTCTAGAGAACGCTACTCAAATTCAATATAAGTACATCTATACAACTATAAAGGATGGGAAATTCCAATTGCGTCAACAGAGGGATCACGGTGCAAACAAAGATGGACTATAATGTCAACGCTGCAAGGCACAAAATCACTTAAGCAAGCCACTTGTTTACTCGAATTCGGTGACATCGCGCGCTTTTTGTTTAATGACAAGTATTGTCCGAGTACAAAGGAAATGTTCTAGTAATTTCCCGATTACATGATTACAATGGGATTACTCCAGAAATTAAGCATCGCGTAAACAACCCATTGTTTCGTGGGGGTATAAACGCCCGAGACGACGGCCAACGCCAGTTCATTTCTGAGCTATCGAAGCGATCTCAACAAGCGATCTACAAGCGATCAGTGGAAGAAACCTGCGACTAAAGCGATACCTACGGACTACGAGTGACCCTGTGATTTGGCTACAACGTGGTTGGAGTGACCAGTTGAAGATACCTGTGAACTCAGCGTGACCAACGGACTACGAGCGACTCTACGATTTGGCTACAGTTGATTGGACCTGCGACCTGTTTATCGTCGAATAAATTCTCATATCAAGTTATTCGGCTTTTCTTACAAATCCCGAACCCCACGTCCGTAACAATAGTATCGTGCAGCTGCAGAAAAGGCTGCCGAAAAAGATGTGGATGTGTCAAAGCTGGATTGCGTTGTTCCACCATGTGCAACCATTGCCAGGGCCTTAGTTGTTTCAACAAGTTTTTAGAAGATAATGATGATGATACTGATTTTTGTTAGATATTTAGTACTTACGATATAAAAAATAAATAAAAAATGATTATTTTGTTTAGATAAATGCATTTCTTGTAAAAAATAATAAATATTGTTGTTGCTTTTCTATGTTATGTTTTATTTCCGTTAAGCGCACATTTTTAGTAAACTTTGATGCACCATAGCTTTGAAACTATAAATCGTATCAAAATAAATGTTAGGACTTATTGGTAGGCAGTTTTTGACAAATAATTCTGTCTTTAACCATTTTGTCCTAGCTTGTATAGTTTTCCTGAAAATTGAGAAAATCTGTAAAATGGGACACTTTTCAAGGGGGGGAGGGGTGAAACGGATTGCGGGGGGGGCGGGAGAGTCATGTATTTTAATGTACTTGTATATAGGTATACCATAGCAGCAATAAATTAAAATTATTAATATTGCCGCAAAAAAATTTAGAATGAATACATTTGTAACGAGGTGCATTGCGTGCTACCTCGTTGCCACATTTTCTACTTCATTTCTCACCTCATTTACCATTTTCATCTAAATTCAAATATATTTAATTTTGGAATTCATTCAAAATCACCCGTCAATCATCCATTTTTTACTATTCATTCCGTCTCCAACTTTTGTCAACGTAACTTCTGTGCTTTTCTTATCAATTGTGTTTGTGTTTTCATTCGATATTATACTACTATATTACTAGTGAAAGTTCTAAAAGTCTTTTACTTCTTACTTAAACTAAACTAAACTAAATTCGGTGCGAGTGTCGGCCATACTTCTTCTTGTATTGCATACTACTTCATAAACGTAGTTACACCGCAGGCCGTTCAAGATCTAGACTAGCCGCGGGTGTAACACTGGCGCCCCTTCGTGGTTCTCGAACCCACATCCTTACCTAAGTTTCAGGTAAAACGTAAACGTAACGTAAGGCGGAAATGCTTTTCTGCCCACGTTAGTAGCTGCCCGGACCCCACAAGAGCCCCTCTACAGGTCTACGACGACGGCAGCCCGGTTGCGGCGGTTGCTGTTGCCCCTACAAGCTCCTACAAGCTTCGATCTCTCAGATCAGGAGCCAGAAGCCAGACGTGCCGCGGGCCAGAAGCCAGACGTGCCGCGGGCGTGACACCAGTGGCTTCGATCGCAAATCAAGCATTTCCCCCCCCTAAAACTGTAAACTCCACCTATTCAAGAGGAAAACACCATTTAACTAATGTTGTATAAGCAATAAAAATTATTTAAAACACAATATTATAGTTAGGTAGCATTTTCTTCTAGGGTCTTCTCTTCTTTGTGTGTTTTTTTTTGTGTGCTTTTATTTGTGCAAATTTTCATTCCCTGTCACCCATATATTATTGTAGTCCATATTTTATTTATAATAATATTTCACCTGTAACAAACATTATATTTACTTTACAAGCACATTACTCCCACTAATCAGACAAAAAGACCTCCACGTTACTTGGGTTGGTCGCAAATGTGACTGGTACTAATGCCCTTGTAACGGCGGAAATACACACACATAAGACGCTAGGCTCTAGAGGCCGACTACAGCGCCTTATTTTATTCACATATTTTTTACCATACAACATCATATCCTACAGTATTACCTACCTTTGTTCAAATTTAAATATTTCCAAATTTTACAAAATACGGCATTTTAATAATTGTTTTCATTAATTAGTCAACATCAAATCTATCAAATCTGACTTACTACACTGACACACCACAACCATAGACACAAATTCCTTTTTCTTAACTAAATTCTCTTTACATAGCTCAATATGGAACCTTCTGAGTACCAGAAAACAGTAAACCAAGAATCTGAGTAACAGTAAACCAGAGGTTCTATATGAACTAAAAATCAGAAATGTAGACCATGCTACGACCCAAACCGCGGAAGAATTGCGAGAAATGCTCGTTTCCGCAATCCAATCTCACGCGACTATTGTAAATGTTAGCCCCAATAATTTTGAGACGGACAATACCGACATAACCAGGTGCCTCGCCCTTTTAGAAGCGTGTCTAAATTCTTTTCCCCAACGTAGGAATAAAATTCCTACCTACCTTTTCCATATTAAAAATCGCTTAAACCTCATTGACTTATCCAGTGACTCGCTTACTACCGATCAGCTTACAGTTTATAATTCCCTTTTTAATAAACTTACCCAATACGAATCACAATATTTCGCCCTTACTAATCCCACATCCCTACCCACAACTACGTACCACTCAGCTGAGTCTGTACAAGCCCTCCCCGTTACTAATTACTTTGAAACCCTCACTGAAAAGCTTTTATCTTTGTCTGATGGTAAAACATCCGATTTTAAACGCTTTACCTTCAAAGGTGACGGTTGCCCCAAAGAATTTATCCAGAACCTCGAGGAATTCGCCTCTGCGCGCAACATCACTGATAAATCGCTTTATAATCATGTCTACGATATTTTGTCAGGCGTAGCTCTAGACTGGTTTCGAGTCCGTAAAGACACAATTAAGGACTGGAGTTCTTTTAAAATTTCCCTCCTGAAAGACTTCGAAATACATGACTATGACTACACACTTAAAAAACAAATCGACCGTAGAAAACAGCTACCAAATGAACGCATAATTATATATTTTTCCCAAATGGAAACTCTATTCTCAAAATTACACGAACCAATTTCCGAAAAGGAGAAAATAGACATACTTCTCCGTAATTTGTTACCACAATTCAGTTTACGTATTACTAATAACGACCTCAACTCGATAGCCTCGCTTTTTGAATCATGCAAATTTTCCGAAAAACTTTTACAAGTCAATAACCATTCTTTATTCCATTCCCATTCCCCTATTCCTCCGGATAAACCTTCCTCTTCTTATAAGCAATCCTCCCTTACCCCACCTCCTCCTCATATACCTAAATTTCCTTTTGCTAACGTTTACTCCGTTAGAAGGCCTAACGAAGTTTTAACAACTTTCGATTGCCCTCGTTGTAGAACAAACTCACATCTCCTTGCTAACTGCACAAGTACCCAAAGAGTTTGTTATCGTTGCGGTAAAAAAGATTTCATCTTTACCAACTGTCCAGATTGTCAAAAATCGATCTCCAAAAAAAACTAATTAGGGAGTGTATCCACAAACCACCCGAATTCGATAAAAACGATTGGAATAATTGGCTAAATTATATTAAATTATTGTGAGCGTCAGAATGGCTGGTTGTCTGTGGCGTGGGTCTATGAGAGTTGATTCAATAGTTGCTACATATTTACTTATATTTACTTCATAGAATAAAACATTGCTACATATGATATATATTTAGAAATAAGACTTTTTTTTTGACCAGCGATTCTGATGTTTGGTTGGCTGGTCACCTCCTAGTTTAAAGCCAAGCATGCAGTATTTCCCGAAATTTATTGCGTCAATAATTGCTACATATTTACTTCATTAATTATCTATTTTAGTTGTAACTTCAAACGTACGTTGAATAAAAGATGTAACAATCATTTAAATTATCCCAAGGAAAAGTGCCTGACAAAATAATAAAGGCAAATAGTTTTGTAGCGCAATCAGTATGATTGTGTAGGCTCAGGTAACCGAAAGTAAGTAATGCGATTTTTGCGTCGAAATAATTTTGTATATCTACCCTCAATGACCGAATAAGTATCATTATTACAAGTTTTAATCATTGTTGGTGCGGATATGTACTGGAATTACAGTCTAGGCTTATTTTATTTTATTCGACAATTTAAATAGTTCTATGTCGTTATAAGGAATACCTACCTATATTTACCCTTTTAATGTGCGCCATTATCCACTTATCTACATATATCATGCCATTTAATAAAACGCCTGCCTCCTATAATAGTAATACCGTTTAGTGAAGACACACTGCAACTATTTGCCTTTATTATTTTGTCAGGCACTTTTCCTTGGGATAATTTAAATGATTGTTACATCTTTTATTCAACGTACGTTTGAAGTTACAACTAAAATAGATAATTAATGAAGTAAATATGTAGCAATTATTGACGCAATAAATTTCGGGAAATACTGCATGCTTGGCTTTAAACTAGGAGGTGACCAGCCAACCAAACATCAGAATCGCTGGTCAAAAAAAAAGTCTTATTTCTAAATATATATCATATGTAGCAATGTTTTATTCTATGAAGTAAATATAAGTAAAAATGTAGCAACTATTGAATCAACTCTCATAGACCCACGCCACAGACAACCAGCCATTCTGACGCTCACAAATTATTTTCTAATACATATAATGTGCATACACTCCTATTCAAGAATATTTCTGACTTTGAGCGTCCTTATATCCATATTAAGGTCAATGAATTGACATTAAATGGTTTACTTGATAGTGGAAGCGCTATAACCATTTTAGGAAACAATTCCCACGAAATATTACTACAACATGGCTTATCCCTACAAAACTCCCTGAAAATATTTGGAACCGTCGCTAACGGCCAAAAAATTAATTCTATTGGTACAATCTCCCTCCCTGTTGTCTTTAGAAATACCTTTTCAATCATCACTGCGCACGTCATGCCTAGTATAACTGAACCCTTAATCTTAGGAATTGACTTCTGGAAAACCTTTAAGTTGGCTCCAAACATCCTAAATAATATTAATTCCCATAAACTTCGCAGTAATACAACTTTTCTAGTTAATACCCCCAGTTCACATATTTTCCCTTATCTTTCTTTATCAGAGTCCCAGCGTAGTATAGCTGATTTAATCATTGAGAAATTCAAAAGAATTTCTACCGAAACACAACCTCTTGGTAAAACTCACCTAGCAGAACATCATATAGACACTGGTGAACATCCTCCCATTAGGCAACGGTGCTACCGTTTATCACCAGAGAAACAGAAAGCCCTTAAACAGGAGGTCGATGACATGCTGAAACTAGATGTTATTGAACCTTGTGAAAGCCCCTGGCTTAGTCCTGTAATCATCACCCCTAAAAAAGATGGTACTTGGCGTTTTTGCGTAGATAGTCGAAAATTAAACGATATCACCTTAAAAGACGCATATAAACTACCCTTTATCTCTGACATTCTAGATAACTTGAAGGATAGTAAATATCTTTCTTCTATTGACATTGCCAAAGCTTTTTGGGAAATCCCGCTACGAGTTGAGGATCGCCCCAAAACTGCTTTTCATGTACCAGGTCGTGGTATGTACCAATTCAAGGTAATGCCCTTTGGTCTAACTAATGCCCCTGCTACACAACAGAGATTTTTGGACACTTTACTTTCCGACTTAATGTGCGACAACTCCGTATTTTGCTACTTAGACGACATAGTTATTGCTACAGACACATTCGAACGACATGTCGAACTTCTTAATAAACTACATTCTAAGCTATCTCAAGCTAATATCACAATAAATTTCCCTAAATGTTCTTTCTTCCGTGAAGAACTCAAATATCTTGGTTATATTATTAACAAAGACGGTCTCCAAACAGATCCTACCAAAGTTCAGGCTATTCTTAATATCCAAACTCCTAAGACAGCCAAAGACGTTAAAAGATTTCTCGGTACCGCTAGTTGGTATAGACGTTTCGTTCCTAACTTAAGTACTTTAGCAGCCCCACTTACCAAACTTACTTCTACCAGTAAAAAAGCTCCCCCGTTTAAATGGTCATCTGAGGCAGATCAAGCTTTTAACGACATTAAAAAAGCCTTAGTAAGTACCCCTATTTTGTCATGCCCTGACTTCTCTAAACCATTCGCAGTACATTGCGACGCTTCTGCTTACGGAATCGGTGCAATGCTTACACAAGAATTCGACGGTGTCGAAAAACCGATTGCTTACATGAGCAAATCCCTCTCTACTTCCCAAAGAAATTATTCTATTACTGAACGCGAACTTCTTAGTGTTATTACTGCTCTCGAACATTGGCGTAGTTATTTGGACAATGGACAGAAATTTATTATATACACAGACCACTCAGCCTTACAATGGTTCTTACGACTCGACAACCCTACTGGTAGGTTAGCTCGTTGGTGTATTCGACTTTCAATGTTCAATTTCGAAATTAAACACAAGAAAGGTAGTGAACATGTTGTCCCCGATCAATTATCTCGGATCAAAAGTATTAATACTATTTCACGTTCTTTCTCGGACTCACAAGATGTTTGGTATAATACCTTATTCCTTAAATGTAAGAATAACCCCAAGTCTACTCCTGACTATGTTATTAAAAATAACTATCTTTTCCGTTATTCACGTTCCACTTTTCAATATAATTCTGAATATAGTTGGAAACTTGTAATTCCCGCTGAATATCGTGGAGACATAATTTCTGAAAATCACTGTCTTCCTACAGCAGCACACTTCGGTATTTTCAAAACTTACCATCGCATTAAATTAAACTATTTCTGGCCCGGCATGTATAAAGACGTAGCAGTCTTTATCTCTAAATGTGATATTTGCTTAGCGCATAAATCTAATAACCAGAAAACGGTTGGTTTCATGGGTAAACCTAAACAATGTTCTCGCCCTTTCCAAACTATTTCCATGGACTTAATTGGCCCACTTCCTATAACTCATAAACTTAATAGATTTATTCTTGTAGTGACTTGTTGTTTTTCGAAATACTGTTTAATTTTCCCTATTAGACAAGCTACTTCTCTCGCTATTAGAAATATCCTCGAAAATCTTGTTTTTATGGTTTATGGAATCCCAGAAACCATTATTCTTGATAACGGTCCACAAATGATTAGTACCGAGTTGACTGACCTATTCCGTTCATACAAAATTCCTCATATACATTATACACCACGCTACTGCCCTCAAGTAAATCCAGTCGAGCGTTACAACAAAACTATTATCTCCGCAATCGCATCTTTTGTCGATGACGATCATCGTTCATGGGATAGATTTCTGAACCAAATTCAATTTGCAATTAACACATCAGTCAACGAAACAACAAAATTTACACCTGCATTTCTAGTCTTTGGTCGAGAACTTGCAACCTGTGGTTCCATCTTCTCTGACCAAGATTCCTCTGAGGATCTTATCTTAAGTCCCCGTGACACTTACGCAGAAAATATGGGTAAACTCCTTCCTATATTTTCTACAGTTCAATCTCGTCTGTACATTGCTCATCAAAACAATTCCGCAATTTACAACAGACATCGTCAATCTTTCGATTTTAACGAAGGTGACATTGTTTGGAAACGTAATTATCCTATCAGTTCGTCTGAAAAACATTTCTGTGCGAAGTTGGCACCTAAATTTATTAAATGCATTATTTCAAATAAAATATCACCTCTCATTTATGATCTTATTGACATGAACCATAAACCATTAGGTCGTTGGCATGTCAAAGATCTAAAACCCCACCAAATCACTATATGAACAAAGGTTAGGTAACACTTTTGTAACTGTTGCGTTGGAAAGATGGAAAGTTTCTTTTTTTATTAATGTTATTTTATACTCACCCCATTTTCTTTTTGGAATCATTTAGTATTAAGTATTGAATTATAATCTTACTTTTTTTTACCTAAAATAAATATTTACCCCTCAATTTCTCTCTATTTTATTTCGTGCGGTCGATAACACATAAAATAAGCCTATATCTTAAATACACATTTCACGTAGTTACCACACTCGTGCGGTTGATAACACAATAAATAAGCCCTTATCACCTTTCTTTTCTACTTTTGCCTCGCATTTGCAATGCGCATCGGCACCAATTGTACATATAAATTCTTTCATCTTTCACACTAGCGGGTAGTGACTAGTAAAATAAGCCTTCACCATTCTAAGTTCAGTTCATAGAGGAATACTTATACATTTATATAAGTTTCCTCATTATGAAAGGGTTTTGTTTTCCTATTATGGATCGAGACATTGAAAGTTGATGCATGAAAAAATAGAAGGATATATGTATGAACTGACTTAGTGTACATTCCCATTGTAGTTTACATCCACACCTACAAAATTATCACTCACAATCCATACTTAGTTTAGTTTAGTTTAAGTATCATTTAGCTTAAGTTTTGTTTTAAAAAAAAAAAGCCTTTTAGCCTTTTTTTTTACCCGGCCCCCCCCGGTACTGTAACGAGGTGCATTGCGTGCTACCTCGTTGCCACATTTTCTACTTCATTTCTCACCTCATTTACCATTTTCATCTAAAGTCAAATATATTTAATTTTGGAATTCATTCAAAATCACCCGTCAATCATCCATTTTTTACTATTCATTCCGTCTCCAACTTTTGTCAACGTAACTTCTGTGCTTTTCTTATCAATTGTGTTTGTGTTTTCATTCGATATTATACTACTATATTACTAGTGAAAGTTCTAAAAGTCTTTTACTTCTTACTTAAACTAAACTAAACTAAATTCGGTGCGAGTGTCGGCCATACTTCTTCTTGTATTGCACACCGCAGGCCGTTCAAGATCTAGACGAGCCGCGGGTGTAACACATTAAAGGTACGGGCGCCAATGAAGGCCCACTTAAATTCAAATCCTTGTACGGAAATCCTTGCAGTTAAGTAAAGTAAAGAAAAAACAATAATGGAAATTATAATATATTTATTTGGGAAACAAGATATCTAAAAAAGTAGTACAGATTTTGGCATTATAACACAAAGATAAACACTTTTTATAAACTTGGTATTGGGCTATCTTGGGAACCTGGTCGCTGAAGATGGCCCGAAAAATATTAATGGAAATATATTCATTATAAACATTTTAATACTTTTAACATAAAATATCAAAATAAAACACAATCTTCTCATAACATTATTCACAAAGGGTAAAATAATTAAACAAAGATTCAATTGTGGGCCATCTTAAATCTATCAAAATATAAATCGACTATAAAATAAAAAACAAACTACTAAATGAAATTATATTTTACTACGTTAAAATTAACTTTGAAAGTAACTTATCGAAAATATAAAGAAATCAATTATTTTTTCTAAAACATTTTCGTTTTAGTAGGTGGGCATCTAAGGGAATAGAATAGAATAGAATATAACTAACTTACTGATACTGATAATTAACTTTGAGAACAATCAAAATAAGTGTTGTACTTATTAGTCTTTAATTATGTGCGTGTATTCTTAACAAAAAAAATGAATTATCGGAAAATTATCTGAAAAGCGAATGGGGCTATGTTGGGGATTATATTATGGGCCATGATAGGAAATTACCCCCAGTTTAAGTATAATCTCGTAAAAATACAAAAAAGGTAATAAAATAATAAAACTCATCTGTAATTCGTTAATTAATAAATTAAATATGAATTTTCACAGTTTAGAGCAGAGATTTGCTTTTAATTTGCTAATTTTCAAAAGAATTGAGATCGTGGAGTTTATAATGGCTCCTCTACATGATGGGCCAGCGCTAGTCCAGCAAAATGGCCATCGAATGGTGAGTACGCATCTACACGATGGCGATATACAGTTGAGATCTGAACGTTTACCGAGATGGACGTAGATAGCCGCTGTGGCAATTATTTATACAGCACATACTGTCATTTTCTTAATGTGCGCAAGAATAAAGTAAAATATATTTTGAAACAAGCTTTTATTTAAATCATAATGTGCGAAGTTTCAATTTTTTCTTCATACCTACAAACTTCTATCCCCTATTTTACCCCCTAACCTAAGCCCCTGGCCACAGCTTAGCGCGGCGGCATGTCATGCAGGGCAGAACCACCTAAGAATCTTGACATTATTTATATCCTTAAAATATCTTTAGGAATTCTATATAATTCTAGTCTTATTAAAAAAAAAACTATTTTACTTATTTCGTTGTAAATTCGCTTTAAAAGTGGTTGTGCTGCGGAGCTTCTCCCTGGCAAAGCTACTATGATATATACATTCCTACACACAATACAATCTATAAATTAGGTGTTTCTGCCCATGCGGCGGCGGCAGCGCGAAACTTGCCAGAACGTTAGTATTTTAATATTTTACGTTATTTTCGAGCTCTTTGCGTTACTTCCGCGTTACATGACACAAAACGTTACATTTACGTATTTCTTATCGTATTTATGCTACATTACAGTGTTGAAGTCGTTTTCTAAGTAAAATAAAATAAACGTTACTTTTGCATGAAAATGGATCATTTTTGCAAAAGTTGAGTAATTTCACACCTTTAAATCAATTTCTTAATTTCGGCTATCTCTAGGTTTTTAGAGATAAAAAAAATCTCTCGTTAATTTTGACTATAAGTCACTGGCAACACTTCGCAGGTCGCAGGTCGCGCGAAGCTGTGGCCAGACCCAGGGGATGATTTTGAAGAATGTTAAGTTAAGTTTCTAGCCCTGCCCTAATGGTTTGGCCTGTGCCTTGAAGATCAGTTAATAAGATAAGATAAGATCATTCGGCTTTGCCTTTACGAATAATTTTATAAAAATATAACTCAAATTATATTTTTTTATTTGAAGCGAAAAAGCAATAAACCACAGAACATTTAAAAGAGGTTAAAAAGGCGCTGTGGTCGGGGCCGGCGCGCCAAGACTATGAGCAAACGCTCATACTCCACGCAAAGACGCGATCGCGCTGTCTAACTCACACATAGCTATAAAAATGTACATCGGTATGCGTGCATGCGTATGATTCGTTTCCATTTGAAATCGCGTGATTGAGCGGCGCTATGATTGGCTAGATTTGAAATTGCAAATATGTGCGTAAACTTCATCTTTATTGAAGTACAGATGTAGTGGAGGTGAAAGGTGGGGTGGAATCGGCGACACCGGATTTCATACGGACGGCGCATTATCGCCATTCTAACCTCTTTTAAATGTTCTGTGCAATAAACTATGAAAACACACAATTATCTTTTTTAAGTAAACTTGAAACAAAAACTATATTTTTACTATGCCTGATCCTCTACTTCATCAATATTGTCAGAAGACATTCCACCGGATGACGCAAGATCTGAGGGTGGCGCTTGTTCAGTAACAACGCCCTCTGTGTCGACAGCATCATCCAAGGCTAATTGAACTGAACCAGCAGGTTGCTGTTGTTGTGTTGCCTCTTCTAGCCTCGTCTGAGGAAGAGCGTACCGCAGCTGACTCCAGAACCACGGGTCACCCCATCGCACGTAAGTGTTGAATCGCACGTAATGCCGCATGTCGCCACTTAATTTTTCTGACTCCAGCACATCATCCAGTACTACCATAATTATTCGAGCGCGTCTTTCATCCATACTAGCTGCGTACGCAGTTTCAAACTCCATGTTACTCCATATAGACTTGATAAAATTTTTGGAAAATATTACCATTGTTCTTTTTGAAGATTTTACAGATTTTCGAATATTTTCTGGAATCATTTCTCCTGGTATCCAATCTCGAATATGCACACAAACCTTATACTCTGTTTCTAGTTTTGGCAGCAACTGGCCGAGCACCAATTCTGTGTCTTCGTGACAGAAGGAGAGGAAGATGTCGTAGAGACGATCTTCATCAGATGCTTCCTTCCGCATGAAGCACAGACACCATCCGCGAGAAAACAGAATTATTTGTATCGTTTTCCGGTAGTATACAGCTACAGCAAGCACCACTGCCGCTACCAATAATACTGAGACTGCAGATACTAGATATTTTTTTGCCAATCGAGCCTCATTTTCCAAGGAAACGTTAAGCTTCTGCAATTTACAAGTCTGAGATAAAGTTTTGAATTGGTATCCATTTATGCATTCTATATTGCGGTAGTCTTCTACCTGTATGAGAAAAATCGCATATTTATTGTTGATTTAAACTATGGATGTACCTACTTAAACAGTTACGTTATTATATCATGTATATTTTACAACATTCGTACTATAATATTGTGAGCATATTCCAGTGAACGTCCAGAGGCGTAGAACCCTAGATGCCCCATAAACGCGTGCTGCATAGACTCGACTCCCGAACCGCCTGGCCACAGCTACCCGCGGCGGCGGCGGCGGCGAGTGGCGTGAACAGCGAAGAGCGATGGAAATAAGTGTAGGCAATTGTATGGAGCAGGCCACAGCTAGTCGCGGCAGCGGCGGCGGGACGAGCATCTAGCGAATAGCCAAGGGGGTGGGAGGGGCGTGAGGTGGCTTCGCGCATAATTCGCTGTGAGCTGTGGCCTACCATCGCACCGCCGCCGCCGCCGCGCCGTTCGCGCCTCCTTTCGGTCTCTTCGCAGGTCGCGCCGCTCTGGCCAGGCCCAATGCGTATTGCGTAATGAGGATTCCAAATGACGTTTACATACTCCAGACGACTACGTCTGTAGCTCTATTTCTCAAACGTTCGTGTCGCTAGATCGCTCGATTTCTACTGATTTACGCTCGTCTATCCAAAAACGGCATATTTGGATCGTTCGATTGCAACGAGTGGTCACAAGCACTCGTTGCAGCAAGCGAGTGATAGATTAAACGCCAAGCAATAACGTCTATATTCCAACAATGACGTTCTCGCTCGATTGACATTCGGATCACACACAAACACCCCCCGACATGAAAGAGATTCTCGTCGCCACTTGTAGTACTCACTATGTTACTACGTATACTACGTATGGCTTGATCGCACACCAGAAGGGCAACAAACGTCCGCACCTTGTAGCTGTCGTCGCGTGACTGTCTGTCCCACTCCCCGCGTGCCCAAGACATCGTCCTTATTATCCTAGGTTATATATATACAAACACTACACGATCGACACGGGAGTGTGAGCGAGAGCGACAATCCGCAAAGTGGGAGCGACCATAGATTTACGTTCCGTTTTAGTTTCGGAAACACCATATCGAAGGCGAGTGACTCAGAAATACGGAAAGACAGATAGATAGATAGATAGATAAAACGTTTATTCCATCAAGAACACACATGAACATATCATTAAAGGAGTAAATTTAACCTAACTTAACTTAACTACAAACCTTAACTACAAACTAAAGATATGCACATGTGTGTGTGGTGATGTGAAAGGGTCAAGGCTCAGTGTATATATTTGCCCAGAGGGCAACACTGGTTTTCAGCCCTCACCCAGGAGTGTAACGCGGGTACACCAACAAAAATAACAACTTACAAATTAAAATTAAATGTGCATTTGACATCTCCAACAGTGATAAGTAATATAGATGAAAATTTTGTGTGACACGGAAAATATACGAGAGCTTCCAGTGCAGTGCATAAGTTATGGCAGAAATACACTATAAAAAAGAAAAGAAAAAAGAATTAAGATATACAGAAAAATTACATAGAAGAAAGAAAACGCTTTCACGCCGCGCTTTCACAGCAGCCTAAATCCAAAACTAAGGAATTGGGTTTTGTAAATTCAACAACAGTGACTTAAGATGTTTTTTGAATGTAACCAGTGAAGTCAGAACCCTCATAGGAGGCGGTAGGTCGTTCCAACATTTTGTTGCTTGGAAACGAAAGCTGCCGCGAAACGCTACTGTGGTATGCTAACGCATATTCGCACGTAGCTATCGCAATCGATAGATACGTGAGAATATGAATAGCTAAAGAAAGGCTTCCTGCCTGGAAAACACGTGTAGATAGTAATATAAATACAGTGTGTGCATCGCAATAAAAGGGTAGACGAGACACGATCATTTAGAACCCAACTGAGTTGTTTCATTCATCACCCGGCGTCATTTCATGGCGACCGTGGTAGAGGGGTCGTCACTTCATGGCGGCCCTGGTCAATCTCTCCTCTGTGGTTGATTTGATAGTAGTGAGTCAGTATTCATCATAACTATACGCGAAGTGTCAACGTAATTATCGGAGTCATGGTGCTGAGCAGCAACGTCGTTGAGAAGCGCTCGCGCAGAAGGAACATTACTACTAGCATGAAGTGTACGCGCGCCAAGAGGCGTGTGGAGTCGGTGACAGCACCTCGTCGCTGTACCCATGCTGCTGGTTCTATGTACCCATCGCGATAGAGCCACTTGCAGAGCCAACGACGTGAGATGCGTGCTGCCAGGAGACGGTGAGACGATGATGGTGTCAGGGATAGATGGGAGACGAGGAGCAGGGCGCAGGGTGATGTTCCAGACGGAAGTGTTGGTATGCAGCCGGGAGTAATAGTGTTTCGTTTAGGTCCATCCATCATCACAAAATTTTACATTCGGTTTATATTTATCAGTGTAGTGAATAACGCGTGTGTTTTGTGTTTTATAGTGTTTGAAAGGTCGAGTTTGACGTAAGTTTAGTCTTAGTTCATTCATAAGTATTAGTATAAACAGTTTGATAGGCATAATTGCTTGTTGTGTATATAAGCATAACTGTTTTGTAATGTAAGCATTGCTGCCTAGTTGCCAAAAACCTTCATTTAACATTTCTTTTTTTCCTTACACTAGGAAACATTTTCTGCCTATTATTTAATGCGTAATTTCGAATGTTTTTCCAAAGGATATTATAAGTTTTCCAAAATGGTAATTTGTGAAATGTTATTTGCACTAAGTATTGCAGAGTGTAATTTTCGAGGTTTTTTTTTTTACGTTAGAATGTGCAAGCCAAAAGGAGCTGTGTTATTTTATGCTGGTTTTTTTTTTGGAATCAAGACAGTCAAACCTCAGTGTCTACTAAGGGTTGAATTTTTGTATTATTAAGCCGATATTTTAAACTAAATTGGGAATAGTTTTCCACCATTATCGTTTGATTTGAAATTAATTTGTAATTATTTAATTGGAATGTGCAGCATAATCATTACGTAATAAACAAACCTATACTATCTGTATTATTGAGCAAGGTCACGAACGTTGCACCGAAGCATTTTTCTGCACTTGCTAGTAGAAACGCGTCAGTTGTTTAGTTTTAGCAGTGTCAGGTAATATTGGTTTGAATATTAAATTAGTTATAATTTTTATGAGCATGATGTTTAGCTTTAGATTTGTGTCAGTTGCAAAAGTTATCGTGTGCTAATTTATTTTTATAAGGTTTAACTTATTACTGTTTTTTTTTAGTTTGGACTGTTTAGTAAATTTGTTTTTTTTATATACTTTTATATGTAAGAGATTATGTCAATGTCGATTATTTGGTACTTATACTCGTAATACGTATTATTATTGCAGTGATAATTGATCGCTCTTAAACAGATTTTGCTGGTAGTTGTTCATAATATTTGATTAACTGTTATGTAATGGAAATATGGTAGAAACTTTTATAAGTTCTGTGGTAGAAACAGTACGTACCAAGGTTTTTTTTTTATTTGATTTGTCTAAGTGTCTTGTCTAAGAATATAGGCAGAGTCCAGAAACAAAGGATATCTATGTATTGTTGTAAAAGATTAAATGTAGAGATCAGTATGATATGCAGAATTTGCTGATGGCTGTACTTGATGTACTTCGAAGGGTTATGTAATGTTGATAGTTTTACTACTGTAAAATTGGTATAGGGAATTAGAGTTTTGAGTGATATGTATCATATGTAATTGTTGGTAAAGGTTAAAAGTGACAAATCCCTGTCACTCAACGATTGTTTTGGTTGTTATAATGCCTTAATACTGTTGGCCTGATCAACCAAAAGTTGTGACATTTTAATGATTAAAATATTTAATGAAGGATTGATGAGGATGATGTATGGTTAGGTTTGGAAACAACACGAGTTGTTGTATGTGAAATGGAGGGTTCAATGTATTGTAAAGTAAGAAGAGTTCAATGTAATGTAAAGTGACATGGCGGTACTAGCGAGGTTCAGATCCTTCGTTTCCTGTGAGAAATGCTGGAGACATAAGTCTTAAAACATGACCTTGAAGTTAAATGAATGCAAAATGTATTTCATTGTTAAAATGGACCATGATACTCAACTGTCGGAGGCGCGCCAAGACGCAACGCAAGGAGATCTGGTTTCATAAAAAGGACTAAAAAGTCTAAAATAAAATTTAAATAAAGGCCGTAATAAATGTATAAAAATATTAAATAATTATGTTTGTGCACTTAACTTTGTAAGACAAAGTAATTAGGAAGCATGCTATGACAAATAAAGAGCTAGTTCGATCGATCAATCAATTAATCAATAAATCTGTCTCTGTCAAGGATAGTAACAGTGATAGAGTAAAATAAAATGGACTTGACTTGTAAGAAACTATGTGCGCAGTAGATACTTACTTATATCACGGATATGACTTTTAGAATTATTCTTTGTAATTTATGATAAGTATAGTTTGGTGATGGTATTGTTTTTTGTGATTGTTTGTAATAGGAATTATTGTAATATGATGGAGTTCTAAACACATTTTTATTTTAATGCATACGAAGGTAATCCGGTACCATATTTGTCTGTTTTATAGGATAAATTTAAGTTTTATAGTGTTTTATACACTCTTTTAAATGTTCTGTGTAAATTAGTATGATTAGTATTTTGTGTATTGTAACCGTGTCTTTTCAGGGGAGGGAAGCCCTAACCTTTTCAGGGGAGGTGTGGTATGCTAACGCATATTCGCACGTAGCTATCGCAATCGATAATAATAATAATAATAATAATCATTTATTTCTTTTACAAAATGTTCCTTAAACTAACAAGTTTCTGGAGTCTCCTTTTAGGCAAAAAGAATTGCCTGTGCCAGGAGGTTCCGCTCTTCTATGACATAGGTACTTATTGCAGACAGGAATACAGTAGAGTAAAGGTAATTAGATTTCATTAAGGGTACAGGATATAATTTTTTTTTTTTTTAATAATTTTAATTATACTTGTATGTTTTGTTATAAGATAGTTAAGGTATGTGTGTGTGTGTGTGTGTGTGTGTGTGTGTGTGTGTGTGTGTGTGTGTGTTTATATGTGTTTATGTAGTTATATATAATGTATTGTTTTACTATGTTATTGTTAGCAAGAGTTTCTCACATTCTTCATAACTCATGTTCCTAAGCCAAGTTACTAGAGAAGATTTACATTCATAATGACTTTTAGAATATATGTTTAGCTCTTTATTAACCTTATTGTATAGGTAGGGTGATCTATAGTTGTATTGAGTTCTCGCAAAAGCTGTTCTACTTCTGCAAGGGCTCACCACAATATCCTTCCTTCTCTTTTCATATACAGTAGGGTCGTAAGTTAAGTTTTTGTGTGTCTTAAGAATAGTGTGTAAGATGTACAGTTTGCGAACGGACATTAAATTACATATTTTATATAAGTTTTCAGTGGGGTACCTGTTATTCTTAAAATACATGACCTTTAGCAATGCTCTCTGTCCTCTCTCCACTTCCAACAGGTGCGTCTTACAGGCACTGCCCCATATTGGAATGCAATATAATATTACAGACTGGACTAACGCAATATAAATTTCATTTAGGAGGTTTTTCTGACGGTTATTTTTGTTGGATATATTTTTAGGTACTATGTGTCTTAGAGTTTTGAACATCCACATGAACTTTCTTACTCTCCCATTGAGTTGTTCAATATGTTGTTTCCAGTTAAGCCTCTGGTCTATTTGAATACCTAGGTATTTTGTATGGGCTACTTTATTTATCATAGGACAGTCACATTGTATGCCGGACAAATTTTTACATGTGTGTATTTTTATTTCAAAAGAAGTCTTAGGTTGGGAATTTTTATATATGCTAAAGCAGATGTAATTGGTTTTATTTGTATTTAAAGTTAAGAGATTATGCTTTAACCATTCAGATACTTGAACCATGCCGAGTTCAGCATTATTTTTAGTCTCTTCCCAAGACAATCCAGTAAAGACAATGGCAGTGTCATCAGCGTACGAAAAAATGTTGGCGTTTTTAATACGCATGTTACAGAGGTCATTAATGTAAATGAGAAAAAGTGTTGGGCCTAATACGCTGCCTTGGGGTACGCCGCAAGATACGCCAATGTCTTCACTGGAGTCCTGCTCAAGCTTAACTTTCTGCGTCCGATTTGTCAAGTAATCGCTAAATATAGACAGTTGAGCTCCTCTGATGCCGATTTTTTCAAGCTTTTGAACAAGGATGGAGGTAGAGACAGTATCAAAGGCCTTTTTGAGGTCTAAGAATATGCATAAGCTTTTCTTTTTGGAGTCAAGTTGTTTAGTGATTAACGAGGTTAACGAAGTTATGGCATCTTCTGTTGATAGGCCCTGCCTAAAACCAAATTGTGATGGGGAGATTAGATTAAAAGTTGTTAGGTAATTAAGGAGTCTTGTATTTAGTAGCTTTTCTAAGATTTTCGATAGAACAGGTAATACTGAGATAGGCCTATAGTTGCCAACATCGTCTCTAGCTCCACCCTTGTACACAGGAGTGATGATAGCCCTTTTTAGTGGTTCGGGGAAAACTCCGTGTTTAAAACAGAGATTTGCTAAATGGGTCAAAATTGGTATTAATTCGTGTTTTATATGTTTTATGTATTTAGTAGATATATTGTCCCACCCCGGAGCACTGTCAGATTTTAATGATATTATTATGTTATATATTTCCTCATTATCAGTGTCCATCAACACAAATGAGTGAGGCAATCTCGGGAGACTGCTTAGGTATTTTATTTGTTCATCAGGTGATAAAGTGGCGTGAATGTCCTGCGCCAGTTTTCTTCCTATGTTTGAAAAATAGGTATTTATGTAATTTGCTGAATTTACAACAGTTGGTTTGATGTATTTTATTTCAGAGTTAAGCTTATTTGATTCATTACAGTAGGTTATGTTTTTAACGTTTCTCCACAAAAGTTTATTATTTTTAAGAGATTTAGTGAGTAATTGTCTATTATACTTCCTCTTTAGTTTTTTAATTAAGTAATTGCAATGATTTCTATAGCGTGTATAGGTAATTTTTTTAATTTCATTACTAGGGTCATTACGGAGTTGTCTCTGGAGGTTGTTTCTGTTTCTGATGCACCTCAATATACCTTCAGTGATCCATGGTTTAATAACCCTTTTACTTTTAGGAATACTTTTAGTGGTTGTATTTAATTTAATTGACTCAGTTAGTTTTAGAATTAGGTAATCGGTTATAATATTAGGGTCGTTGCAAAAGAGTAGGTTAGCTAGGTTTTGTTCTTGTAGAAAGTGTAATGCTTTATCAAAGTCTATTGTTTCATAGGATTTTGGAGGGGTTTGTCTATTCTTTATTTTACTTAATGACATGAAGGTCGTATAATGATCAGTAGTAGTAGTATGTATTATGGCAATGAATGCAGAGTTCTTTTTAGCGTTAATTTTCAGCATAAAATGATCGAGACAGTTTTCTCCTCTGGTTGGTAAGGTGTGACCAGGGAGAACCCCGTAGGTTGAGAGCATATTGAGGTAGTGCGTCCTATTTTTGTAATCATGAAGTTGTTCTGTATTTTTAGGAATTAGGTTTATGTTGATATCTCCAGCGATTATAATATTATTACAAGTATTAACCGTTTCGAGGTAGTTGCATAAAGAGTTTGTAAAGTTTTCTGAATTTTTGTTTGCTGGCGAGCGGTAAATGCAAAATAAGGTATTATTAAATATTTCAACTTGTAGGCAGGATGCCTCAGTTATTTTAATCTCTTTAACATTCGACTGCAGGGTATCCTTGATATAGACTATTACTCCATCGTTTTGGTTCTGTTGATATGTAGATGCGTAGGAGTTATAATTATTAAGAGTAGGATTAGGTTTGTTAGGGTTGATCCAACATTCCGTTAAAATAATTACATCTGGTTGGAAATTAATATTTGAGAGGGTTATTTGAAAATCATCGAAATTACGTTGTACACTTCTAATATTCTGAGAAATGATAGTAAAGTTAGGAATTTTATTTGTATAATGTTTACTGAGTGATGATGAGTCATCACATTCAATGGCATTTGCTATACTTATATTGTCTATTTCATGTAATGATTCTTGTCTGTTATCCATTTATTAAGATATTGAAGACACTGAGTTCTATTTTTATAGAATGGGTTACGTGTAAACATCGTTTAAGGTAAATATTTACTTGATAATTTGCGTGATTGAACTGCCGTATATCTAATAATATAACAAGAGCTTTAGCGAAGGAGTGTAAAAAGCTTTCCATCATGAGTGTATTTTGCAATAACTTATATAATTTATTTGTGAGTTGCGAAGTATAATAAAATTTCATGTGTATGAGGTTTAATAAGATATTACGATTGTATATATGTGTATAGAATGTATATGTGTGTATGTGTTTTCTGAGTTGTGATTGTGAGATAAAGGTAGAATCTGCGTGTATAAGGCTCTATAATTCGCTATATAATCGATAGATACGTGAGAATATGAATAGCTAAAGAAAGGCTTCCTGCCTGGAAAACACGTGTAGATAGTAATATAAATACAGTGTGTGCATCGCAATAAAAGGGTAGACGAGACACGACCATGTAGAACCCAACTGAGTTGTTTCATTCATCACCCGGCGTCATTTCACTACGGTCCGATGCAAATTGCTTGCCAGTGGTGCCCGTGCAGTTCTAGCACCGTATCTAGCATGGAGTTGTGTGGGTTTCAACTTCTTAAACAGGTACTCGGGCTTCTCATGCTTCATAACACTGAACACCAGACTAGCGAGGTGGAGTTGTCTGCGTGATTCCATGTTTAACATACCCGCTGACCTCAGATAAGGAGAGATGTGGCTTCGTGGTGGAATTACGAAACAGAATCGGCAACAGGCATTTTGCACACGCTGCAACAACCGCCGCGTTCTAGTGAGCAAGCGAGGACCAAATACTATATCACCATAATTGAGCCTAGACAATACTAGGGATTCGCATAGCGTTATCCGGGACTTTTCTGAAAGTAGGTTTCGTATCTTATACAATACCTTTAACCTAAACATACAAGTCCTTACAAGGCCCAAAACATGCGTTTCAAAACGCAGATGGCTGTCAAACGTAATTCCCAAATTTCTACACTCTTCGACACGCTCTATAATTTGGCCCTCAATGTGCAATACAGGGTTTAATTGTGAAATTTTATTAACTTGCATTTTTGTACCAAGCACAATGGATTTTGATTTGGTGGGATTCAGCAGAAGAGCATTTCTACGAGACCATTCGGTCAAAGACATCGTCCTTTTTTCTTTTTTTTTCTCTGGTTTTGGCGCTAGTTCGACTTGGTGGTTCGTAATTATCTGGAGTAAGTATGCAAACGTCATTTGGATAATCTGTTATCATACAACAAAATTATGGTTCTTACAAATAATTATCTACTATTTATTTTAATGGAGCCTAACTTACGGGCAGATATTTAATCAATTTATTTATGTGGGGCACAAAGGTAAGTTTTCTGTACAAAATAACACTAAGGTCGCGAATTTCAGTATCTATAAAATTTCCGTCTACATAATATAAATTAAGTATTTGGTTAGTCTTCGATCAGATATAAAATAGATCCACGATCTCATACAAAATCAAACGCGAAACACGGCACCGCGTCAACTATCGACATATACATACCTATACAGATATCGTACCGTTTTGGGCTGGCAACACTGCCGACTGGATTGTGAACAAACCGTGTGTTAGAAATTTAACGTTTAAAAATATTTAAATCGGTAATTCCAAGTTCATTGTTGTTGATTTAAATAGAATAAGTGTTTTAAATCGTTACTATGTGGTACGATAGGTACCTACTTATATTTTACGTGATTATTAAATGGTTAAACGAACTTACCTGTAAGTGAAGTTCTACCATAATTATACGAAGCTCCTTGTCCGAGACGGTTTTACTATGGTAGTCTACGCTTCCATGCTATTAGCCATCACAATGTATCCAACCAAGATTTACTTGCCTGCTGAATCTGGTTCCTTAACATATCTAGCAACGGCTCGTTGTCGCAATTGCAGGATATAGGATTACCAGCCAGTCGCCAGCGCATGTCCTTTACTGCAAACAGTGCGGGTCTGTTCAGGTCGCGAATGTTGTTTCCTGATAGATCCAGCAACTGTCAGAATAAACAAAAAGGCTGAAATGTTGTTTATGAGGTATAACCATTTTCACCTGTATAACCGGCCAATTAGAAGACTAGAGGCTGACGGTTAGTTCGGTGAGTGCAAGTTTGCTGTTAAATTGTACACCGCTGGATGCGGACAGCACAGATCATTACGAAGATCTTTGGGGGAGGCCTTTGTCCAGCTACAATTAGTGGAAGTCTTTCGCCTGAAATGATGATAAGGTATAAACAAAAGTGCTTACTTTGAGGGTATTCGGCAGCATTTCTGGCAGCGCAGAGATGCTGTTATGTGATGCAAGTAGTTTGGTCAGGTTCGACAAGCTCAGCAGGTTGTCCGGTAGGGCGCTAAGGCCAACGCCGCGGCAGTCCGCTACCAACTCATCCTTTGGGCCTGCCCAGCAACACACGCAGGGAAGATATTCGATGGAGTTTACAGGAAACCTGTTAAGATTCTCAAATTCATAGTTATATACTTACAATATGACAAAGGTACTCAGTCGGTAAGAAGATAGTTTATCTATAGCTTTCAGGTGGCAAAGAAATTAAAAAATACTTGAGTTACTTGTTAGTAGTAGTAATGAATACTAAGTACATACCTACCTACATATAATACTAGCTTCCCGCCGCGTTTCCGCCCGCGTCAATAGTTTTTCCCGTGGGAATGTGGAATTTTCCCGCGGTAAATCGTAGCCCATTTTCTTTCTCAAGTCCACCAAAATCGGGTCAGTAGTTTCGGAGCCTATTCAACTATTAAGAATATTTTAGGACTTTTTTTTGGTTGGGTTATATTATTGAAGTTTGTACATAATGATTCCTGATGAAAATATTTTCTTGTTTCTTACTTTTTAGAGCTCGAATTATTAGTAGTCGGGTTTTAGTTTTTGAACTTTTTTTATTTAAATAATTTTGGGGTCATAATAATTACCTACTTAAGCTTAACGCAAAAAAAATACAAATCGATTTGCAGGATAGTCGTTTGGTACATACACACAGGTTTAGGTCCAAACAATTATTATAACCGGCAGTTCCCAAAAATATTCTCATGGAGGACAGTTATGACGTCATATTTTTTGTGGAATATGATTTTTTTTTAAATAATTCTTATGCACCTTTAGCTCTAGTAAATGCGCGTCTTTTAAGCTTTTTTTGAATATCACTTTATTATTATCTTTACAACTCTCTGAGATATAGGGGATCGCACTTTTTCACGAAATCGAGGCCTGTACGTACTCTATTAATTTCTTCTGTGCCTATACTGCAATACCTACCACCGGAGCAAACGAAAATACATTTCCAATGTCAATAACAAATCACATTGTCGTTCTCACGTTTTGCCTAAAGGTGAAATTGTCATCCGTTATACACAATCTACCCGCGTAAACAGATTTTTTCGTAGGAATGGGGAATTTTCCCGCGGTAAAAGGTAGCCTGTACTTTCCCGAGATCTATTCTATCTTTGTACCAAGTTTAATCAAAATCGGTTTAGAATTTTTAGAGCCTATTCAATGCAAACAAACAATAAAATCTTTCCTCTTTATAATTTAATGGTGCAGATGAAAATCGCTATGCTAGGCACTGTTTTTGTAATGTCTTACTTTCCTGCGGTAACCCGTCACTTTTATGGGATTTATAAATTATACAGACGGCCTAGTAGAATAGTTGGTAGTATGTAGTATGCCTTCCAAGCACAGGGTCGCGGGTTCGAATCCCGCCCAGGGCAAACATTCGTATGATGAGAACTTGTGTTTGCCTAGTGTCTGGATGTTGTATATTTACGGGTGAATTTCCCGGGGCCAAATATTGCATGGCATCGATGAAATCGGTATTAAAAAATATAGTTATAATTTTTAAACATTTTTTTCTGGTTAGGTGAAATAGTTATCTATGTGTAGCACTAAATATTTTATTAATAAGATTAATAGATACTCCAAAATAAATAATTAAACCTCGAATTCTTTCATTGCCATGTTTGTCCACACTTCACCTTGTTGTGTATTATGCCTCATTGATAAAAAACTACCGGTTATTTATATTAAAACTTAGTTTTATTTGATAAGTGAATAGTTAAAGTATTGCTACGGAATATATTTATTAAAATATCTAAACAACACAACGAATGGTTAATCAAAATACATTTGTCCCAGAACTACCTTTCATTGCCGTGTCCTCATCATATTTAAAGATATTGTTTTATCTAACACCTTGCGTCCTGCCATTGGTATGCTAAACGTTGCGTATGAGTGCCGTCTAAGTGCTCGACGTAGAAAGACGGCCATACGTGCCTGCGTTTTTGCGCCATAAATTTAAGTAAGTATCCTTTTTTTTTGTTACTGGACATTTTTTCTTTCATCGCCGTGGATAGGTATAACTTCTATTTAAATAAGTTTATCTTCTTGATTAAATATTCAATAGAACGTCATTTCTTTTATGTCTATTTGTGAAGTATTTATTACTTTGAATAATTAATAGATTTTTTGTTATTTACATTTTTTGCCCTAATTTTCATCTCCATTTTTTCATTGCCATGGTTTCCGTGGCCTGAATTTGCTATGGAAATGAAAAAAAATACACGGAAATGAAAAAAATTTCATTGCCATGCCTTGCCGTGGCCAGATGTTTCATTGCCGTGGCTAAATATTTCATTTCCGTGTCTTACATTTTCATCGCCATGTTGCGATTAGGCAAAGAAAACATCTGTTGGAGCACAGTTTTTTCATTGCCGTGGACACATGTTTCATTGCCGTGTAGGCATTTTTCATCGCCGTGGCACGAAATTTTTGATCTTATGTATCTCGTTAGTTTTTTAAGTAATCTGCTAGATATTTAGCAAGAATACATAGATTTTCAAAAGCTTTAAGAAACGCAGACTATTTTTAACATAAACCCTAAGGTAAAAAAAACCACGGGAATGAAGATTTTATGAGACCTGTTGAAATTCACTCTTACACAGCTTTCATGGCATCGTTGTATTAAAATGTTGACCGGGGATATAAGGTACCACATCCAAAGTTTAATTTTAAATCGGTGCAACAGTTTTGGAGATTAACCCGTACAAATAGATGAACAAGCAGAAATAATATAAAGTGGGAGTTTTAGCCATCAGCATTTATGTTACCACTTTCAGCACTTGGTGGTAGTACTCCGAGCTCATGTAGAGAGGTAAGACATACCTGGCTCACATCTGAGTCAAGATTTCATAAATTATTTTCAATTTTTCGATACTCGCAAGCAAAACCGCGGGCACTAACTAATAACTATTTTTATATATTTGAACTGTGCCAGTTGAGACCTTTAATTTGATACCCCACACGGTACAATTAAAAAAATATTATTTTTTAGTTCACGGCATTATGTCCTGTAGAGGGCTCCACATTAAAATTAATGTGAAGCCACATATCCTATAACCAGCGGACAGTTGAGGGGCATCGAAAACCGGAACATTTTAAAAACCCGGGTTTTCGGGTTTAAGCATAATGGATACCCGGGTAACCGGGTTTTTTCGAGCTTTTCGGTCCTTTTGTTATAATTAAAAAAAAAACAGAATGTATCGGTTTTCTACAATGAGTAGAATCTAATAAAGAAAAAGGAACGAAAAATATAAATTAAACGATATATTTCAATTTACTATGAATATTGGATATAATTTAAAGTAATTTTAATATCAAAAAAGTCTTTTAGACAAATGAAAATGAGTGTTCACGTGTCGTAAACATGTGAACTAGCTAGCTTAACGTTGATAATTTGTCTGTCTTACTTAAGTAGTAAAAGCGTAAAAAAAGTTAAAGCATCGAACGTTTTATCGCTTAAAGACGAGCGCAGTCTATTGCAGACAACACCAGCCGAAGAAAATACCCGTTCTGGCTCCACACTCGTAGGTGAAATGGTTTTTAAATGTTCATAGATCAGCGATAGGTATCGACCTCGTTGTCGGTGTCCGCCATTTTCCCACAGTGCCATTTCTACCCTCACGGTAGAAAGCAGACCCTCTGTTGGGCATCCAGTGTCAGGAGCTGTGTATCAACAGTTTGACTCAACTATTTGTTAAGTTTTCTGAATTTGTTAAGTATATTTCCACTTCCTGCTGTCAATCACAATCGCCCATCACTACCTACTCCCCCCTTCCACAATTACCCCGTTCGTTCTATGAGTCTATGACTAGGAATGATGAGTCAAACACGCGCTATAGGGTTACGTATTACAATCTCTAAAGTTCATATATCTAACTTTGTAATGCCTACGGACGAAAGGCCTAAAATTTAAAACACCTATTGGACGAAAGGCCTAAAGTGTAAAACACCTATGGACAGAAGATCTAATTTTAAAACAACTAAGCATTGTTTGGTCTAAAATTTATAAGACCTACGTTTCCAACGCCTAAAGTTAAATAACCTCATAAACGAAAGACTTTGAAAGAGTTAATTTTAAAGCAAAGTGGTTGTGAATAATTAAAATTACCAATATATATGATCCTTCCGACCGTTTTCGGTCATGGCGACCACTTCGACTCCTAATCGGTGGGGCGCTGCTGGTGCACCCGAAGATGGCTTATATAGCCGATCTTTGCAGCGAACTCCCGTGCACAGTGTGGACACGTGAGCACACCGCTTACGTAGTTATAATGAATGGCGGTGGGTTGACGGGCCTTTAATTCTTCACGCTTCGCGTCGAGATCAGCTTTACGCCACTCCTCAAATTCGTGAACCTGCCTCTTCACAGTCCCACGCCATTCCGGGCGCTGCGCTGCCAAACCTTCCCATTGAGAGGGCTCTATATTGCATCTTTTCATATGCCGCTTCTGAACATCTTTATATCTGAGGAGTTGACCGCCATGTTTCCGCTTACCCTCCTCTAGTTCAGAGTAAAAGATGCGCTTCGCCACCCTTTCCTCCGCCATACGTGACACGTGACCGCACCACCGAAGTTGCCGACGCATTAAATAAGCCTCAATGCCACCGACATTGGCACGACGCAGAACTTCGGTATTACGCACCCGATCAGACCATCTGACTTTCATGATGGTTCGAAGGCATCTAAGGTGGAAACGGTCCAAAGTGCGAATGTGGTGGCGATACACGCAAAAAAATTTGTCGACTAAATAACTGACAGCTGATAATTCTGGGGGCCTAAAAGCGCCATTTAAAAATTGAATTGTAAGAGAACCGCGAGCCGATTCGTATTTATGGTTAATCCTTATTACATTTCACTTAGAATTCAGCTTTCTGGTGAATCACCGAAGATTCTTGTTTTTAAAATATTGGTACTCGTTTTTTTTTTTGTGAAAAAGTAATTAATATAAAAATAAATAAACTATGGGTAATATTAAAAAATAAAGCCCCCCTTAATATTAATTTTACTTCATTAATTAATAATATTTAAAAATATTATAGTAAAGCACCCCTTCTTATTTTTTTGTAATAAAATAATAGAAATGAAGAAGGGGGCATTTTTAAAAATATTTTTTCCAAATTTAAAATAATATTAAAAAATATAAAAGGGTGGCATTTTATTTTATATTTTATTTATTTTCTAATTATTTTTCAATAAAAAATATTAATAAAAAAAAATAAAAAGGGGGGCAATTTATTTCATTTTTATAAAAATTCCAATTTAAAATTAATTTTAAATAATAATATAAAAGGGGGCATTTAATTATATTTTTTTATCACAATAAATAAAAAAAAAAAAACAATGAAAAAGAAGGGGCAAATAAAAATATAAATAAAATAAATTTTAAAAGGGCGCCAATTTTTATTTTATAGAATTCCATATTAAAATAATATTAAAACAAAAAAGGGGGCATTTTTCCTTTTTTATTTCTTATTAATTTTTCAATTAAAAGTATTAATAAAATAAATGAATTTGAAATGTTTAATTCAGGTAAATTGCACCTTTGACATAAACATTATGATTAAAACGCATTACATACCTATTGTTTTATTTAAAATACCCGGTCGCCTACTTATAGTTAACGACTATTAGATATTATAATATTAAGCTTTTCGTCCATTAGATTACTTAAACTTAGACATTATAAATTTAGGTATAACAAAAGTTAGCTATAACGACTATTAGATGTTTTAAAATTAGGCCTTCTGATCATAGATGTTTTGAAATTTAGGCCTTTCGTCCGTAGGCATTACGACGTTAGATATATGAACTTTAGAGATTGTAATACGTAACCGCGTATAGCGTACCGCTTGCTTTGCTTGATGGGTGTAAAGCAGGGATCGGAACCGGTTTTTCATACACTTGTTAAATCACGCTAGTTCAAACCCTATCCGACTATAGCTCTAACTAAGATCACTAAGGGTAGGTTTAGTCCTGGGGGAACATAATATGCAAAGCAACCGGCAGCCCTGGCCTTCGCCTGTCGCAAAAACAATTACTTTAATAATTACAAAACCGATTGAAACCGATTTCATTCCGTTCTTTATCAAAAACCGGGTAACCAGAATATTTTTGGTTTGTTTCATTAGGTTCCATCTATTGCCGGTTAATTGGGGAACGGAATTATATCTGTTTTTCGAACGATATTAACAGGGATTTCAAAACCGGTTTCGATCCCTGGTATAAAGTACGGAGCAATTAACGGCGATACTTCTGAAGTAATCTGTATAATAATAAATATGAAAGTTTGTATGTTCAATCATGCAAAACAAAACCCGCTGAATAGATTTGAATGAAGTTTGGCATAGGTACGTATAGGTTATAGTCTGGATTAACGTATAGGATGATTTTTTCCGCGGTAAAATTACTGATTCATACGGGAAATACAATCTTAAGCGGGCGATGTCACAGGGCGGACGGAAAGCTAATAATCTAATAATCAATAAAAACAACAAACGTTACTTCCAATCTTTAACGTGTTAGACGCTGCTTCTTAACAAATAACGACAAGAAAGTGATTTCGGAAAAAACCCGAAAACCCAGGTCTTGATTTTATAAAACCGAGATTTTTTGCGACCCCAAAACCCGGGAAATCCCAGATTTTTTCGGAACGGGTAAACCCGGTTCGATGCCCTAGTTGAGACGCATGAAATGACACCCCATTTGTTGAAATACGACTGCTAGTTTCGGAGATATGAGGCAACAGATGAACATAGCCACATACATACATACATACCGGTCAAAATCATAACCCTCCTTTTTGCTACGCCGTAGTCGGGTAAAAACATACAAACCTTTTGCAATCTATGTGTTCATAAATTAACAATTCATCAATAGGTTTTCCATTTCTGCATTCCAAAGTAAAATTTTCAGCTATAAACAGATTTACTCGCCAAGCCTTCAGGAGCCAAAATATGTCTGCGCATTCAAAAAAAAGTTTGGATTTATGCCCAACGCTAATAAATTTTACTTTTGCTCCTTCAACGCCAGTATGCATCTGAAAAATAACAAGCAAATCTTATGAAATTAAAGGAAACTAAACCAAACCAAACGTAATGAAAGAAACGAAACAAAACCAAACAAAACGAAACGAAATTAAACGTTTCCATTTTTTAACCCCCGACGAAAAAGAGGGGTTTTATAAGTTTGACGTATGTGTCCATGGGCGTACCGAGGGGGGGGGGGGGGCAGGGGGGGCAGCGGCACCCCTGGAATCCCGCAGAACATGTATGAACTCGTCTAATTACTAATCAAAGTGTAAACGGGGCCTTATGCTCTAACTTTTAAATAAACCGCGCAGTAGAGTAGACACTGTCAAAATGCACAGTGCAATTGCCAAACAACCGCGCGCGACTATGGCGGACGAAAACTTGTACACAAACAGTATGGGCGATTCTTTCACAGAAGACGTTATAAATAAACCATTTTGCAGAAGATTCTCGAAAATTGCTTTTAAAGTGGAAGCGATTTACATTAAATAAACATAAAAATGCATGCATAGTCCAATTTAATTTTGTTTGTGCTGTGCTCGAGGTTGTGGATCATTTCTGCTATCTTGGCTCAACCACTACATCTTCGCTCTCGAATGACAAAGAAATAGATACTCGGATTGGCAAAGTTTTTATTTCGAATCCTCGTTATCAACTACCTTTGGTGGGCTTTTTGCGCGCGTTTGGCGGAACTGCAAGCGAATCTACCGATGCTAAGGTTCTCGAACACCAGACTTGTGTTCTGATTATATTGCTGTAAGCTTCGGAAACGTGGACCACTTACACTAAACAAGAACGCAAGCTTAACGCCTTCCATATGCACTGCCTGAGGACTATACTCGGAGTCACCTGGCAAGACAAAATGAGCAATGAGGTAGTTCTCTCCAAGACACGATGCAGTAGCATAACTGCTATGCTAAAGTAGAGAAGGATTCGTTGGCTTTGCCACGTCCATCGAATCGCCCCTGAGAGACTGCCGCGTCGAGTCATGTTGAGTCAAACAGCGAACGCAAAGAGACCAGTCGGACGTCCTTTATGCGATTCAGAGACGTTTACAAACGTGACATGAACAGCTTTTTAATTCGGACTGATGGGTGGGAGAAACGCGCCAAAATGGGACCTGAATGGCGTAATGACGTCAAATTGGGAATGGCAAGACACAATGAAGTCTGGCTCGAAAATCTGAAGCAGAAAAGACTTCGTCGCTACTCGCTGCTCCGGATTCACGATTTATTTGCGATCGATATGACAAAAAATGCCGAGCTGCAATTGGACTTGATAGCCACAGACGGAGATGTGGAATCTCGTAAACCCACAAGCGCTGCAACAAACACCTTTTTAGATGCTGTGGTCTATGATGCTATAAAGCAAGATCATTTGCAGCTGTTTGCCCTACACATCACACTACTGTACCTCATGTTTCATGTAGGTATGTTTGCGTAGTGTGTATAGCCGCGGACGATCCTACCTAAATATCTGATTTGCCCCCCCCTAGGCCAGAAGCTGGGTAGGCCCATGTATGTGTCTGTATCGTAGCTCCTAAACGGATGCTCCGGTTTTTTTTTTTTGTTAGCAAGGTATCATAATGGAGAGTGTTCTTAGCTATGAACCAAGAAAATATCTTTAACCATTTGAAGATTATCAGCTTATTTCTAGTTGTTGAAAGGTTCAAGTAACGGTTTTAAGGCGTGGGGCTTTTAAATCTTTAATTTAATGTTATTAATACTGACGTCAGATTCGTTATAGAGACCATAGTAAATGTCTGCACGGTAATAGTCATAAGTTCCTTGGTAAAGACTCTATGTTAGACCAAGAGCGAGCGGGGAAAACCCCGCAAAATGATGGGAAAACCCATCTCTCTGTTTGGACCTCAGACTTTGGGAGCAATCAACTCAAAAACAGAAAATTTCGAAATGGCGGGCTTTTTGTCTTATTCCGCTATCCGATTCCTTATTAAACACTACTGGAGACCCTAGATAGATAGATATCAATTTTGGAAGCAACGAGCTCAGAAACAAAAAGGTTTATTTTTTTCAATTCTGACTACATTCGTTTTAGGTAATAAATAGATTATATTGATTTTGAAAGTTAAGCAGTTCAGTGACAGGTAAACGTTTATTGTTGTGAACCGTATAATTCATTAGCGGTGTACAATCAAGTTTATTAAATTCTATTTTATTCAATACTAGCGACCCGCCCCGGCTCCGCACGGGAAAATGGTTATTGTGGGTTATCCTTAAGCATTTTATGCATGTATTATACATATAAACCTTCTGTCGTGGAGTTCCACGATGTCCCAAATATCACGAGATGCCAGGTCAGTAAAAGTCAATAGAGTAAAGACTAATTCTATTATCTATGGCATGCATATGTCAAACACAGTAACTAAATACCGCCACACAGCAAGAAGTTTAAAGTGTAAAACTATTAATTTGTCACTGTTAATTTATTTTTATTTTTATTTTTATTTATTTATTCAATAATCTTACAAGTTTACAGGTTGCACCCAAAGCACATTGTAAGCTCATGCATTAATTAACAATAACAGTATATTATTATGTATTTAAAAGTAACTATGTATGTCATTGATTCATGCATTAAAATTTATCATGGTTATAAAAAGCACATTAAATAGTACAATTTCCTAACGAATGTCGCTAGGCCGTCATAAAACACATCAGCATCCGAATGCTGCATGAGCAAGTCCCCGAGTAGAGCGAGTGCCCTGGAGGTTGGTGCATTACGCGCGTAGTTGGTGCGCGCGCTAGGCCTCGCGAACAGGCGCACTGGTCGCCGGGGCGGCAACGCCACATCCCCACACATCGCACCTCTCCTTGGTATAGCCAATGACATTTTTCCGAGCGCACTCGCATTATCTGTTCGATTATTCAGAACTGAGTAGTAGTGAATTAAGAGTAGTATCTTGCGCCTAAGGGCCAGCGTATCAAATCCTACCATACCAGATACAAACATCGATGGGTACATGTATGGATAATAACCGTACAATCGCCTATACACCCATCTTGCAAATTTCCGCTGGATCTTTTCCACCATAAGAGTGTACTTGCTCTCGTATGGATCCCAAATCACCGCAGCGTACTCGAGTTTGCTACGTACGTAGGCGTTGTACAATATTATAGCAACATTAACACTAGCAAACTGGGCAGCGGTCCTCATGATAAAACCAAGAACTTTGTTAGCGCTCTTACAGACCTTGTCAATATGTGTTTTAAAGTCAAGATTCTTGTTCAGGATTACTCCTAGGTCACGAATTTCACTGACTCTGTCCAGTGTAATGTCCGATAGGCTATAGTTTCCTTGGATAGTAAGTCGAGCACGAGAAAAAGTTAAAGCTTTGCATTTAGCGCTATTAAAAGGAAGATGGTTGGCATCGCTCCAAGCAGCAACAGCGTCAATATCGCGCTGCAATGCTGACGCGTCAGCAGAATTGCGGACACTCAGAAACACTTTAAGTCGTCGGCAAACATTAAACACTCTGCAGTTTGAACCCTAGCCGGCAAATCGTTGATCATGAGCGAAAATAAAGTAGGACCCAATGTGCTTCCTTGGCTGACACCAGACTTCGTGTGAAATACTTCAGATTCGTATCCAGCAATCCTGACAAACTGTCTCCTGCCTCGAAGGTAGCTAGAAAAAAACTCAATAAGGTTTGGTGCGAAACCGACAGAGGCTAACTTCCGGAGCAATATGTCATTGTCTACTAAGTCAAACGCTTTTCTAAAATCGAGATATATGGCATCGACTTGCCCGCCAGCGTCCATGTTGGCAGCAATATAATCAACCAAGTTTACCAAATTGGTGGTTGTGGACCGACCTCGACGAAACCCGTGTTGACTATCGTTCAGCAGACATGTCACCTGACTACTGATGCGTCTGTTCAAAACCGACTCGAACACTTTGCCAAATACTGGCGGTACCGCTATAGGTCTGAAATCAGCAATATCCACGCTGGATCCACACTTTGGAATTGGTGTGACTACAGATTCCTTCCAACGCTCTGGGTACCTGGCATTAGCGAGTGACAAGTTGAATAAATAGATAAGGGGCTTTTCGAGTATACTGGCGCAGTCCTTAACCAGAAATGGAGGGACGCCATCGGGCCCAGGACTTGATCTTGCCCTCAACCGCTTGCCAGCATAGGCGAGATCTGACGGGTTGATAGAGTCAACGGCAACATGCATAGAGGATGGTGATGCCCCGGCCAAAGCCTCAGTTGCATCCAGACGTGGTTCTACGCTGTGAAAGACCGAGCTGAAGTAAGAAGCAAAGGAATCGACTGCATTCTCGCCCGACACTTCCCTACCGTTATACGTGAAGCCTTCAAGCCGATTTCTGTCGGCTCGCTTACTCTTAATATGATCCCAAAACGCAGCTGGGTTATTTGATATATTTTTTTCCAAATTTTTGAGATGCTGATAGAAGGCATTGTCAATCTGAATCTTTACAAGTTGTCTATAATATTTAAATAATTCATGATTAAATTCTTTACCTTCGGTTTTGAATCGTTTTAAATGGAAATATTTTTGCTTGATATTATATATAATTTCAGTGTTGTACCATTTTGGATATACAAACTTATTAGATGTTGTTTGAGTTGCTTTAATAGGAACATGTTCATTAATGCAGTCATAAAGTTTGTCATAAAATAGGTCAACAGCTAAATCAACATCAGACTCAGACATAAGATCAGTCCATACGATGTTAGATATAGCGCTATATAGCCCAGCAAAATCAGCCTTACGAAAGTTCCAACGAGGACAACGTGATTGGCGGTGTTTGGCACCCAGATTCGACACTGGCCGCGTGTTATGCACGGTCATTCTTACCGACAGCGGTGGGTGAAATTTATCTAACAGCACCAATGGCTCCTCCACCTGCACCACCGTCACTCTATCGGGTCCTAGCTCACTCAGCACAAAATCCAAGATACCTCCGCGATAGTTTTGAATTTTACAATGTTGATTTAGATTACAAAAGTCACAGAAGGATGAAAATTGCATTTTTAGATTTACACTCACTCATAGAGTTTTGGTTAAGAAGGATAATCTTGCTTAAGAGCCAGCCTCTTAAGCTACAGCTAAGTGTCTTTGGTTTTCTAGTTATTCTAACTTAGTTGATAAATATAAAGTCATAGTAAATTAGTCCTTTAGCAATTCACAAAGATTCTAAAACGTTGATGAATGTTTGACCGTCTTATATCTTAAATAATAATGTTGTTTGATTTGATATCACTTCATTTCATTACCGTATTCACTTTCCTTAAGACTTTGAACTAATTGACAATGAAGGAGTGACTGGCGCGAGGCCACTGACTGATATGATGAATGATGACAGGCGCAGGCCTAAGAGCGGCGGCTCAGCACGCACAGTGGGCGTATGCCTAAGAGCGGCGGCTCAGCACGCACAGGGGGCGTAGGCCTAAGAGCGGCGGCTCAGCACGCACAGGGGGCGTAGGCCTAAGAGCGGCGGCTCAGCACGCATAGAGGGCGTAAGCCTAAGAGCGACGGCTCAGCACGTATGACAGGCGGAGGCCTGAGAGCGGGGGCTCAAGGACATGACAAAGACTATTATTTGGGGGGTGATGACGAGCGTTTGCTCAGGGGAAGAATGACAAGTGTTAGCTTGAGATTGACAGCTCCAGAACATGCATGAGTGTTTACTCAGAGATGTGACAACTAGTATTTGTTTAAAGAGTTGATGATAATGAGTACTACATTGTAAAGAGGTTAACGTGATATCAATCAATCTATATAATTCTAAATGGGAAATCTTTATTATCACAATAGATATTCATTCATAACTTACAGACTGAGCTAGGATGCCAAACCACTTAGTTCACACGAGTTCAGTGTGTATTAAATTTACAGGTGGTGGATAAGGAGTCGCAAAGAGGAGCCTTCAGTGACAGGATAGGATAGACAACTTATTAACAAAGCGAAGCAGTAAATGAAACCAGGCAAGGAGGAACTGAAGGTGAGCTTCAATTCCTCATGTTATTGGCGAACTAACATCCCCATTCATTGTGTGATATCTAGCCACAAACACACACCCATACACCCTTCGCGACACCTTCCTCTTGAATCACTCTATCTATTAATCAAAATCCGTTGCGTAGTTTTAAATATTTAAGCATACAAAGGGACATAGAGACAGAAAAAGCGACTTTGTTTTATACTATGTAGTGATGAAAGTATGTTTGTCCTTCTTTCGACAACTTGTAAGAAACAGATTGGCTTGATGTTTAGATTCAGGGCCGTCGTCGGAAAACAACGCAGCCGTAGCCGTAGATAGCTAGAAACAAAAAAAGAAAATTACTTACTTTCAATAAAGTCACAAAGTCGTTGCGACTAAACGTTACGTTGCAAGAATATGATAGAATGCGATACATTTCACTTGACTGTATAGTCAAGTCTCTTCTGAGCTGCCGGGATTGAGATCTCAATATCTCAATAAGGGAGCCGAACTGAAAAATCAAACAAACATAATAAATAGATAGTACACACAAAACTGCGATGCGATTCGAATCAGATCGGAGGTTCTTGCGATGCATTAGTGCGAGCTCGCAGAAAGTTGCGATGCGATGCGAATTCGCAGTTATGTGTGGGAGCCCTTGACGAGGTATGCACAATTGCATCGGAATAAAACTGAATTTGGACCAGAGGAATAGAATAAATCCCATATGCCGTTACAACAATTATACACAAGACCTCAAACAAAGGGTTGAACCACAGAACATTTAAAACCTCTTTTAAATGTTCTGTGGGTTGAACATTCCTTTACAGAGGTCCAGCCCAGGACGCAAAACCTTTGCCGAAACGGTTATAAAAGGCACGATCAGTTTTATACAGCCGAGTAACATTTAAGTTCTATAGCAATTTTTCCAACTGACAAATTTAAATATAGCAAAGAGACGAAATCACTAGTGAGTGGCTGTTGCTAGCTAAATTAACAGACATAAAAGGGATGTTGATTGAATTAAAAATAATTTATTTCATACTGTGTATGAATAAATAAACGGAAAGTGATTGTCAATTCAATTTAAACGACGACTTGAAACTTAAATCTAAGTTTATAGTGTGACTGAGAGTCTGAGAGGTTGCCTTTGTTTACCTTAATATCTATTTGAAGTTGAGATTCCCATCTTGGTTGGTAGACGATGGTTTCCAGCAGGGGCATAAAACAGCCCTCCAGAATATGTAATGTATTTATTTCACAATATTTAAAACGTAATTCTTTTAGTGATAAAAAAAATGCTGTAACAAATAAGACAGTTTTCAATTTTAATATAAAAATAAGATACATAATAAAAAAAAATTGTAAACTGAAAAATCCCTCTTTTTAATCCTTTTTGGCTTTTAATTGTTCACCGTGCAAAATAACTCTTTATGTTTTTATAAATTGTAAGCATAATAGGTACTAGTACGTAAGTAAAACGTTTTTTAAGTTTATTCATCATCAATTATTAAATTTCGTATCAATCTAGACATCTAGACATCTCCCTGTAAGTAATATAATTAATTGTGCTGGGATGGGAGTAATGGAAATGGCGATAGGTATTATATTTTTCTACTTAAGACTAAAGTTATTACTCATATTTTTCAATGAAACCTCCAGTTTATAACCCTGGGCGCACACGTTCAGGAATTTAGTACACACCAAGTATCGCGACGAACGCGAATCATGTACATAAGACCACAGTAAGTGGATTCAATCTTACCAAAGCTAGGCTGTATGAATATAAATTCTTTGCCTACCCGTGATTGTGTAAAAAACTAATATAAAATCTATGGCGTTCTAGAATTGAATTGAACTACTATTTATACTTATCTATCTATCTACACATATAATTTAGGGGTCGTCGTCGTGAGTTGCATCCGTCCAAGATGAAATGAAAGCGGGTGTCATGTCGCTGCCTCCAATAGTCCCGTAGTAGGGTGAGGGAGGAGGACAACCACAACCACAACCACAACCACAACCACAACTCAACTCAACTCAAGTTTTTTTTTCCTGTTTATCACTATCACTACATAGTATAAAATAAAGTCGCTTTCTCTGTCCCTATGTCCTTATGTCCCTATGTCCCTATGTCCCTTTGTACGCTTAAATCTTTAAAACTACGCAACGGATTTTGATGCGGTTTTTTTTAATAGATAGAGTGATTCAAGAGGAAGGTTTATATGTATAATACATGCATAATATACTGAAGGATAACCCACAATAACCATTTTCCCGTGCGGAGCCGGGGCGGGTCGCTAGTATATTAATAAATTCAAATTACACTTTTTGTCGAATTGTATAGAGTTGCAAAACCACAATATTTTAATTTTATCATACTCCTAAAATTTATTAAATTTTTTTTTTTTACAACTCTATGTATGTCAAAGGGGGTGTTATGTGTTTTCGTTACGGAATTTCTGGATTCGGTCTCCACCAGAGAGGTGGGAGCCGCTTAGCGGCCGAGCCGCTCTCTCCACGCTCAAGGCCCGCGATAGAAGCTATACAATAGCTTATAAAAAAGTTTATTTATCCTTTATGGTGTAATGTAGTGATCCTGAAGGGATGCTAGCATTAACATTAAAATTTACCTATATTATTTAGGTATTCCCTAAGGCAAGGAGGTTGTTGTGAGGAAAAACAGCGATAACAAGTTTTACAAACGTTTATTAATACTCTAAATTAATATACAAGCTCAGTTCTTAATACTAAATTCGCGGCGTCCGTCTGATCCCGCCAGCCGGCACGGGTACGTTGCTGAAATGGGCAGAGGGCGGCGCGGTACGTCTGGAAACACAGAACATTTAAAAGATGTTATGTGTCTGGAAAGATACGGGAGAGCTTAATACTGGGGTACGAACTATCTATGCGTTAAGACGAGAGAGTATATTGCTTGGTTAAAAGTTTAGGCAAAGTGTGGGCAGGTTGCCCACTGCTGGACAGTCACAGGTTCGTAGGCTTCTATGACACAGGGGTGCAGGATCTCAGTCCTAAAGCTTCAGCAAGCGTACCAAGACTATCACTATCAAACTAGTCTTGATCTAGCGTTCTATAGCAGTAAGATAGCCGGGTTCACACAGTAATTTAATGCAGGTACACACAGGTGAAATACACAGAAATACAACAGAGTGAAATCAGCATTACATGCACAGGTAAATGGTAAGTATAGTCAGGTAACACAGGTAATATTACAGGAGGGGTGGCTTGGCGCTTCCCCAAATATATTCTCCGAAATATTCAAACACCAGGCTGGTAATGTGTGTATGTAGTCTATCGAGTATGTGATACAGATATATACATATATATATGTCCCTACCGTTACGGCCTCACTTTCACTGCCGGCGCAGGTTAGTTTGCAGCGGGGGTCGTCCTGGACTTAAATTAAACTCCTACCGTTGCGGCCTCACTATCACCGTTAGGGTTAGTCTTAATTATCAACAGCGGGGGTCGCCAGAAGGTTTATATGTGTAGCATGCAATTTCGCAGACCTAGTCGTTTCAGGTTTGTGTTGGTGTGGCCCTACCGTTACGGCCTCACTATCACTGCTGGGTCGCTATGTTAGTAAGCAGCGGGGGTCGTCCTGGGTTTAAATTAAACTCCTACCGTTGCTGCCTCACACGATGGGGCTCGCCCTAAGATTTGTGTATGTGTATTGCCGGGGTTGTGTAATGTGCACGGATGTGGATCCCTACCGTTACGCCTCACTATCAACTGCCGAGTGTTAGGTTAGTAGGCAAAGGGGGGCTTAAATTACAATCCTACCGTTGCGGCCTCACTATCACTGCTAGGGTTAGACTTAATTAAACGCAGCGGGGGTCGCCAGAAGGGTGTGGTGTGTCATGTATGAATCGCGGTGTTCAGCCTGAAGGATATGAAAGCTTATATGTCCAAGGGCTTATTAAATCAGCCGGTGACACAACAGGAGCAGGTGACTGCTTATAAAATCATCATAAGCAGCCGTGGACAGGATTAAGTCACCAGCGAAAGACAACTGTACAGGTGTATGAATAAAGCAGGGGTGTGCACAGAGGATACATCAACAGGTTACATCAACAAAACAAGAAGCTCAAGCAAAATTTTAATGCAATTTATTCTGTATTCACCAATGCTCAAGCTGAGGTGGAAGAGCTGCGGATTCAACTAGCAGAAGCAATATCTAGATATAAGGAAAGTGAGTCGAGCCTTAACGATCTCACTACTGTGACGTCAGAGTTACTACACCTACAACAGGAGAATACTGGGCTGTTAGGTTCTCTGCTGGACAACAATGAGCTTAAAACAGTCTTGGGCTCGGCCAACGACGATAGCTTGATTTCGGAAGACGCGCAGCCTCTCTACAGCTGCACGCCACTCGAAGGTTCATTGGCCGACGACACAGATGACAGCTCGCCAGCGACCGCAACGGCGACGGCGACAACGACCGCGCCCGCGCCGCCGCCCGCACCTCCTACCCTAGCAGATGACGTCAGTACAGCTGGAGCGCCTGAGTCTTCCGTGCGCCCAGATCCAGCCACCACATCCAGCCAGTCTGATGCAAGCGCGCCGCCGGTCCCTAAAGCGCGGCGAGGGCGCCGCCGTGGAAGGCGGGGGAGAGGTGGGAGGGGAACTCCGATGACTCGTCCGGCTGTGACGGCGGAGCTGGCACCAACACCTGCCCACTCTGCGACCGTGCTGCCATCTCCCACGCGGCACCCGCCGCACTCGCCGCTGCCCCAGCCGGCCTTTACTACTACTGGTCAGGAATATCAGGTCTCCCCCTCTCCACTTCGTCGTAGTGCAGTGGCCAACTCTCCTCCCAAGAAAACTATTATTTTCTCAAATAAAGTAGGAGTAGGCTTAGGACCCTTGTTATATAGGCTGTTCACTCGCGACTGGTCATGAGGACTTTCAGATTTCTGCGACACGTTCCAATGCCGATATTATAGCAATTAATGAATCGTGGTTGCCGGCCGGGCAAGAGGCGCGCGCGCCGGCCGTGCCCGGCTATCGACTGCGCTGCACTCCGCGGCCTGTGCACATGCGCGGTGGGCGGGGCGGGGGGGTTGCCTTCTATATCAAACGAGATATTAGGGTTCGATATGAGACACACCCTGAGGCGGACATTGAACAGATGTGGGTTTCTACGAAGGTCAATGGGAAGCGCGTGATAATTGGTACTGCATACCGACCACAGTGGGTTAATGTGGATAACTTCATTGACGCAATAACTTTGTCTGTCATTTCATTCTCTGCGTTCGATCACATAGTGTTGCTGGGTGATTTCAATATCGACTTGTTGGATAAGGTGAATTGCAACGTAGTTAAGTTCCAACAATTTTTAACATACATGGACCTTAAGCAGGTTGTGATTGTGACGGAGCCTACTCATTTTACGGGGGAGTCGGCTACACTGCTCGATGTAGTGTGCACTAATTCACCTGTTCGAGAGGTAACAGTGGCAAACGTGACGGGTTCTGCTCTGGGTCATGCGATGGTTAGTGTGACTTTGGTACTTAAGAAACAAAAAATTCCCACTAGATGTATCACCTACAGACCTATTAAAAGCATGAGCGTGGATAGATTTAACATGGATTTGAATTCACTGGACTGGGAATCTATTTTACTTTTGCCTACAGTTGATGAAATGGTGTCAAAATTCTACTCCATTTTATTAGGCTTGTTTGATAGGCACGCGCCTTGTAAAACAGTAAAAAAAAAATTTGACACTTCACTGCCTTGGATCACGGATAATATTCGATTACTGATTGATTTAAGGGACGAAGCGCTTGCAAAATATCGTAAGACTAAATCAGATAGTGATAAAACCGCGTTAAAAGAGCTTAGAAAATTGGTAGAAACAAGTATTTATAGCGAAAAACGTGCTTATTTTGATCACTATGTGAATTCAAAAGCGGATGATGGAAAGACTTTTTGGAAGAATATTAAAAATAAAATCTTAACTGACCCCAGCCAATGTGACAAGCTACCGGAAAACTTTGACAATGCAAATGAAATAAACAATCACTTTTTGAATATACCCGGCAGTGACAATATTGCAGCCTCTCAGTTGTCATATTTTGAATCGAATAGTTTCGGAACCTCCACCTTTAACTTAAACCCTATAGATGAAAAAGATATCTACAACATTATTATGGGTGAATTTCCCGGGACCAAAAATTGCGCGGCATTGATGAAACTGGTATTAAAAAATATAGTTATAATGTTCTAATATTTTTTTCTAGTTAGGTGAAATAGTAATCTATATGAAGCACGGAATATTTTAATAATAGGATTAATCTCAATCTTTCATTGCCGTGTTTGTCCACACCTCACCTTGATGTGTATCTCACCTCATTGTTAAAAAACTATGGGTTGTTTACATTAAAACCTAACTTTATTTGATACGTGAATAGTTTAAGTATTGCTACGTAATACATTTATTAAAATATTTGAACAATACAACGAATGGTTCATCAAAAGACATTTGTCCCAGAACCACCTTTCATTGCCGTGTCCTAATTATGTTCAAGGATATTGTTTTATCTAACACCTTGTGTCCTCCCATTGGTGTGCTAAACGTTGCGTATGAGTGCCGCCTAAGTGCTCGACGTGGAAAGACGGCCACACGTGCCTGCGTTTTCGTGCTATAAATTTAAGTATTCAATTTTTTTGTTACTGGACATTTTTTCTTTCATCGCCGTGCATAGGTATAACATCTCTTTAAATAAGTTTACTTTCTTGATTAAGTATTCAATAGAACGTCATTTCTTTTATGTTTATTTGTGAAGTATTTATTACTTTGAATAATTAATAGATTTTTTGTTATTTAAATTTTTTGCCCTGATTTTCATCTCCATGCTTTCATTTCCATGGTTTCCGTGGCCTAAATTTGCTATGGCAATGAAAAAAAAGACACAGAAATGAAAAAAATTTCATTGCCATGGCTTGCCGTGGCCAGATGTTTCATTGCCGTGGCCAAATATTTCATTTCCGTGTTTTACATTTTCATCGCCATGTTATGATTAGGCAAAGAAAACATCTGTTGGAGCACAGTTCTTTCATTGCCGTGGACACTTGTTTCATTGCCGTGCACGCATGTTTCATCGCCGTGGCACGAAATTTTCGATCTTATGTATCTCGTGAGTTTTTTAAGTTATCTGCTAGATATTTAGCAAGGATACATACATTTTCAAAAGCTTTAATAAACGCAGACTTTTTTTTTAATAAACCTTAAGGTAAAAAAAACCACGGGAATGAAGATTTTAGGAGACCTGTTGAAATTCACTCTTATATCAATAAAATCAAATGCGGTTGGGAGTGATGGGGTCAGTGGGGACATGATAGTATTAACTCTTCCACGAACGCTTCATATAATCACGGCTATAATAAATAAGTCCATTGAAACTGGTATCGTTCCCACTGCATGGAAGGAGGCGCATGTTACACCTCTTCCCAAAATTGACAATCCGACAGAATTGAAAGATCTGAGAGCCATAAGTATTCTGCCATTTTTCTCTAAAATCTTGGAGAAAGCGGTTCATGTTCAGCTTTCTAAATATGTCGAGGATAATAACATCCTACCAGTGCATCAGTCAGGTTTTCGCAAGGGTCGTGGCACGGGCACTGCTCTTCTCGACGTGGTAGATAATGTACTGTCTGATCAAGATGAAGGTCGTGGAACTATCCTAGCGTTGCTGGACTTCTCGCGTGCGTTCGACAGTATTAGTATTCCCCTACTTCTAAAAAAGCTAAAATACTATGGTATTAATGACTTGTCGCTAAAATGGTTTGAGAGTTACCTTAACCAGAGGCGCCAGTCAGTTAAGCTTACCAATCAAAATGGGAAAAGTACTGTGTCGGATTGGAAGACTCTTACGCGGGGAGTCCCGCAGGGCTCGATACTTGGGCCATTACTTTTTATTATTTACAGTGCAGATCTTCTATCTGAGATTCAGTACTGCAGGTATCACTGTTATGCAGATGACTTGCAGCTGTATATCTCTGAAATGCCTGTTAATATATCCCATGCCATTAAGAACATCAATGATGATCTAAGTAGGGTAGCGGATTGGTCACGCAGAAACGCTCTTTTACTGAATCCCTCGAAATCTAAATTTATGGTTATGCAAGTTCTTGCAAGTTAATCCAGTGGTCCACATTGACGGGCAGAGGGTCGAGCGCGTTGAGGAGTGTAGGAATTTGGGGCTCGTGTTCGACAGTTGCCTGCGTTTTGAGTCACATGTCGTAGGGCTAGTGAAAACATGTATGTATAGGTTAAAAGTACTGTACAAAATACGTAACCTGATCAGTGAGAAGTCAAGAATAAGACTGTGTGAATCTCTAATACTGTCGAAATTGAATTATGGAGATATAGTTATGGGACCTCGTCTACTATCGAAGTCAAAGCGGTTAATACAACGCGTACAGAACGCCTGCAGCAGGTTTTGTTTTACAATCCCACCGCGTAGTCATGTTACCCCCTACTTAAATGCAGCTAATATGTTAAATATGGAATCACGTCGGAGACTACACCTTGCATGTCTAGTGTTTAGCATTATGAAGCATGAAAAGCCTGAATACTTATTTAATAAATTGAAACCTTCGCCACTCCTTGCCAGATACGGTACAAGAGCTGCGCGTGCTCCACTTGCGACGAACCTGCATCGAACTGTGGCATTCCGCGGCAGTTTCCGCTTCCAAGCTACGAAATGCTGGAATGACTTACCGCCGCCAATGAGGGTGTTAAACAGTATAGTTAGTTTTAAAAAACATTTTAAGGCTTATATAATGGATTTGCAAAAAGGTACAACCTAACTGGAGCTGAAACTGCTTTGTGTTGGCGGCGTGGCTCAATTTTTAGTTTGGTATATTTAAACTTTATTTTGTTTCATTTATTGTATTTATTTATTTTAACTTTGTTTTACTGATTATTTTTAACCCCCGACGAAAAAGAGGGGTGTTATAAGTTTGACGTGTGTGTCTGTCTGTCTGTCTGTCTGTCTGTCTGTCTGTCTGTCTGTGGCATCGTAGCTCCTAAACGGATGCGCCGATTTTGATCTAGTTTTTTTTGTTTGCAAGGTGTGACAATCGAGAGTGTTCTTAGCTATGATCCAAGAAAATATCTTCAGCCATTTGAAGATTATCAGCTCTTTTCTAGTTGTTGAAAGGATCAAGTAACGGTTTTGTGTCGGGGGTTATTAAATTTTTTAATTTAGTGTTATATTTTTACTATTCCAATAAACACATCACATCATATTTTAAACACATCACACGAAACACTGCACACATTACATAGGTATGATACGAGTACAATACTCGTACAATACAGTTTCTGGATAATCTGCCTGCCTGTATAAGCTCTTCACGTGTAAGTGGCACAAAAATGATAAGAACGTCTAGATTTTTCTTTCTTTAAAAAAACAATTTTCTAAGTACCCGCGTTCATCTCCTGGGTGAGGGCTGAAAATCAGTGTTGCCTCCTGGGCAAGTACATCGCTGAGCCTTGACCCTTCTGCATTGCAGCACACACATGTACATGTCTACCTGTATGTTTTGTTTTTTTTATGTATGTGTAATTTTATTCTTTGTTTTGAATGTTAATTGTATGACATGTCTATGTGTGTTTTGTATGAAGCAATAAACGTTTTACTTACTTACTTACTTACTATATAACTGTCTAACAGAACAAGTAGTTAATATCTGCTGTCCAAATGCAAGTTACAGTGACATCATAGAAAAAGTAAGTCAGCAAAACTTTGATGAACATACAACTGTCATTATTATGGTAGGAAGTCATATAGGAGTATCTAGAAATATGTTAAACTCTGGTATAAAACAAATGGTTAATCTAAATAAAACCTTAAAATGTAAATTTATAGTCAGCACTTTCCCATACTGTTCAAACTTGTCAAGTGAACATAATAGTTGCATTTACAATATAAATTCATATCTTTATCAGCTGACACATCATCATAGCGATGTTATTGTATTGTTTGACATAAATAAATTTATACATAACTTTACTTTGACTCGGGATACTATGTACCTGTCTAGGAAATTTAAACGACATATAGCTAATTTGTTAGCCTTTCATATACAGAACTCCGTCGTAGGAAATATGACGCAGTCATCTTTGATCACAATTAGTACAAGTACTAATAACGATTCTTTAAACTGTTAAATTCGACAAAGGAAAATCTAATTGTAAATATTGCTAGCAATAGAGCTGAGCAGAGATTTTCTTGCAGGGAGCTAGAAATAAAACAGACAAAGGGGAAGCGTAGTCGTTTAAAGGTATTTCATCAAAACATTCAAAGCTTCTCCAGCAAGTCATTAGTTTTTGAACTATTTTTAGAAAAACATAAATATGATGTAGTATGTATAACCGAGCACTGGTTCTCAGAATGTAACATGTTTATTAATTTTGATAATTATTATGTTGCCAGTTCGTTCAGCCGAAAGGCAAATAAAAATCATATTGTGGTAGGTGGCTCCTTAATATTATTACGTAAAAATATCAGATTTAAAGATCGTAAAGATATTGTGGGTCTTACGGTTGAGCGAAAGGTAGAGGTATCTTGTGTCGAGCTGGATGATCATATTGTAGTGTGCGTGTACAGGCCGCCATGTAGTCAAAACTTTAATATTTTTGAATCTGTGGTAGAGGACATTTTAAAAATCATTTCTCGCAGTACAAAACAAGTAATTGTGTGTGGGGATTTTAATGTAGATATTTTAATCTCGGATAATTACACAAATAGAATATTGAGTTTATTTCGGTCTTTTAATTTAGATTATGTATTTCTAGAACCGACCAGGGTGACATCAACTTCATCCACCTGTGTCGATATTTTTTTCTGTAGCTGTAAATATTCTAGTAAGTCAATTATAAATTCATTACCATCTGACCACACAGGTCAAGAAGTAGACTTTCCCGCCATTAAATCTAATGTAAAAATTGAAATTAAAACTAGACCGATTACTACTGGTCGTGTCGAAAAATTCAATTCAGTTTTGACTGAAAAATTGCCTAATATCGATTGCGATTTTAGTAATCCTAATGAGATATGTATATGCAAATTTTTTCTCCGTGGTGTCTGATGAATATAACAAAATATTCCAAATCTACATCTACATCTACACTAATATTATAAAGAGGAAAGATTTGTATTTTTGTGTGTGTGTGTATGTTTGTAACGAATAAACTCAAAAACTACTGAACCGATTTCAAAAATTCTTTCACCATTAGAAAGCTACATTCACCCTGAGTAACATAGGCTATATTTTATTTTCAAAAAAATTAGGGATCCTTACTAAAACTTCAATAATGTAACCCAAGGTGTAAAAAAAATACCTAAAATATTCCTTAAAATTGCATAAGCTCCGAAACTACTGAACCGATTTTGATGAAACTTGGTACGAAGATAGAATAGACCTTGGGAACAGACATAGGCTTCTTTTTACTGCGGGAAAATACCTCATTCCCACGGGAAAGACTGCAAGCGCGGGCGGAAACTTGGTATCAGTACCGATGAGCTTGGGGTATGGTATGATACAATAAACCTTGGAAATTAATAAAGGCTACCTTTAACCGCGGGAAAACTGTTTATTCCCACGGGAAAAATGGCAGCGCGAGTGGAAAGTTTTCATGAAACTTTGTACAGAGATAGAATAGACCCTGGGGATGTATAAAAGATACCTTTTACCACGGGAAAATACTTCTTTCCCGCGGGAAAATAATACCTCATCCCCACTGGAAAAATAGTAGCGCGGACGGAAAATTTAGATAAAACTTGGTACAGGAATATAAAAGATTCTGGGGTGATAAAGGCTAACTTTTAACGCGGGAAAATCCGTTACTCCCACGGGAAAAGTGGTAGGGTAGGCCAGAAGTTTTAATGAAACTTGATACAGAGATAGAATAGACCTTCCAAGAACTTCTTAGAACCGCGGGACAATAGCTAATTCCCACGGGAAAATGGTAGTTCGGGTGGGAGTTTTTGGTGAAACTTGATACGGAGATAAATTAATTTAGGTTTTGGGATGAACAACAAATTATTTTGCTGCCACAAAAAAAAACTTCGATACAGTTACTAACAGGGAAGCTATGAGTCTATAAATAAAAAAAATCAATAAAAAAAAAGTAAAACAAAAAAACATGATTTAAAAAAACAATGATTAAAGAAATATATATACCCGAGCGAAGCCGGGGCGGGCCGCTAGTTCAAAATAAAAGCGTTGGCAAGTCATTTAAATTTAGTGATTGGGCAACTCCTGGTATTAGGAAAAGTAGAGATAAATTGGATGACCCAGTTCAAGATGTCCCTAAGTCCACTTAGGGACTTTAGGAACTGGTAGCACCACAATAAAAAACAGCTCATTATCTATGGTTCTGTATATTTGAAATATTTGTAACATGTTCCTAAGTGGTAGTTTTAAAATAAATTCTATGCCCTAAGTCCACGTGATTCATTTCAAGAAGTCCCTTAGTCCTCAAGTCTATAGTTTTAGTTCTAAATGTCACTAAGTCCTTTGACATAATGTCGTATTTTGAAAAAATAACGAGCGTTTCTTTTCTTTTCTAGTGTGTTTTGTATTTTTCGAGTATTTCGTTGCAAAAAATGTTGTAAATATTAAAAAAAAATTATAATCGCAATAAAAATAATTAACGGCATTTTATTATAAAGTATCAAGATAGCTTGGTTAGCAAGTCTCAAGAGAGGTTGATCCGAGTTAATTTTTCTCACAAAAAACCTAAGTCCAACTCCTAGTTTATGAATGTCACTAAGTCCAACTTAAAATCCCTAAGTCCAGTATAAAAAGCCCTAAGTCCAAGATTTTTATGACCTAAGTCCTTTAAACTTTTTGCTTTTTTCTTTAAAAAAGTTAAAAATATGATATTTAATTTAATACTATACGAAAGAGGACCTTAAGGCGAACTTTTTGGTGTCAGACATATATTTTTATTCCATATGGAAACATTTCAAATGCAAAATTAAAAACTAACTTTACGTTTTCTCAAAAGTGAAAATGTGGACAAAGGGACATCTTGAAATTGGCCATCCATTGTTTGAGCTATATGAAATGAAAAGCTACACAAATTGTGACAGATTAAATAATTATGTTAGGATGTATTCAAAAACTTTTAATAGAGTCTGTTTAACCGCTAAAGCGAATTATATAAGTAATAAGATTAAAAGTTCTGACAATAAAATAAAGACAGTTTGGAATATTATTAACAGCGAAACAGGAAAAACTAAACAACGCGATAATGACTTGGTTTTAAATTCAGATAAAGGGCCTGTTAATTCTAACATTGAGGTAGCACAAGAATTTGAGAATTTCTTTACTAATATTCCAATAAAAACAACAGAACTTCTAAATTCTTCACCTCTTGTCTCTGCTTCAATACTTGAAAACCATGTAAAAACCTGTACAGATGAATTTAAATTCAAACATGTAAATGCAAACACTATTATTAAAGCATTTAAGGAAATTAAAGTAAAAGGTACGGAAGATATATGGGGAATGTCTGTTAAGGCTTGTAGTAAAGTAATTGACACGCTGGCGCCTTATCTTGCCTCCATCTTTAACACATGTGTAGATGAAGGGGTCTTCCCAGATTTAATGAAATATAGTAAAGTAATACCCTTGTTCAAAACAGGTGATAAGAGCGATCCTAGTAATTTTAGACCGGTATCTATTCTACCAGTCCTAAGTAAAGTATTTGAAAAAATCATACTTAACCAATTGCTGTCTCATTTTAATAAACATTGCTTACTGCACAAACAGCAATTCGGATTTACAAAGGGACGTTCTACCACGGATGCAAGTGTTGCACTCATAAAGCATATCTTTGACGCATGGGAAGATTCTAACGATTGCATAGGTGTCTTCTGTGACCTTTCAAAAGCATTTGATTGTGTTCAACATGAAACCCTATTGCTCAAATTAAAATATTATGGAGTCAGAAATAGTACACTTAAACTAGTTCAGTCCTACTTAGAGGGCAGGATTCAAAAGGTACAAATAAATGAAATGAAATCCAAGGGATCTTTAGTAAAAATGGGTGTGCCGCAAGGTTCCATATTAGGACCTTTTTTATTCTTAGTATATATTAATAATTTGCCATGCGTAGTTCAAAATCTGTCGAACATTGTATTATTTGCGGATGACACTTCTCTTATTTTTAAACTAAACCGAAGATCACCTCAGTATAATGAAATAAATAGCACTCTTCAACAGGTTCATAACTGGTTTACGGCTAACAACCTGGTATTAAACGCAAAGAAGACTAAGTGCATCAAATTTACTTTACCAAATGTAAACAGCTGTAGGGGTGACATTGTGTTAAATAATGAACGGTATAATGAATCTGGTAGACAGCACAGTCTTCTTAGGTATAACTATTGACGCTAAACTACAATGGAGTCCTCATATATCTTCTCTGTCGAGGAGGCTTAGCTCGGCTGCGTATGCAGTGAGGAAAATCAGACAGTTATCAGACATAGCAACAGCTAGGTTAGTTTATTTCAGTTACTTTCATAGTATAATGTCTTACGGTATATTATTGTGGGGTAGGGCATCCGATATTATTACAGTTTTTATTTTGCAGAAAAGAGCCATTAGAGCAATTTACCAACTTGGGTGTCGGGAATCACTTAGAGGACTGTTTAAAGAAATAGACATCTTGACAGTTCCATGTCAATATATTTATGCAAATATTATGTACGTTAGAAAAAATATCCACGAATTTAAAAATAATTTTGATATTTACAATCGTAATACCAGAAATAGAAATAAACTAGCTCGTGATAACTATAGATTGGCTAAAGTCAGTACTTCTTTTGTGGGGCTCTGTGTACGCTACTATAATAAAATACCTGATGATATTGTGAATCTTCCAGAAAAAAGGTTTAAATGCCACGTGAAGCAATATCTATGTAAGAAAGCGTACTATGGATTGGATGAATATTTGAACGATAAGAAAGCTTGGTGTGTGGAGACTCCAGCTCGACACGGGAAACACAGTGCTTAACAAAATTTGTTTGTAAAAACTACGTAATTGTGCAACATTGTAGTGTGAATCGACTATGCAATTGGGAAGCCATTAATTAGATTTTCGTGACAACATCTGGCTGACTGAGTATTCATGCTCACTAAAGTGTCTGACTTGCGGTGGCGTGTGGGCCGGGTCGTTGGGTTCCCTCTAATATGGTTGAGCCCGGCGGTGGCTGACCCATGCGTCAAACCCGTGAACGTGGTGCTGCTTGGGGGGACTGGTCTACTCTAGTCGATTGCCGGTTGTTTTTTGGTTACATAATTTAGTTTTTCTACTTTGACTGGTTGCCTTTCTCTAATTGCATACTTCGTTTGCACTCTTTGTTATATGAATCAAATTGTATAAAATAATAATTTTTGTAAAATAGTTTGAAAAGATGCAACGCCTGTGGAGTTTCTTCCGGCGGGTTCTTCTCCACAGAAGACAGCGAAATTGTGAACCCGCCTCGACGTCGAAAAATGATTTGTAAAAGTCTTACTTCGAATAAAGAATATTTCATTCATTCATTCGATAGACAGTATCCCCCTTTGCGCCAAGCCCCCGTTACCTCAATTCAGGATACTCTCCGGCGGAGAGCGCTCTCACTATTGAGAGCGCTAGATTTATCGATACCCTCAGGACAGGTAACGCTCACACTGGGAGCGTTGAATTTAATTTAGAGAACGCACTGGCTTTACACTTATTTTACTACTTTGACTAGCACACGCGGGTAGAGTATATAAAAGGTACTCCCCTAGAGCGGCGGGACCGGAGATGTTGCCTCTGTCTACGACCGGCGGGCAACAACGACTGCTGCGCTTTTTTTTTTTTTTTTTTTTTAATTGACCTATGCTTGTGTCGAAAAGGTACGACAAATCAAGCTTCACCGGACTGGACGGACTGCTGCGCAGGAGCCCCGCAGCGGTTATATAGGCTCGTGGCTCTCCGCGGTGTGCGCGCTGTAGCGCTACCACGCGCTACGTCACCGCCGCGCCCACGCCGCTGTGTGAGTGCAGTCCGGTGTGACGTAGACTCGCGTCACAATGGGAAAGGCAAAGGGTTTAAAGCCCATACAGCCTAGTCTTTTGTTAGTTTCATTTCTTGTCATGCACGCACGTACGCACGTAGTTTAACGCGGGGTGTCAAACCAGAAACAGCTAACCACCTATTATTTCTCACTTTCATTGAATAGTTCTCCGTTAAAAGCACATTATCGCACTAATTCCACCATATGAACTAACAATTACCACGAAAAACTAATTCTAAACAGGACGAAACAATAAACCCGCCATTTCTTCTCGATTCCCGCGTAAAAACCCCATTAAACACTTAAGAGTTTGACAATATTTGACATCCAGAAAACTAATTTTTCAAAACACAACGTACCTTTTCTTGATCCCGGGGAACAGAAATCAAACAATTTCCAAGAATATAAATAAAGTCGTTCAAGAGCTGGTAAAAGGGACAGTTGCCAACTAAGTGCAGTAGATACTTCCGTCCAATTTGTATTTTCGGGTGAAGATTCCAAAGAGGAAAAACCAAGATCTACTGTATTCAGAAACTGATGAGAGCTGGAATTCAAAATTAGACTTGTAAAAAAATCACTTTTTAATTAAAATACATCAAAATATTTTATTTTACAGTCCTATTCCACACGACTCCATTCTATTCAAATTTATATAATTATCACTATTGACTATAAGTGTACCTGGCTGTGAACAGGGGCACTTGTATTATTTGATGCATGCCATACAATGCAAAAACATGAAGGTAAGTAATATTGGCAGCACTGTTTATAACATGATTTACTCTTGAGAGGTCCACTTTTCTTAGTTTTATCATGTTTAGATTCGTACAATTACTGAGCCAGTCGGTCGATATCATAGAAACGTTGCAACCCCAAAATGTAAGGTTTTCTAGTTTTGCGCAGTCAGCCCATCTGCCGACAAGTGTGGTCCCTGGAACAGCAAGAATCAGGAAGGTCTCGTCCACTTTCCTACTTCTGTCAATTTCACATCGATATTTTTTAACCCCCGACAAAAAAGAGGGGTGTTATAAGTTTGACGTGTGTGTCTGTTTGTCTGTCTGTCTGTCTGTGGCATCGTAGCTCCTAAAAGGATGCGCCGCTTTTGATATATTTTTTTTGTTTGCAAGATGTTACAATCGAGAGTGTTCTTAGCTATGATCCAAGAAAATATCTTCAGCCATTTAAAGATAATCAGCTCTTTACTAGTTGATGTGAGGATCAGGCCCCGATTTCACGAAAAAGTGCGATCCCCTTACATCTCGGAGATTTGTGAAAATGTCATTATATCATCAAAAGGAGCTGTAAAGTGCAAATAGAATTATTCGGGAAACACAAAAAGTAAAAAGTTATAGCCGAATAACTAAATTTTTCCCGAATATTTGCTTTTGGCGCTCGATATTGTGGAAAACAAGAATGAAATAAAAAAAATGAGAAAAATACCAAGAGCAAGGAACTCGCGCTTCAAAGTGAAAAACACCTCTGGACAATTTAGTCAGCCAACTTGAGCCTTTTTAGGCCTTGCCTAAAACTCCTTAAAGTAGTAAAAAATAATAAAAATATAAACAATCAGGCTAAGGCAAAAATGTTGTAAACTTCTCTGGGCTAACGGTTTGCCCTGTAGCCTTAATCTTTTTGAAAATAGTCAAAAAGTCAGAACAAAATTTTCACATTGCAGACAGAATCCTTTTTCAATGTGCTCTATAGCCGTGTGAGGCACGAAATCTGTGTTTTTTTTTCTATTAAGTATCTCATTAGTAGGTTCAGGAATCGACATCTTAGACTTTTGTTATATTTATTTAAAGATATGCGAAAAAACTTTTTCCCCGACCATATTCCAATCACTTACCGTAAAAGCTTGCGGCACGCAAATTGCGGAACTTTAGTTCTAGTGGCCAAATAACACCACCTACAACAAGATCGTCTATATCATCCAAAAAATTGTCTGATCGAAAGACTGAAGAAGAGGTCATATTCTCATTGCAGTTGTTCATTGCTAAGTAGTGACAAGCCCTGACGTCCAATGTATGGTCATAACGTTCTAACTCCACTGGTTGCCCTTCTATAATATCGACTGTTCCTGTAACATAACAATATTCAAAGCTTAGCCAGATATATAAACATGCTTCTCTGTGTGTGCCACTTTTTTTTTCTGACAGCAATACAATATAATACAAATATTCTTTATCTATCTATATCTATCTACTCTTTAGTGGCTGTTTTTTTATTGAATCAAAATATGTATTTTTACTTTTACATGCTTTGGTAGCCTTTAAGTATGGTACATATAAAACTGTAAGTATTCATCGTTTTAATGTAAAAATAACTTTTAACTTTATGTACTATGTTGGCTATCCAAATAAAAAATAAATAAAAAATATGTAATCGACAAAAAATATAACCCGCTCACTAGAATCTGTTGATGATGTACAGTAGCCAGCACATGCGGCTGGACTTATTGACCTTGAGAGCGCCCGTATTCCCCGTAGTGGCTGGGATGAATATCGTAGTGCATGTCTAACAGCATGTGCTGGATTCTGTACGTAAAACTATAGGTACAGAAAGCAGACGTATAATAATTTAAGGCACGTATTTAACGCGGCGACAAAGTAATCTAAATTGGGGAAATAAAAAAAATTAAAATAAGTGCTAAAAATAATGGGTTGGCGACTATTATGAGCTATCATTTTAAATATAAAGTGGCTACCTACTAAATAAATGAATTGCAAGGTAGTTTTTAAATTAAAACTGGCATCGAGTATTTGTTTTGGCAACTAAATTTATTTTCAAGCAGAAACATATGGCAGAAAAAAAAGAAAAAAAGGCATTCAAATATGGCTTTAAGTTTTTTATGCGACATTTTAAGAGCTCTAAACAAAGTTTAAAACAGGATGCACAGTTATTATCTTATCTTTTTTAAGTGTATTTTACGGTTATGTAAAAATCTATACCCAAACGAGCTTTTTTTAGATGGAAACCAAGATTTGACAACTAAAAATGACACCTCACTAATATTGTCAGTCGCCAAGTTATTATTCATATTATCTTACCTATATTTTCAGTTACTTATTATTTTTGCTACCTTATAGTAGCTGCCATTATTTGATTTTTATGATAGCCCCGTTTTGAGGCTTATTTAAGATAATGAAAGCCAAATAATTTAAATGCTGCCAAATTATTTTTTTAGTTGCTAACAGTTTGTCGCCGTTTCAGTTTTTAGTCGCCTTGAAAATAATAAGCCATAATTTAATACAGCCGTCACCTTTTTTTTTCTAACTAATGCAGCCCATTTTTACCTAATTTGTGCATTTAAGCTCAGACGCGAAAATAAGGTGACATCGGATCTCTATCCGAGTTTATGTGTAGCTGGTCCCATAGATAGCGATCGCTATATGTGTTGCAGGTTGCATATAAATTCGAATATGATCCCTCAGTCTGCGCTTTCCCGCGTGCTTAAGCTCCTAAGCACTTCAAGCGTTTATGTCTAGATCGTAGCAAGTGGAAGTAAGAGGTCTCTGCCTACCCCTCCGGGAGAGAGGCGTGACTTTTGTCATGCCTGCGGCTCACCCTCAGAAGTGGCTGTAGATTGAAGAACACGCACTTGTAGACAAATAAGAATGTTGAACAGACAAAGATTAATTAACATTTATTGACTTTACAAGGGATAAAGGTACAGATGCTCGACAGGTACAGAGTAGGTACTCGACGGTTTAAATTACATCTATGCGAATTCTTTACGTAATAAGACAGACAGCCATCCAGGCCGGAACGTTATATTAGGGGAAGATTAAAGAACAATGGACGAGGATGACGTATGAATGACGAAAGAATTCCAAAATTGTATGTTTGAATTCAGAAGAGAAAGAAATGGAAAATGAAGTGAAAATGTGGTTGCAAGCAAAGCTCCTTGTTACACTTTTATGTACCAAAGTATGTACTTACCTATGTATTTAAGCCAATCTGAAAAAAAGGTTTGTTATTGTTCAGATTTCCAATTATTGTTACAACTTTATCGTTTATTGAAAACCCTGACGATTATGTTTAATTGTTTCATGTAAAGAAAAAAAAGCGGCCAAGTGCGAGTCGGAATCGCCCATGAAGGGTTCCATAGCATCTAGTAACATAATATAAAAGTTTTTGTAGTTCGTTGTGACTTTGATCGATGCGATGTTTTAATAATAGTGAAAGGTAAATTGCGGTTTACGATTTATGACGTATTAAAAAAAACTACTTACTAGATCTCGTTCAAACCAATTTTCGTTGGAAGTTTTCATGGTAATGCACATTTTATATTTTTTTAAATTTTATCATTCTCTTATTAAAATTTTAGAAGTTAGAGGGGGGGGACACACATTTTTCCACTTTGGAAGCGTCTCTCGCGCAAACTATTCAGTTTAGAATTTTTTTTTATTAGTAACCTAAATATCATTTTTGAAGACCTATCCATAGACACCCCCACACTCACACGTATGGGTTTGATGAAAAAAATTTTTTTTGTTTCAGTTCTATGTATAGGGACCCCCTAAATTTATTGTTTTTTTTCTATTTTTGTATGAAAATCTTAATGCGGTTCACAGAATACATCTACTTACCTAGTTTCAACAGTATAGGTATTATAGTTTCGGAATAAAGTGGCTGTGACATACGGACGGACAGACAGACAGAGAGACAGACAGACAGACAGACATAAGGGTTCCGTTTTTTGCCATTTGGCTACGGAACCTCAAAAATGTATTAGAACGAAACTATTTTCATCATAAGAATAATTTACATGTGTTCCAGCAAATAAACAATATTATTATTATTATTAAAAAATATTTGTACGATACTGGTTTCGAAACAGGAGTTCCGTAGACGGCCAAAGGGATTGTGTTGGTATATTCCAATTATTAATCTATCTAAGTATATCTATACTAATATTATAAAAAGGAAAGATTTGTATTTGTGTGTGTGTGTGTGTGTGTATAAATGTTTGTAATGAATAAACTCAAAAACTACTGTGCCGATTTCAAAAATTCTTTCACTATTAGAAAGCTACATTCACTCTGAGTAACATAGGCTATGTTTTGTTATCAATAAAATTTGGGATCTTTACTAAAACTTAAATAATGTAACCCAAGGTGTAAAAAAATTATGTTCCTAATAATTGAATGGGCTCCGAAACTACTGAACCCATTTTAGTGAAACTTAGCACAAAGTTAGAATAGACCTTGGGAAAGAACATAGGGTACGATTTACCGCGCGAAAATTTCTCATTCCCATGGGAAAAAATGTTAAAGCGGGCGGAGTGGGCACAAGATAGAATAGATCTTGCGGAAGAATATAGGCTAACTTTTACCGAGGGAGAATTCCTCATTCCCACGGGAAAAACTATTAACCCGGGCGGAGCCGCGGCGAGAAGCTAGAAATAAATTTTGCTCTATGACATCTACTTATATCTAATTTGTTAAAAAATACATTAAAAGTTACATCCTAATATAGGTAATAAAAATAAAATCGTGCACGAGAATCGATTGAGAATGCTATCTGTATTGAACAGACAGAGAGACAGATGGACAGAATAATATAAATGGACAAACGAAACTGATTTTACTTACTCACAGAAACTGAGCTTGAAATAGAAAAACTCAAATACACAATTATGAAAATGATCATTTTGTAATACTCGTATCGACTAGCGCTTTGGAAATGTAAAATAAAACTGTAATTTAAACTAAATACAGAAACATTTTGTAACTTTACTGAATCATAATATTAATACAGTTTCCTGTTGCCCACTGAATTGTTAGTAGGTACAGTAGCCATCACATGCGGTTGGACAATCGCACTACGAGTTGCGACCCTACTGCTATAGAATAAAAGCGCTCTCAAGGTCAATATGTCCAGCCGCATGTGATGGCTACTTACTGTACAGTACATAAGTGCAGTAATGACGTGTTTGTATACTTTCAAATAACATTTTTCCTAAAGGCGTGTTATACTTATTTTTGTGTGTTATGTAGGTACCTATACAGTGTACGGGGCACAAATTGACACAATATTTACTTGAAATGATAATATCCTGAATGCTTTTGGAAAAAAGTTAATTTAAAGTTTAGTGGACTTATGAACGCGACCGTACCTTTAACGATATTATATATAATCTTTAAAAATAATAATCCAATCTCATTCAGATTGTTTACTCTCGCTCTGTAAAATAATAATATAATGTTGTTAAAAACATGATGTGGTTAATAGTTTGGTTATATTTTTTTGGAACAGACAATTAATTAATCCATAAGTAAAATCTACGGCACTATCCGCTGACCTCAACAACTTTATTCATAGTGTGTCTGGCGTTGTAGAACGCGAATACGCGATCATCGCAATGAAGTATTTTCCCGCAGTAAAAAGTAGCTTATGTCCGTCCCCAAGGTCTATTCTATCTTCGTACCAAGTTTCATCAAAATCGGTTCAGTAGTTTCGGAGCCTATGCAATTATCTATGAAAAAAATGAAAAATGATTTATTGCGTTTTAAACATTAAATACAATGGTTTCTAGATCAAGCAATAGGATCTATACTTCTATACTAATATTATCACTATCACTATCATCACTATCACTACATAGTATAAAACAAAGTCGCTTTCTCTGTCCCTATGTCCCTCCCTTTGTACGCTTAAATCTTTAAAACTACGCAACGGATTTTGATGCGGTTTTTTTTTAATAGATAGAGAGATTCAAGAGGAAGGTTTATATGTATAATACATGCATAATATACTTAAGAATAATCCACAATAACCATTTTCCCGTGCGGAGCCGGGGCGGGTCGCTAGTTTATAATATTAGTATAGAAGTATATAGATAATTTTTCCTCTTTATAAAGAGGAAAGGTTTGATTGTTTGTTTGTTTGTTTGCATCGAATAGGCTCCGAAACTACTGAACCGATTTCAAAAATTATTTCACTGTTGAAAAGCTACATACCTAATCCCTGAGTAACATAGTCTATATTTTATGTTCAAAAAATTAAGGATCCTTAGGTACTAAAACTTCAATAATATAACCCAAGGTGTAAAAAAAAATCATAAAATATTCCTAATAGTCGAATAGGCTTCGGAACCACTGAACCGATTTTGGTGAAACTTGGCACAAAGATAGAATAGACCTTAGGAAAGAAAATAGGTTGCGATTTACCGCGGGAAAAAATATTAAAGCGGGCGGAGCCGCGGCGGGAAGCTAGTAAGGAATATTTTAGGATTTTTTTTACACCTTGGGTTACATTATTGAAGTTTTAGTAAGGATCCCAATTTTTTTTTTAAATAAAATATTTCAAATGTTACTCAGGGATCATGTAGCTTTTCAACAGTGAAAGAATTTTTGAAATCGGATCAGTAGTTTCGGAGGCTATTCTATGCAAACAAACATTTCCTCTTTATAATATTAATATAGATTAAAAAAACTACTTATTATATCTCGTTCAAACCAATTTTCGGTGGAAGTTTGCATGGTATTTTATATTTTTATTTTATTATTTTATTTATTTATATAACAGACAAACAGCCATTACATGATACAGAACTTATTATATTATAACAGATGGACCTATAGTCTGCTTAATTGTATATATAAATAATATTATAAAAACGCTTAACAAAATTTTACAACTGCAGTTCACCAAAGGTAACACACAAACAAGCAAATATAAGAAAAACAAGCAGGTAAAAACTAATTACCTCTCGCCGCATCACACAAGGTACTAAAACATGCACTTTTAAATTTTTGAATTGAGTTACAAAATATATCTACATCAGCCAGTTTATTGTTGTACATACTACAGGCGCGTCTAATAAAACCATTTCTCGCATAACGAGACTTGCAAAACTGCAATGAGAAAAGTGGCTTTTCCCGACAATTACGTCTTCCTCTAAGTGGAACTTGAAATAAGATACATTCAAGAAGTGCGGGGGCATCGAACACATTGTTAACTATCTTGTAAAGGATACTAGCATCAATACAGTTACGACGAGTAGATAAAAGTTGAATATCGTGTACCTTAACAGAAGTCTCATAATCAATATGTTCATGTCCAGTCCTATAATCCAATGCCTTGACGAACTTACGCTGAACCCTTTCAATACGGTCAATGTGTATATTATAGTGTGGGTGCCAAACAGAACAGCCAAATTCTAGGCGACTACGGACATAAGAATTAAACAATATTTTGTAAGTCGAGACATTTTTGAATGGTTTACCAACTCTCAATATAAAACTCATTTGACCATACGCTTTCTTTACTACATTATCGATATGTGGAACAAAGGTAAGCTTTGAGTCCATAGTAACACCGAGATCCTTAATTTGTGCTACTTTATCCAAGCTAGTGTTATTTAGTTTATATGTGAAGTTGACAATATTATTTTTCCTGGAAAAAGTAATGGAGTAGCATTTATCTAGATTTAAGAATAATTTATTTTTCGCACAGTAGTCCACAAATTTTGTTAGATCACTTTGCAGTTGCTCGCAATCATCGACATCACGTACGACTCTGAAAATTTTGGTATCATCGGCGTACATAAGTACACTAGAACTGGTCAAGTCGTTCGTAATATCGTTGACGTACAGGATAAATAATAATGGACCCAGATGCGACCCCTGAGGCACACCGGAGCTTATGTGCCTAAACTGCGATGAGTAGCCACCCAAAACAACAGCCTGACTACGGTTCTCGATATAAGATTTCATCCAACGATAGAGATCACCATGTATGCCGAGTCTCCAAAGCTTCGACAAAAGAGAGTTATGACAAATTTTATCGAAAGCCTTGGCAAAATCCGCATAAATAGCGTCAACCTGGTAATGCTTATCCATAGCGTTGAGTATTATTTCGGTAAATGTAAGCAAATTGGTCTCAACACTCCGACCCCTAAAGAACCCGTGCTGGCTAGGACTAATATAACGGCGGACGGCGCAAGATAATTGTACTGTAACAATTTCCTCCAGAAGTTTTCCGAATAAACATAACTTGGATATTGGACGATATTTCTCTATGTCACTGCTGACTGAACCCTTGGGAATAGGTGTCACCCATGCTCGTTTCCACACTAATGGAAAGCAACCGGTCTTAATAGACTGCGTAAACAATATATGTAATGGCACTGTCAAAGCAGATGCACATTGCTTAATAAGAAGAGGATGAATGCCATCGGGACCGTAGCTTTTATTAGTATCAACGGATTTCAAAGACTTATAAACTAGCTGGTGATCTATAGAAACTGTAGACATGTCCAGTGGTCCATCACAAGTCGAGGGTTGAATGTCAGTTGTTAGATTTGTTGGTTCAAACACGGATTGAAAATGTTCACTGAACTTCTCACATATTGTTTGACCCCCTTCGATCGTGTCACCTTTATAGCACATGGTATCTGGCATTCGATTGGAAGAAAATATTGATTTTATGTATGTCCAAAAGAATTTTGGGTGACTCTTTATTTTATTTTCTGAGTAGTTTATATAGTTATTATAGCATTCAATTTCAAGTTTATTGGCTCTTTTTCTTAAAGTTTTATAACTAGCATAATCTAAGGGATTATTGTACATCTTCCATAACTTATGGGCTTTCCTCTTTTCATTAAGTATTTTAAGTAACGGTTTACTATACCAGACTGGGCGTGAATTGGAGGTACTTAACAATCGACGGGGAACAAATCTACTTATAAGTCCGTCAAGAATATTATAGAAAATTGCTATGTTATCTTCTATATTTGGATTGTTTAACAAGGCAGACCAATCCAAGCTATTAAGTTCCTTGTTTATTGAATCGTAATTACCAGAACGAAAATTATAAACAAAAGTATCAGCTAATTTAAGGGGAGGTGTGTATTTTAATGTAAGATTTATCGAAAGTGTTGGATGGTGGACATCCTCTTTAGCTAGCGGAAGGCAGCACTCAACACTACATTCTATATGGCATAATATTAAATCTAATATGTTATTACTTTTGTTGGGGATCCCATTAAATTGCCTTAGGTTTGTGAAAGCCAAGAACTCAGACAACAATTGCACGTAAGAAACACCACTAGCGGATAACAAGTAGTCATCAGAGTCAAGACTAGCCACCCATTTGGCGGCTGAAATATTGAAATCACCAGCAATAAGAAACTGATCATTCGGGTTCTCTAAAATGAGTTTACTAGCTATATCAAAAAAAGAAGTTAAAGTTTCACTATAATAATCAGTATTAAAAGGTATATAAACACATGCAATATTCAGATAAAAGGGTTTCCCATCGCGGCGGAAGCCGAGCGGTAGTGAGAGCCACACGCAGTCCGAGTATGAGCGCGGGGGGACGGGCCATGTGCGGCACAACGGCCGGTATTCACGGCGCACTGGCGCAAAGACAAAATAAATACAAGTGAATACAATAAACATAGAAGTCATTTTAATTTTAATAGGTCGGATTCACATTTAATTTGTACAATCTTAGCCTTGTCATTTTTGCGCATAAGTATTTTGCAATCTCTGACCCATAGATATGAATAATTTAGATCGGCCTTGACTTGTCTGGCACGCTTGAGAAGCAGCTTATTTGCTGGAATGAGGTGGTCGGACACGTAGATCTGCTCCGCCGGCCCAGAGAGGCCTATATCAGCACTGGTGAGGCCGCGGCGCGCGCGTACTGCAGCTAGCAGACGATCCTTGCACAGCCTTCGTGTGAACTTGACAACAATAGCCGGTGCACGGGGAGCGGCATCAGGAGCATCACTGGTGAAACGGCGGACACGGTGTATAGTATCTACATCACATTTTTCCAATGTAATGCCCACTTTAATACAAATAGAATGCAAGATATTCAATAAGTTTTCTCCGTTACTTGTGGGTACACCAGAAATTTCCACATTGTTTACACGGGCGAACTGGTCACGGTCTTGCAATTCGTTTTGCAACTCGATCACTTTTTCCTGGGCCACTTTGAGGTTCTTAGGGGTGCTAGAGACCTTTAAAACATTGTCTTCAAGGGTCGAAATCCTATCCTCCATTTGGACTTGCCGTTCTTCCAAGATCGACCATTTTTTGTTGAGCTCACTTCCTCTGTCAATTGTTTCACTTTGGGTTCAATACAAAGCCTGAAACTCTTAATTTCAGCCAAAACATCTTCGAGAGAGGTATGTGGTGACGCAGCGCCACTGGATCCACTCGTTCGACACTCATAACAGCGCCAGGCTGCCTTTTTTTCTTTACCGAGTTTACGATAACTGACTTCGGTAATACCGAAATTGGTACCTAGGTTCAACAATAATTTAATCAAAGATTAAATAGTCAACGCCATAATATCAACAAATTAAAAGGCCAACCATTTTAAACATCAACGGTTCATAATATCAACAATTCATTTGATCAACAGTCAGAATACCAACAATTTGTAATACCAAAAAAAGTAATCAACGTTAGGTACCGACAATCTACAAAGCAAAGCTGAGGTGAAATATACGAGTCCGCATCATTATTCCGAAATTATGTTGCCGACCGTGAAAACTCCGATAAGTCGTTTCGCCAATGATCAATTCGACGAATAATTGTTTCAACATTTTTCATTTTTTTGACAGTTTGTTTCTACGAGAAATCTTCGCCGACAAGCAATTTTAGAATTACGTTTTCTTAGATTAAAACGGTGATGCCAGTCGGACGGTTGGAGTGGTAGGTGTTGATTGAGTAGAGTACATTAAGGTAGAGTAAGATAGAGTCACGTTAAGTTAGGTTGAGTCAGAGGTACAGTAAGGTAGAGATAGGAAGAGTCAGAGGTAGAGCAAGGAAGAGTCAGAAGTAGAGTAAGGTTAGAGTCAGGTAGAGGTAGGTAGAGTCAGGCAGTAGAAATAGGAAGAGTCAGAGGTAGAACAAGGAAGAGTCAGAAGTAGAGCAAGGTAGAGTCAGGTAGAGGTAAGTAGAGTCAGGTAAAGTCAGGTAGAGTTAGGTAGAGTAAGAAGTAGAGCAAAGTCGAGTCAATTAGAGTCAGTGGTGGAGCAAAGTAGGTTATGGTAGAGTCAGGTAGTCAGGTAGAGTTAGGGAAAGACAGAGGTAGAGCAAGGGAGAGTCAGGTAAAGGTAGTTAGAGTCAGGCAAAGTCAGGTAGAGTTAGGAAGAGCTAGAGGTAAAGCAAGGTAGAGTCAGGTAAAGTCAGGTAGAGCTAGTAGAGGCAGAGGTGCAGCGAGGTAAAAGGTAAAGTCAGGTAGAGGGGATTTTACAGGTAAAGTAGTCAGGACTCAACCTAACTCTACCTTACTCAACTTTGCTCTATAACTGACTCTACCTGACTCTACCTACCTCTACCTGACTTTACCTGACTCTACCTTACTCTACCTCTGACTCTACTTAACTCTACCTGAGATTTCCTGACTCTACCTCTGACTGTACCTGACTTTAGCAGTTCCTACCTACCTCTGCCTGATTCTACCTTGCTCTACCTCTGACTCTACCTTGCTCCACCTCTGCCTCTTCCTTGCTCTACCTCTGACCCTTCCTAACTCTACCTAACTTTACCTTACTCTACCTCTGACTCAACCTAACTTTACCTGACTCTATCTTACTCTACCTTAATGTACTCTACTCAATCAACACCTACCACTCCAACCGTCCGACTGGCATCACCGTTTTAATCTAAGAAAACGTAATTCTAAAATTGCTTGTCGGCGAAGATTTCTCGTAGAAACAAACTGTCAAAAAAATGAAAAATGTTGAAACAATTATTCGTCGAATTGATCATTGGCGAAACGACTTATCGGAGTTTTCACGGTCGGCAACATAATTTCGGAATAATGATGCGGACTCGTATATTTCACCTCAGCTTTGCTTTGTAGATTGTCGGTACCTAACGTTGATTACTTTTTTTGGTATTACCATGGTCTAAGAAAACAAGGTCTAACCTTTAGACTACGTGACTGACACAAGCCTACGTCATTTTGCGCTGTTCATCCTTGTCTATTACACGCATTCGACAAGGATGAATAGGCAAAATGATGTAGAAATGACGTAGGCTCGTGTCAGTCACATGGTCTAATGGTTAGACCTTGTTTTCTTAGACCATGGGTATTACAAATTGTTGGTATTGTGACTGTTGATCAAATGAATTGTTGATATTATGAACCGTTGATGTTTAAAATGGTTGGCCTTTTAATTTGTTGATATTATGGCGTTGACTATTTAATCTTTGATTAAATTATTGTTGAACCTAGGTACCAATTTCGGTAATACCGGCGCAGTCATAGTGTAATTTACACGAACACGATGAACACAGCGCATGATCGAAAACCACGGTACCACATTTTGCGCAGTCAGACATTTTTAACTTCAAATTATGTTTTAAATGTTTTCACAAAACAATAAGTTAGGTTACGATCGCTGAAATGCAGTGCGACGAAAACAATTGATGAGTCACCTCGAGCGAACGACCGACACTAGCGACGCGTATGAGCGAACTTTTATATATTACTTTAGTTTTATCATTCTCTTATTTTAGAAGTTACAGGGGGGTACACACTTTTGGAAGTATCTCTCGCGCAAACTAATCAGTTAAAAAAGAAAATATTATTAACCTCTACATTATCATTTTTGAAGACCAATCCATAGATACCCCACACGTATGGGTTTGATGAAAAAAAATGTTTTGAGTTTCAGTTCTAAGTATGGGGAACCTCCCCAAAATTTATTGTCTTTTTTTTTCAGTTTTTGTGTGAAAATCTTAATGCGGTTCACAGAATACATCTACTTCCAAGTTTCAACAGTGACATACGGACGGACAGACAAATGTGGGCACTGTTTGTTGTCATATTTCAGATTTATATTTTCAGTTGACTCACAGAAATTACAAAATGAAAACAACACCATTATGTCGGTAAAATATGTACCTATAGGTAGGTACTAACAATGACAGTGGGCTGCGGTTGCGTGATTCACTTTATATATATGAATATGAATATACTCGTAAATTGAATATAAACAAATGAAATTACATTAAGCCATTTACCTTAATTAAGAACTGGAAAATTCCATAAACTAATTACGTATTTTATGGGATGGTAAAACCAAACATGTCATTTATTTTATTTCAAACGTTAAAATATTACATTTACATTCATTTTCCTTCAACTCCGTACAAGAAATTTCCTTTCTGACGGTACTAAATTGATCTGTAAATCGAGATAAAAGGAATTGAATGCTAGCCGGAAAGAAAATAATATAAAAATTGAGATTCTTCCTGGGCCGCCTGTGGGCCGTAGGTACGCGGAACGAGTCATAATAACTATAATAGGTACGCAGGGAGGTATAAAAGCCATGTTTCTTTGGTAAAGGGTTACGGAATCAGAGTTTGTTATAATATGCAAGGACTTTCAATACCAAGCGGACTCTCAAAGGAGTTCCGTTTTAAAAACTTGCGGTCTGCATTCTGACATATGTTGTTTTTTTTTTTACGATGCTCGACTTTGAATTCACAGATAATGCCAGTCTTTAATTGTGGTCCCCTGTACCCAACCCTTAGGCTGCGTTTCCACCAGAGATGAGCGAAGATGCGTAGCGACGAATGTGTTTGTAAAGAACCAACAGAATCGCTGCAGTGATCGAGGCCAGGTAAATGGAGCGTTTCTATCATCAATCATGAAACTATTTTTACCATTGTATCAGATGCAAATGTGAAGAAAAAAATGTAAGGTGGTCCCTTCAGTACGGATATTTCCGCATATAAAAAGTTATGTAGCTTCTATATATTATTGACCGATCGTCATGGTGTAATGACAGACACACACATTGTGGTAATGTTGTTAAAAGAATTAAAAAATAAATAAATTGTAGAATATAATTATTGTTATATATAATTTGTGTGGACAGTCTCCAGCAGAGAAATCGACGCCCACACTTTACAAATAAACGAACAACAACAGCTACTTGCTAGCATATACCTATAGCAAGCGTTGCCGGACATAGTTAGGCTTTTTGATTGCATCCCTTTTATGTCTGTTGATATTTAGCTAGCAACTGCCTCTAGTGATTCTGTCTCTGCTATATTTAAATTTGTCAATTGGAAAAATAGCTACAGAACTCAAATGGTACTCGGCTGTATTTTAAAACTGATCGTGGCTTTTACAATCGTTTCGGCAAAGGTTTTCCTGTTTGGGCTGATGTTGAGGACTGTTCAATCCTTTGTTTGAGGTCTTGTATATTGCTGCGAATTATCAAGTTTCTCTCTGAGGGCTTGAAAGGTAAAATTAGTCTGAATGGCCTTTTGCTTCGGTTACGCATTAGAAAAACAAAACTTCATCGAGCAAATTTCAAAATATCAACGAACAAATGAACAAATTTTAAAATATCAATGGTCATTTGACCAAAAGTTCAACTGACCAAAGTCTGGAATATCAATGTTTAAATTATCTATGACACTATAGGCCAAATCGTTCAAAGGTTAAAAGGATCGTTTTGGTTCATTTATTAATTATCAAATTAAATATAATAGAGAAAGCCTTCTAAGTTTACACATCATATCCAAGGTTAGTTTAGTACCTACATCATTTTTATCATAAAAATCCATGGTGTTTGTGTGTATTGAATAATCAAAATTCTTATTAGGTACTTAAAGAGGTTACTTACATGTTACCGGTCAAACTCAATTTTAGGGCAAACTAGTTTTGCCTAGGCTAAACTGGGTTTAGGTAAGATTAGGTTAGTTTAGGTTAATGTGTAACCTAACACGAAGGTAATGGCGCTTCGCTCGCACCTGCTTGGTGAACTAATTTAGCCTAGGCCCTAGACCTAGGTAAACGTTTATAATTGCAAACTAACTAATTATTAGACTGTGGAAGGTGAACTAAACACTGAAGAATATCATTCGCGATAATGAAATTTGACTAGGAATGATTTGGCACTTTAAATTTTCATCTAGCAATTTTTGGACGTTGTGTGTGGACGGTAACTATATCTATTTATTATGTTTCTTTGCTTTTTCAGTTCAGCTCCCTTATTCAGATACTGAGATCTGACCCCGGCAGCTCAGAAGAGGCTTGACTATATATTTTAGTTCATCATATTCTTTCAACGTGACCTTCAGCCGCAACGACTTTGTGACTTTATTTAATGTGAGTAATTGTCAATATTGTTTTTCTAGCTTTCTACTGGGTACGCCTGCATTGTTTTCCGACTTTTCCCAAGATAACAAGATATTTTGCTGGCCCTGAATTTAAATCTGTGCTAAAATCAAGTCAATCTATTGCTTACAAGTGGTTGAAAGAAGGACAAACATACTTTCAAATTGAATAACATAGAATTGAATAAACTTGATTGCACACCAGTAGGTAATGAATTACATCTATATATTATTACCTATACATTTCACAACAATAAACGTGTATTTGTTTCTAAACCGACTGCTTTCAAAATCATTTATGTATTAATGAATCTGATGTCAGAATTGAAAAAAAAACCTTTTTTGTTTCTGAGCTCGTTGCTTCCAAAACCGATATCTAGAGTTTCCAAACAGAGGTGGGAAAACCGCGCTTGCTCTTGGTCCAACATTTAGTAAGGGAAGACCAAGGATCTTATAAGTATACAGACATAATTTATATTTGCGATTGTTACCGCTTATTGAAACTCCATTATACTCATAGTTTTAAAAACACTTGTACTTTATTCACAATATTTAATGGGAAAAACGGGTGTGTAATATATGATATAAATTTCGATAAACTAACGTTCAAGTGCTATAATTTTATATGATCTAAAAACATTTAGTATAACGATTTAAATGATATAATGGTAGGTACCATTAATATAATTGTATTAAATATAATTTCACATAATATAACAGTTTACTCATAATTATTTGTCATAACGGACAATTCATATAAAATTTACAAGACATAATAAACTTTTCGTATAACGCCTGATTTATTATACTCAAAAGTAAACGAAATAATCCGCAGATACATTGTATTTTTTGAAACATGCAAGCATCCAGGCATGCAAACGTGCGAACAAGCAAGCATGCAAGCAATCATACAAGCAAGCATGCAAGCATGCAGGGATGCATGCATACATGTCAACCTAACCCGAAGGGTATGGCGGAATCGGAAAAGTTTTAGCCATAAGCCGGCTACACACGCTAGGTTATGCATGTCAGTTTTGCATGTGCAAGCAAAACCGACAGTCTCGACCGAGTTTCATAGGGCACACACACGTAACGACAAACCTGCACAAGCTCTCAGTCATCATGGCACCGACAGCGGTGGTTGACGTCGACGATCATGATAGTCTTTATCCTTATTTATAAATACGAATTAATACCAGGACAAATCTCTTGTAAAGCTCACTATATTGAACAGTTACAACAATAGCAAAAGTTACGTAAAAGCAAGACAAGTTATATAACAGTAAAAAATTGCTGACAGGGTGTTCAGTTTGAAGTTCAAAACCAAGGAGGTTTAACACCCCCCCGCGAAGTGAACACCCTGTACAACAGGTACAAAAGCTAAAGGACATAATATAAAAACAAAGCTATACACATACACACACACTCACTATAAAAGAACACTATAAGCACCAATAAATACAAACACATCCGAGCTAAACCTACAGCTATATACACCTACAAACAAATTAACCTAAACCTAAACACTTTGTACACTTGTGATGTTTGATTTTCGGTAATGGTTTAGTTAAAATGTCCGCGATCATATCGTGAGTAGATATGTATTTCAGATGAATGTTATGCTGCGAAAGTGAGTCCCGGATGAAATGATGCCTTATGTCAATGTGTTTGGTTCGTGCGTGATATGTGTTGTTATGTGCAAGTTTTAATGAGCTTTGGTTATCGGAATGGATGGTAATAGGGTGCGTGACGGCGAATACCTCGGTGATAAGAGTTTTGAGGTATATCGCCTCCTTGCAAGCTTCAGCTAAAGCCATGTATTCGGCTTCGGTAGTTGAAAGCGCGACTGTACGCTGCTTGCGTGCCTCCCAAGATATGGGAGCTCCGCTCATCAGGAACACGAAGCCTGTGAATGAGCGGCGATCTACCTGATTGCTCCCATAGTCCGCATCTACAAACCCAGTTGGATAGGCCTGGCCAGACTTAAAGTGGAGTCGCAAGTCCTTTGTGGCCTTTAAATATCTTAGGACTCGCTTAGCGGCCTTCCAGTGTACCCCCCCGTAATGTGCATTGAACTGTGACAGGTACGAGACCGTGTGAGAGATGTCAGGTCTTGTACATATTGCAATGTACATTAATGAGCCGATAAGTTCTTGATACGGAACTTTAACTTCTTCTGACTTTTCAGGGATGGTAAGTTTTAGACCTAATTCCAGCGGTGTTGAGACGGGTATTGCATCCATCATACCGAACTTTACTAAAAGCTTGTCAATATATTTAGTTTGATCAAGCGTAGAAAGTCCTTTATCTTGTATTACACGCATACCAAGACAATCTTTCAAAAGTCCAAGGTCTTTGACAATAAAGGTCTTCATGAGACTCTTTTTAAAATTTTCTTTCATGAGATCGCTGCTACTCAGAATGAAGAAATCATCCACGAACACGGCGACTACGAGGAAGTCGTGACCATCTCTCTTATAATAGAGACAGTGTTCGGTTGTAGCTTGTGTTAGCGATAAGGCTGCCATTGCTTGACATACCTTTATATTCCACTGACGTGGAGCTTGTTTTAAGCCATAAAGCGATTTTTTTTTAAAACAAACTTTGCCTTTCGGATCATTAGAGAATCCTTCAGGTTGTTCCATAAAAATTTCTTCCTCGAGATCTCCATTCAGGAAAGCGGTTTCCACATCCAGGTGGTCGACTTGGAGATTGTGTTGAACCGCAAACGCCAATAGAAGTCGCACCGACGACAATCTAGCAACAGGCGAGAAAGTTTCACCGTAGTCTACTCCTGCAACTTGGGTAAACCCTTTTGCTACTAGTCTAGCTTTGTACTTAGTGATTTCACCACTAGTGTTCTTTTTAATTTTGAACACCCATTTGCATTTGGTAGTTTTTCGATCAGCGGGTCTATCAACTAAGATCCAAGTTCCATGTTTAATCAACGAATTGTATTCAGCCTCCATGGCTTGCTGCCATTTTTCCTTTTGTGGGTGAGATGTAGCTTCTTTATATGTTTCAGGTTCAAAGTCTGAAGTCATAAAAATGGAACAATTGGCCTGATATCTATCAGGTTGACGTCTATCCCGGAGGGGATATCTACGTTCAACTGCCGATGGTTCAATTTCTTCAGTCTCTGATTGTGAATCAAGAGCTCGTGAGGGTTCTGAAGTTACACTTACATCCACTGGTGCTACCGGTTCAATAGGTGTTGGCAGCACCTCTGGTTGTTCTGGAGTTGGTTGAGGAGGTTTAGGTTGTGGAACTGCATGAAGATTTTCAGCTATTGGATCGTCCTCGAGTGGTATTTGAACTTCTGGCGAGGGAGAGGAATCACTGGAAGAGGGATTCAAAGGATTAGTCTCTATAATACCACGACATTTATCTTCAATGAAGACAACATCTCTCGCTATTATAATGTTGCGAGGATTTTTAGGGTTCACAAGGCGGTAACCTTTGCTCTCAGTAGCATAGCCCACAAAGATACATTTCTGTGTCTTTGATTCCAGTTTTGTTCGCTTTTCTTTAGGAATTAGGACATGAGCTTCACAACCGAAAACTCTAAGGTTAGAAAGATCAACTTTCTTACCAGTCCATAATTCTTCTGGAATTTTATTATTTAAGGCTTGTGTAGGTACACGGTTTTTTAAATATATTGCCGTGTTAACCGCTTCACCCCAATATGCTTGTGGTAAGTTAGAGTCTTTGAGCATACATCTAGCTTTTTCAATAATAGTTCTGTTAGTACGTTCTGATACTCCGTTTTGTTGGGGTGTGTACGGAACAGTAGTTTGATGAATGATACCATTTTCCTTCAGAAAGGTTGTCAATTCATTGTTCACGTACTCACGCCCGTTATCTGAACGCAGAACCTTTATTTTTTCATTAGTTTTATTTTCTACTAGACGTTTAAACTCTACAAACTTGGTAAAAACTTCGGCTTTCGATTTAATAAGGTATCCGAAAGTTTTGCGACTAAAGTCGTCTGTAAATGTAAGTAGGTATAAAGCTCCGCCCCATGAATGCGTACTCATGGGTCCGCATAAATCCGAATGGATTAATTGAAGGACTTTACTCGATTTACTCTTCGAATTTCCGAAGGGTTTTTTGGCTAGCTTGCCTTGCAAACAGGGAATACACGTTTCGATATAATTCCCGCCAAAATTGATACCTACGCATTTATGTTTCAATAAATGCATACTCTTTGCATTGAGATGACCAAGGCGTCTATGCCATAGCATAGCAGATTCTTTGGTGGTGATTAAAAGAGCATGTGGACTCTTTACGTCAAGTTTGTACATACCTTTATGGTTTGAGCCTGTGGCTATGACAGAGCCTGGCACTTGACATTCACCACTCAAAAATATGCTGGCGCCTTTTGATGTAAATAAAACATCAAAGCCTTTATTTACAATGCTGCTAACTGATAAAAGATTAGTGGCTAAGCCCGGAACAAAAAGAACGTTACTAATTTTATTTACACTATCGGAAATATTAATATTTACAGTACCTTTACCATGACTGAGGAGTTGTTCATTGTTCGCAACTGTGATAGGAGTAATATTGGTAGATAGCGATTCAAACCACGTTTTGTTATTACTCATATGAGACGATGCACCAGAATCAATGAACCAATCCTGAGAACCTGTGTGATGAAGAATGTTACTATGAAAACAAGATGAAAGAGTAAACTGGGATGTGTAATTAGTTGTTACAGAGTTTTTCTTCTTCATTTTAAGTGACTTGCACTGCGATATAGTGTGCCCCAGCTTTTTGCAGTAAGCACAAAACGGTTTCTTCTTCTGGGTCACGCTCTTGGTTTGCAGTGCAGAGGTAACAGGTACACTGACAGGTGTGGTTTCGGCGACGCGAGAATCTTCTTTCAGAAGCGCTGAAACTACGTTATCCGATGTGATTTTAGTATTCGAGTGTTCGAGGGCCATTACTAGAGGATGATACTTGTCTGGTAAACCGGTGAGCATGACAATTCCTAGAAATTCGTCGTCTACTGCAGCTCCTATTGCGTGAAGGTCTTGTTGAGCTGTCAGTGCCACATTGATATAGGAATGTAGATCTCCAGCAAAGCGGTTATTGATTAGCCGCTTCATCAGGGCTAGTTTTCGTAACAAGCCACCATCTGCAAATGCGTTTCGTAGACTGGACAGGGTTTGGTATGCTGTTTTGCAGGACCTGATAGTGGGGAACACCGACTCCTCGCACAAGAGGCAGATTTTTGCCCTCGCTTTGGCATCTTTGCGTTTCGTGACCGCATCTTCGAGGGGAGTTTCATTGGACGCAACGTCCCACAAGTCTAGGTCGGTCAAGAGGCACTCTAGAGCAAATATCCAGTTGCCAAAATTGCTCTTGCCCTTCAACTTATTAATGGAGGTTCCTGAAGAGCTCGAGGTGGAGGATGTGGTCATTTGCGATGGCGCTGGACTTTCTTGCTCTTGCTCGTTGTTCATATTAAGTTTTTCCCATAACCATTTATAAATACGAATTAATACCAGGACAAATCTCTTGTAAAGCTCACTATATTGAACAGTTACAACAATAGCAAAAGTTACGTAAAAGCAAGACAAGTTATATAACAGTAAAAAAATTGCTGACAGGGTGTTCAGTTTGAAGTTCAAAACCAAGGAGGTTTAACATCCTTCACTCGCCAAATACAGGGCTCCGATTTATATAATAAAATAAATTCTTCCAAAATTGCATTTCGTTTGCGAGACATAATTATTGCGTAATGACGTACATAAATTGCCCAAACGACGACCTATCCACCTGTGCATTTGGTGGATGACTGAAGCCCGCCTGCTCCACACGTTCAGTCTTGCTTGCGCAGGCGAACTGTGCAAGCATAACCGAGCGACAAAAATATCAAAATTTATATTTTTAATTTTGCTTGCGCAGGCAAGAATTTGTGTCATACACACGTTCAGTTATAACCTAGCGTGTGTAGCCGGCTATACCCTTCAAACCTACCTAACCCATCCAAGTCGGTGTGCCCAGGATTTCCGTGCTCGCTGCGCTCGCACCCGCCCTGAATTAAGGTGCCCTATTTAAATTGTACATTAATATAATAATTAATTAAGTTTTTTCCAATAAAAATGATTTGGAATTTTATATCAAATGAGTATTATAATCTTATAATTATTCGTTCAAATAAAGGTTATGTGACACGAATGTTATATGAAAATAACGTTATGTCTTTTGAAATAAGATTATCTGTTTTTATACGAAATGAACCGCACCCGGGAAAAACCCCTTGTTTATTGTGCTTCACTTTAGATGAAAAAATAAAATAAATTTTTTAGTATATAAATGTGTAGGTATCATTGTATAATTAGACTGTGAATGTTAAAATAGACCCCTGATGATGCTCATGTGAGCGAAACCGATTGGGTTTTACCCATTAAATATTGTGAAACAAGTTTACAAGTGTATTTAAAACTATGACCGTACAGGCATTTTTATGGTCTCCAATAACGAATCTGACGACAGTATTGAAAAATGTAATCATTAAATCTGTTGCTTGTTATTTTTCAGATGCATGTTGGTTGGCGTTGAAGGAGCAAAAGTAAAATTTATTAACGACGAGCATAACTCCAAACTTTTTTTGAATGCGCAGACAAATTTTGCCTAGTGAAGGCTTTGCAAGCAAATCTGTTTATAACTGAAAATTTTATTTTGGAATGCAGAAATGGAACAACTATTGATGAATTGTTAATTTATGAACACATAGATTGCAAAAGGTTCGTATGTTTTTATATATTATACAGGTACTTAGTTAGTATTCATTGGTGGAGCTACGTTAAACTCACGAAAGACCACTCCGTAAATCAAGTAATTTTTTAATTTCTTTGCCACCTGAAAGCTATCTAGCTGGGTAAATTATCTTCTTACCGACTGAGTGCTTGTGTCATATTATAAGTACATAACTCTGAATTCGGAAATCTTAACAGGTTTCCCGTAAACTCCATAGAATATCTTCCCTGCACGTGTTGCTGGGCAGGCCCAAAGGATGACAGCGGACTGCCGCGGCGTTGGCCTTAACGCCCGCCGGATAACCTGCTGAGCTTGCAAAACCTGACCAAACTGCTTGCATCACATAACACCATCTCTGCGCTGCCGGAAATGCTGCCGAATACCCTCAAAGTAAGCATTTTTGTTTATACTTTATAATAATTTCAGCCGAAATACTTCCAGTAATTGAATTGGACCAAGGCGTCCCCCAAAGATCTTCGTAATGATCTGTACTATCCGCATCCAGCTGTGTACAATTTAACAGCAAACTTGCACTCACCGAACTAACCGTCAGCCTCTAGTCCTCTAATTGGCCAGTTATACAGGTGAAAATGCTTATACCTCATAAACATCATTTCAGCCTTTATGTTTATTCTGACAGTTGCTGGACCTATCAGGAAACAACATTCGAGACCTGAACAGACCCGCACTGTTTGCAGTAAAGGGCATGCGCTGGCGACTGTCTGGTAACCCCTTATCCTGCAACTGTCACAACGAGCAGTTACTAGATATGTTAAGGAACCGAATTCACCAGGCAAGTAAATATTAGATATAATCTTTAATACGAATTTGACAGCTCCTTAGCCTTATCGATAGTGTGCTTGCCATCGAAGCAAAAGGTTATAGGTATTGTATGTAATTACTTATACTTATATTTTCTATCTTGTTGCGATGTCCCACTAATTATTATTTTTTATTTTTGGTCGACGTCATATTATAATAAATAAGAAGGTATGCCCTTTTTGCTGGTGATCCTAAAATTTACCACACCATGAACTCTCAATTGAAATAAATCTCTTGGCAAAGCGAATGAAATATAATACATTTGTAACGTAAATCAAACAGAATGGTATTGAATTCTAACAAATTATCATATCGAGGGGTGCCTGGTAAAACCCGATAAGTGCTCAAAATGTGATTCTGAGATAATCGAAGTTAAAGTTTTGATGCCGATTTACCATACCTAAATCTTGTAAAAAGTAAAGTAAAAGTAAGTAATAAATTGCAGAATATATTCTTAAATCAAGTTTCATTAATTACAACTTCAAATTGTATTTACTTTTCCTATAAAAAATGTTTATTTTGAGTAAGGTGCATACTTAAAGGGTTTTAGAACGGAAACAAAACTAGTTTTTAGGACTTATACTTGATATTTTTCTTTGAAAAACATCTTCCATCATCATCATTAGAGCCACTACTTACTTAAAATTATCAAAAAAAGAAATAATTGTAATCGTCATCATCAGTATCTAGCGCAGTTTCATTATTATCGTTTTTAAGCTTTAAATCCAGCGGTGAAGTTCTTCCGGAATGATCTGTTTCGCGCACATAGTTTATAAATGTAGCTGTTAGCGACACTTATTGAGAGCTAACTACAGTATAAAGGTTCCAGTCCTTGAGGCAACTTAAAATTAACAGAAGGTGGGTTTAATTATCGTTTCTGGTCTCAGGTGTGATTCTGAGACCTATAGGGCCTGCCCCCGTTACACCTTTCGGCATTCAGGAAACTTTCTGCTCCAACAGCCATTGGTTCTACGGGCAATCTCGCCTACTGTCACTTAAGTTTAGCAGCTCTTTTGGCTATGTCGGTTACTTTAGTTCGTCTGCGGATCTTATCATTCCTAACTCGATCGCGCAGGGAACCTTCAAGCACAGCCCTCTCCATTGCTCTCTGAGAAACTTTGGGCCTTCTTAAGAGGCTCATTGTTAACGACCACGTCTCGGATCTGTTTCGAAGTCATAACTGGCATGGCAACACACATTGTTCAAAGACCTTTGACTTGAGCTGCAGTATTTGGGTTGAAAACATGATGGCAACTTTCCGAACGCTTTCCAGCTGAATGCTGAATGCTTTTTTGGAGTGGTCATTGGTAACCACTATTAGTAGTAAGTAGTTTCTACTTAGGTACATGGGCGTTCGACATTACTTTTGTTTTCTCCATGTTCATCTTCAGGAGACTATTGAGTTCATCGAGCATTGTGACCAAGTCTTCTAAGGTCTTAGCCATGAGAATAATATGTCGGAAAACTTAAGGTGAGATATGTATCCGCCATCAAAGTTGATAGTATCAACATTAATGCCTCTTCCCAATCCAGAAGCTTTAAGATAGAGAATTTAGCGGTGAAAAGTAATTGGAGAAATAACGTCTTCCTGTCTCACACCCCGCTGCAGCTACATTGGTCTGAAGTTCTGATCCTGGAGTTAAACAGGTATGGAAGCATTCTCATACAAACACCTCGATATACCGGTAGTCAATTTGGTACCTCTGAAGAGATCCCAGCACTGCCCAGATTTCTATTGAACCGAAGGCCTTCTGTAGTCCACGAACGCCATGAATAATGTCTGGTTATTTTAATGTAGCCCTTTGGGAAACCGGCTTGTTCTTGAGGCTGGAAGTTGTCAAACCTGCGCCTGAGACGATTCGTGAGTACACTCGGAAACAATTTGTAGACATGACTTGGAAGTGAGATGGGTCTATAATTCTTTAGAAGGGTTTATCGCCCTTTTTAATAAAGAAGACCACCACATATCTGTGTCATGCCTGCGGCTTTGTACCTTCAAAGATGACAGAGTTATACAGTTTCTGAAGTACTTCCAAAACCGGTGTACCACCTGCCTTCAGAAGCTCAGCAGCTTTTCTGATATCGCCCGAGGTCTTGTTGTTTTAAAACTTTGAGAGCCATTCTAAACTCGTATCCGTGATGTCTTCGATATAGTGTCGGATTAGCCCACCTCTGGCGTCAGTTGCAGTTTGAATACTGACAGGTGTTCGTGTTGTCGTGTACAGCTGTCCATAGAATACCTTTATTTCTTCCTGTAGCTCATGCTCACATGTCACAGTTCGTTACGCTCAATGACTTCCTTAATACGATCCGTCTATTAAGACCTGTCAGCATTATCTGGGACAAAAGAACCATCCTCCATCTTCCATAACCCTGAGGATAGAGTAAGAAATATTTTTGTTTTCATTAATTGTACGACGGGTCTTTAAAAACTTGGATCCTGTTGTACGGACAGCTTTCACGAACCAATCATTGTAATCGTGCACACCTACTCCTTTTGCTTGGCTTTCAAATCGTTTTCGCAGCTCAGGATGGGTTTTCAGGGTTCTGGGTTTGAATTAACAACGGACGGAGCGTATTTCATCATTTTTATTTGTTTTTAGTCAACATGACAGTTACGGAAATTAAAAAAAAAGAATTAATGAAAGTCAAGAATAATATTTACCTGGTTTTGCATCTTATAAAATTAGTGGTGTTGATAAGTAAATTATATTTGCTAAAACCCAATAACAAATCATAACTCTACTGTTTGTAAAAAAAATTCAATATTTGTGTTTATAACTCACTTTAATGGGTTTTGCCTCTATGAATGGAGGTTATTGTTTTGTAAATACTATTTTCAAAAAGCCCATAACAAGTAATAGTTGATTCTGCTAGAAAATATTTCATTAATTTGGACGTATAACACACTTTAAAGTATTCTTCTTCTCATAAGTCCATAAAAAGGGTATAAGATATTGGGTTTTGACATAACGATTAAAGCCTTACACTTTAAATATCGATTACTGGACTACACCATTAGAAAGAGCTCGAAAAGTACTCTATGGTAGTATAAATAACTCATTTTGCCAAATTGGGGTACTTATCGGGTTTTCACAGGCGACCCTCGATATATGAGTTTCACTCCTAAGCAGCAGTTACTAACCATATAATTTTTATGTAGACGGAAATTTATAGATATTAAAATTCGCCGCCGCCGCCGCCGCCGACGCGCAAAGCTGTGGCCAGGCCCTAAATTCAGGCTTCATTAAAATAAATAGTAGAGAATTATTTGTAAGAACCATAATTTTGTTGTATAATAGCAGATTATCCAAATGACGTTTGCATACTTACTCCAGATGATCACGAACCAGACGTAGTCAATTGGAGTATACAAACGTCATTTGGAATCCTCATTCTTCTTCTCGATAGTAATTAGTCAGTCATATTTTCCCCGCCCAAAACTCTGCTACCTGGACCGCAACCTCGGTAGCCGTTAAGAGGTCCTCGAATGTGCAGCTGCTGGGGCACGGGGGCATTGCAGTAGATGGTCCATGGTCTGAGGGGAGGCGCCGCACTCACACTGGTCATTACGCAATACGCATTGAGAGTGTACCTCTTGGGCCTGGCCACAGCTTCGCGCGACCAGAGCGGCGCGAACTGCGAAGAGACCGGAGGAGGCGCGAACGGCGATGCGATGGTAGGCCACAGCTCACAGCGAATTATGCGCGATGCCACCGCGCGCCCCTCCCACCCCCTTCGCTATTCGCTAGCTAGATGCTCGTCTCGCCGCCGCCGCCGCTGGCGCGACTAGCTGTGGCCTGCTTCATACAATTATTTCCATCGCTCTTCGCTGTACACGCTGCTCGCCGCCGCCGCGCCCGCCGCCGCCGCGGGTAGCTGTGGCCAGGCGGTTTGGGAGTCGAGTCTATGCACCACGCGTTTATGAGGCATCTAGGGTTCTACGCCTCGCCTCTAGGGCTAGTACGAATATTGTAAAATATACATGATATAATTCCATGGTTTAAATCAAGAATAAATATACGATTTTTTCATACAGGTAGAAGACTACTACAATACAGAGTGCATAAATGATTACCGATTCAGAACTTTATCTGAGACTTGTGAATTGCAGAAGCTTAACGTTTCCTTAGAAATTGTGAAGAAAATCAAAGAAGATGAGGCCCGATTGGCAAAAAAATATTTAGTATCTGCAGTCTCAGTATCATTAGTGGCGGCATTTGTGCTTGCTGTAGCTGTATACTACCGGAAAACGATACAAATAATTTTGTTTTCTCGCGGATGGTGCTGTGCTTCATGCGGAAGGAAGCATCTGATGAAGATCGTCTCTACGACATCTTCCTCTCCTTCTGTCACGAAGACACAGAATTGGTGCTCGGCCAGTTGCTGCCAAAACTAGAAACCGAGTATAAGGTTTGTGTGCATATTCGAGATTGGATACCAGGAGAAATGATTCCAGAAAGTATTCGAAAATCTGTAAAAGCTTCAAAAAGAACAATGGTAATACTTTCCAAAAATTTTACCAAGTCTATATGGAGTAACATGGAGTTTGAAACTGCGTACGCAGCTAGTATGGATGAAAGACGCGCTCGAATCATTATGGTAGTACTGGATGATGTGCTGGAGTCAGAAAAATTAAGTGACGACATGCGGCATTACGTGCGATTCAACACTTACGTGCGATGGGGTGACCCGTGGTTCTGGAGTAAGCTGCGATACGCTCTTCCTCAGACTAGGCTACAAGAGGCAACACAACAACAGCAACCTGCTGGTGCAGTGCAGTTATGCTTGGATGATGCTGTCGACACAGAGGGCGCTGTTACTGAACAAGCGCCATCCTCAGATCTTGCATCATCGGGAGGAATGTCTTCTGACAATAATGATGAAGTAGAGGATCAGGCACAGTAAAAATATAGTTATCGTTTCAAGTTCACTTAACAAAGATAATCATGTAATTTTTTTAATGTGAAGTTATTCAGGTTATATTTTTTATAATGGCTCCCATAACTACATCCGTAGATCATAGCCAGGATCATCAGCTTTACGCGCCGTCCAAAGCAAGGAATCATCATTCTTTTGGGATCATCCGGTGAATCAGCCTGCAATAATCTAACCCGTCGTGGTTCCAAACCATCTCGGGATTCGGTTGACGAAAATCAAAAGGTGCAACTGAAAATTAGCATCTATCTCACTAGAGGTAGACAATAATTATACTTAGTCGTCTTCGTTTACCTGGTTCACTGTTGCGCCACATTGCACATCGTAGTACAGTATGCGTTTATTTTTGCTAGTACAAACAATCTTACTGTATTTACTTTTCTTCTGTACTTTCTGGTGTGTTGTGACACAATTGTTTGAATAAAATCTTACTCTCTTTGTCTCTTTTTCTCTCTCTCTCTCTCAAACAAACTGGGCAAAATCTCAAAGTGATTTTTGGTAGACAAGTGCCCCACCAGGATTCGAAGCCGTAGTTCCTAATAAATACTTATAAAACCCTTGATGAAGGTATTATAGAACGAACAGACTGATTCTCCGTTTAGGTAGTGTTGTGCGATGCCGTGAATATATGACCAGACACGCAAGATCTCTGTCGGCTGCAAACTGTGTATGGAAGCGAAGTTCCAGTAAGCGCAGTTGATTGGAAGCCAGGTGGGTCGCGGCCTGAAAGTAAGGATAAGCTTTTTTATATGACTTTGCTTGTGTCCGACGATCTGGTGAGGGTCGCAGAAGTCGCTGGATGCGGAAGAAGCTGGACCGATCGTCGTGGAAATCTTTGGGGGAGGTCTTTGTCTCAGCAGCATTTGGATGTCTTTCGGCTGATATGATGATAATGATGACGCTTGTGTCGCAAGAACTTGGTAAAGTCTGACCAAAAAAATAAGAAGCCTACTCTAGGGGCGCCACGTGTATATTTTTACGACTATGGCAACAATTTCCCTTATAAAATTAGTTCCATTTAAATTCCGCAATATGGGTGAGGCTTCTTATTTCTTTGGTCGGGCTTTAATTCATCATCATCGCTAGCTTAGTGGCTAGGACTGTTGTTTTCTATTCGGGATGTTAAGGTTCAAGTTTCAGCACAATCAATTCCTGGCACGAAGCAATGTGTTTTCGATTATAGAATTTATGTTTAGTCAACGCTCTTGCACTGAAGAAAAACATCATGAGGAAATCCAAAGGTTGTGTCTAAAGTTGCCCAACTCACACTAGATCAGCGTGGTCGACTAAGACCTATTCACCCTAATTCAATGTATACTCGGGCTCCTCGATCGGGACATGTATGTTGTTAACGAATTCAGTACATACCTGTACGTACTTAACCTCGAATCATGTGTAAGCCTGTAGCCTAAAGTTTTCTTCGCCACGTTGTAAGTGAAGTACAGATCTTCAAGATTGTGAAGAGGCACCCTGTAGGCAGCTTTTAAAATATCGCTTACAAACTCGCCTGAAAAAAGTTACTTAGCATTGTTAACATGTTTTTCTTCCCAACGTGCTACGCCGTGGAGGAAGCGGAGGGCTCTACGCCAAAATAGTCATTTCATCATTATACCAACGCATCTAGGGGTGGAGAAAGGCAACCTCGATCCTTGACCTAACGCGTTTCTATAGATAAAAATCAGAAAGAAGTAGTACAGGATGGTTCTGTATTGTTACTACATATTATGTTATGTTAATAGGTGCGTAACTGACCGTTTATAAGGTATCCTGAGCCAGAGGCATACTGCGGAATGACATCTTCAAAAAGCAACCACCTTGGCAAGTACCACTTGTGGTATACATTCCTGTGGAGCCGTGAGTTGTTGTGGATATATCCTGGAAATGAGGTCAAATTAATTTCGATACACATACATACAATCACATCTCTTTCCCGGAGGGGTAGGAGTAGGAGAGACCACATCCTTCCATTTACTACGACCTGGATTTACTTCTTTCACTTCATCCACATTCAATAATCTCATCGTGTATGCCCGTAGGTTTGAAGTAAATCTGACCTGACCTTTTGTCAGAACGTCCTCGATTTGTCAGGGCCGTAGCTAGGGGGGGGCATTGTGGGGCAATGCCCTACCTTGAAATCACAATGCCCTACCTTAAAAATACCAAAAAATAAGAAAAAAAATTTTTAAACATAAATTGTTTGTTTATTTATTTATTTATTTTCATGGGAAACTTACAGCCTATACATAAAAATAAATATAAAATCCGTAAATTACATTAGGCCAATTACAGGTTTCCGCCTGTAAAAATTGTTTATAGTTTGAGATAAAAAAAATCTAGAGGTCAATGATACTCGTATACATGGTGATTGATTTAGAAGCCCGTGTTCCGAGGGCAGATCAATTATGATATTTTTAACTTCCACCCTACCTGTAACCAATGCTGCCCTACCTCAAATTCGACTCTAGCTACAGCCCTGGATTTGATCCTGGAACCTTCGCCACGGACAAAGAAACACTTAAATTTCATCTATTGCACTGAAAGTTCTGTTTTTTTTATACTTTTAAATGTCAGAAGTTATAAAAAGCTCTGCTCAAACAAAGGGGGGTATTACATTGTAAAAAGATATATGATAAAAGATCTTTGACGCAAAGATTAGAAAGGGACGCAGTTATGCGTTAGAATGAGATACAGATACACCGCGCTCACTCTTGCGCATAACTGCGTCCCTTTCTAATCTTTGCGTCAAAGATCTTTGATCATATATCTTTTATAATGTAATATCCCCCAGAGACTCATTCACGTCACTCTGAAATTAATGAATAAGTCAAACAACAATAAACTAGTGGATCCGTGAGCTGCAGACCTCGCGACTCAGTCATAAAAATGAACCTAGAGATAGTTTTGCTGTTATTTACCGAGAGATGGCGCTGTTAGTTTTATTTTTATTTTTTTATTTTATTTTATTTATAAAGATCACCAACAGAGTATACAACAATACATTAAAATTATAAGACGATCACAAAATACAGCTAATTGCTACTCCAATTATAGGTGATAACAGCATGCAAACAGTTAAAACAATTTAGTTACAATAATAATCAAGGTAAATTTCTGTAGTGCCCAGCTAGCTATTCCCGTACTCAAACAATGTTTATTGTCACATCTGAGCGAATTTACACTACACAGCCTTTACACCCTCACCTAACTAAAACTATTATATATAAACTAAGTTTTGCATACAATATCTAAAATCGTTTGTTGAAAGAAATTCAGTCTTGCAAATTCAAACTCCTTATTTCAAAAACAGCTCACCAATTATCTGTGAGTTAACATTTTCCTTCAAGACTTCTTTTAGGATCCAAGGATTGATCACCACGTCGTCATCCAGCTTGTAAAGAAACTGAACTCCAGGGCATCTGTCTAAAGTCCACTTCAGCATGAGAGCAGTCTTCAAAGTTAAATTTTGGTAGTGATCTTTGAAATCGTATACCACCATGTCACTGTACTGTTTCGCCTCTACGTAATTGTCTATCTAAAACAAAGAAACATCTTTCATACTAACCCCCTGGCCACAGCTTACGGCGATGAAGACAAAGGGTAATTTTTCTAGGTCACTTGACCATGTTGATAAGCAACGGTGGTTGTAGCACTTGATCGACACTGCTGGATGTCAAGAGTAATGTCAGAGGAGAGTGAGAGTTCTCGTTGAGTGGCAATAGAGAGTTAGTTGAAGATCTCATAAGATCAGAAAGAATTTACCGCTGTGTGTGTCAACGGCATGATTCATTCTCGTTTTTTAGATTCGTTATTGTGAAATCTTTTCCTAAAATGAACTTTGACAAGCCACCCCCTACTAAAGTGAATATAATTGTGAGGAGAGAGCACTAAAAGAAAAGCATTATGTCAATAAAACATGACTTGACTCTCTCTATTCTCTCTCTCTGGACTTTTGACTGGTCTTGATATTCGACCTAACTATTATGCGATTTTAGTGACATGAAAGACCACATTCACAAATTTTAAAAATCTCAAATCAACAAAATATTTTCCTTGAAACAGATCGTGTTTTATAATTTCAAATGCTAAACCGTTATAATGGGCGGTCCTGTATAAAAAAACCTCACCAGCTGATCATCATTCTTCGTCCCATCCAGTCCCAGGATGAAGTAGGTAGGTAGATGCTTCCCCCAGGTATTCCTGATGGCTTCCCGGTGGTCCCAATGACTCGGTGAACTGGTCACCAAGGCTAAAACTGGCACCTCGTCCACTGTAGTGCAGGGTACTGAAGATGGCTCTATGAGGAGTTCTCTGAAAGTATCAAGGTTATTTCCATCATTCGTAAATAGCCCATATATGATTATGTCTCTGTTAGTGATGAAAGAGACTCGGGTCCTTTAGTCGTTTTTAATACGACTCGCCTCTTTTTACAAGACTGTAGCTGTTAGTCTTAACTAATACGACTCAGTCGGTTAACGTATAGGACTAGAGACTAAAACGACTTAAATGACTTAAACGACTTAAAAGTTAAGGCGACTGCAGTCCTTTAGTCCTTTACAAAAGAACTGGCGCTGCATGTTAAATAATAATTATTGTAATTATAAATAAATATAATTGTAATTATAAAAAAAAATAAAGCAAACAAGCAAGTACCTACTAGTTTCATCAACACACGTCAAACGACTCACGACTCCCCAAGCAATGAGTCGCCAGTCTTTTAAGTCCTTAAGCTGTTTAAGTAACGACTCAGTCGTTTAAGTTAAAAGACTCGACTAAATAGGCTAGTCTTATGACTAAAGGTTGGAGACTAAAAGACTGAGTCAGTCGTGAGGCGTCAAAAATAAGGCGAGTCTTTATTAAAAGCCTTAAAAGACTGAGTCTCTTTCATCACTAGTCTCTGTAGATAGGCTCGAGCCTACCTTGGATCAGGGCTAATAGGACTAAAGCCGATTACGCTGGACCAGTGTGAATTTTTCGACTTCTTCATTTAACCTTTGAATTTCTTCGCATTTGCTTTCTTGTTTTACTCTTTTATGAGTTAGTACCTACTTCAGTAGATGCGTTTTTATTTTAATTTGGTAGCGTACAAAACAATTTTCGTCTGTTAAATGGCGTGTGACCAAATAATACTAGCTGCGACCAAACACAACCAGTTCATTGAGTCTGCAGGTTTCCTTCACCGTAGAGCGCCGTGTATCAGCGGTCACGTGATCGCTTTCCATCGTCATAACATTATTTCACGGCACCGTACCCTAGTCGGTAGTGTGCTTGCCTTCGAAGCAAAGGTTTGCGGGTGCAAAACCCGCCCAGGGCAAACATCTGTGTGAACACTTGTTTTTGCCTTGTGTCTGGATGTTGTATACCTACCTATAATTTATACGTTTACGATGATACCCATAGTACTGACTCTGCCTAGTTTGGGGTCAGATAGCCGTGTGTGAGATGTCCCACTTATTTATTTATATTCATAATCATACTTAATTATATACTGTTACTAACATATGGTCCAGATAGTGGCTGAGGCTCCTGTTCCGTCGAAAATGGGAGAGGTTATCTGGAGGCGATGGGATGTCCAGGGTAAAGAAAGCCGAGATGTGCCAAGACATCCAAACCAGGAATACGTACAGAGGTATTGAATATAATGGGTGGATGCGACGCACTCCTGTAATCATTAATAGTGACGAATGAACTACAGAATACCCTAGTAACTGGTAAATAAATACCCTTCTGGTAATAATGACCCTTCAAGTACCAATGCCCGTACCGGCCGACGGGAGCGCGGCCAGAATCAAAATAGTACCTAATTCGAGGCAGAATCCACCTCAGGCGTCGTCTCCTTCACGATATTTTTCCGTATCAACACGCTAGGCCGAGGTCCGAGGCTCCCTCTCCCCGCCCCTAGAGACGCGTTGGTACGTACATGACTACTCTAGGGTAGAGCCTTCCGCTCCCCCGCAAGTCCCGTGAAGCTTGATTCGTCGTGCTTTTTCGACACAATCAAGGTCAATTCAAAAAAGAAGACGATTGACCGTGCACACAAAGTTATTAATTATCATCATCATCATCATCATTTCAGCCGAAAGACGTCCACTGCTGGACAAAGGCCTCCCCCAAAGATCTCCACGACGATCGGTCCTGCGCTGCCCGCATCCAGCGGCTTCCCGCGACCCTCACCAGATCGTCGGTCCACCTTGTGGGGGGCCTGCCCACTCTACGTCTTCCGGCGCGCGGTCGCCATTCGAGAACCTTTTTGCCCCAACTGCCGTCGGTTCTACGCGCAATGTGCCCAGCCCACTGCCACTTAAGTTTAGCGATTCTTCGGGCTATGTCGGTGACTCTGGGATCTCATCATTTCTGATTCGATCACGCAAGGACACTACAATTAATTATACTTGATCTTGTAATACTTTTTACAGAATAACACAAGTACATAAATATGTCAATAATCATTTTTAAATCCATTTATGTACAATAATGTACATTATCTATCATTTACTTCTTAACACTAACAAGTAAAATATGTTATAAATTTCTTATGCCGGATCTTAGACCACTACTGACACACGTTGATAGCGTTATTATGATATGAAATAAACCATATAATAATATTTAAATTACCTATAACATTCTAACTACTTTATTATCCACCTTTCCTTCCCTACTGTCTTAAAGGTATTTATATACCAACTAGCTTTCCGCCCCGCGGAACCGCCTGCGTTAACAGGTTTTCCTAGTGTTTCAGCTGGTGCTATAAAAAAAGCGGCCAAGTGCGAGTCGGACTCGCCCATGAAGGGTTCCGAATCAGCAAGTAACATAATATAAAAGTTCTTGTAGTTCGTTGTAACTTTGATCGATGTTTTAGTAATAGTGGAAGGGAAATTGCGGTTTACGATTTATGACGTATTAAAAAAAACTACTTACTAGATCCCGTTCAAACCAATTTTCGTTGGTAGTTTGCATGGTAATGTACATCATATATTTTTTTTAGTTTTATCGTTCCCTTATTTTAGAAGTTAGAGGGGGGGGGACACACATTTTACCACTTTGGAAGTGTCTCTCGCGCAAACTATACAGTTTAGAAAAAAATGATATTAGAAACCTCAATATCATTTTTGAAGACCTATCCATAGATACCCCACACGTATGGGTTTGATGAAAAAATTTTTTTTGAGTTTTAGTTCTAAGTATGGGGACCCCCCAAAATTTATTGTTTTTTTTCTAATTTTTTGTGAAAATCTTAATGCGGTTCACAAAATACATCTACTTACCAAGTTTCAACAGTATAGGTATTATAGTTTCGGAATAAAGTGGCTGTGACATACGGACGGACGGACAGACAGACAGACAGACAGACAGACAGACATGACGAATCTATAAGGGTTCCGTTTTTTGCCATTTGGCTACGGAACCCTAAAAAGCGGCCAAGTGCGAGTCGGAATCGCCCATGAAGGGTTCCATAGCAGCCAGTAACATAATATAAAAGTTTTTGTAGTTCGTTGTGACTTTGATCGATGTTTTAATAATAGTGAAAGGTAAATTGCGGTTTACGATTTATGACGTATTAAAAAAAAACTACTTACTAGATCTCGTTCAAACCAATTTTCGTTGGAAGTTTTCATGGTAATGCACATCATATATTTTTTTTAGTTTTATCATCCTCTTATTTTAGAAGTTAGAGGGGGGGGGACACACATTTTTCCACTTTGGAAGCGTCACTCGCGCAAACTATTCAGTTTAGAAAAAAATGTTATTAGGAACCTAAATATCATTTTTGAAGACCTATCCATAGATACCCCACACGTATGGGTTTGATGAAAAAAATTTTTTGGAGTTTCAGTTCTATGTATGGGGACCCCCTAAATTTATTGTTTTTTTTCTATTTTTGTAAGAAAATCTTAATGCGGTTCACAGAATACATCTACTTACCAAGTTTCAATAGTATAGGTATTATAGTTTCGGAATAAAGTGGCTGTGACATACGGACGGACGGACAGACAGACATGACGAATCTATAAGGGTTCCGTTTTTTGCCATTTGGCTACGGAACCCTAAAAACAATCTATTATTCAGGATTCAGGGTTACAACTTGTAAATGGTTTCGCCCATAGAGGTAAGTTTTATTTTTTGCTTCAATAGTTTCACCACATTTTGAGGGCAATGCAGCTCCCATAGCTTCTAGAAGTAAGTATTTCAATTATTTAAGAAAAAAATTAGGATCGTAATTTTTTTTCCTTCATGTTTATAGCTATTTTGACGGCCCCATAGCCTAGTTGGTAGTACGTCTGCCTACTGAGCACAGGGTCGCGGGTTCGAATCCCGCCCAGGGCAAACATTCGTGTGATGAGCACTTGTGTTTGCCTTGTGTCTGGATGTTGTATATTTATATATGTATGTATATCAGCTGTCTGGCACCCATAGTACAGGCTTTGCCTACTTTGGGGTCAGATGGCCGTGTGTGAGATGTCCAAAAAAAAAAGCTATATCTTTTATTTTCTCAAACTCACCGAGATACAGCTTCCGTAGATTCCTTCTGCTTTTAATTGTAGGTAGTCTAATTTTATGCATACTTTTGTGAACTACTATAATATACCTACTTAAACATTAGAGCATATGGTTTATTTTTGCAGAGCCTCAGTCACTGTACCTTCTTCATTCATATCACAAAATTGTTCTATTTTTTGGAATCAACATTATTAAATTTTTCACACTGTACTTAATTGTCTTTGTTTTTTTTTAAATACACTTGCCAGAAAATAGTACCTATTGTAGGTTTTGGTTTTTTAGTTTTATGCGTAGGTACCGCAGCTACGTACGTATTCACTACGAAAAATTAACTATTATTTTATTGTTTTATTATGTACCAGTCAAGGCAAACTTTCGAATAAAAAACAGTAGTATTTAACTACGTAATTAAAAGTAAAATATAATAACACTTAGAAAAAGAAGTAAGTACCTACACTTAATTTCTTAGTTTATTTTTTCTTTTTTCAAAAAACTAATGCGCAACTTTTCGCGAGTCTGTCTGTCAGGAAAGGTTAAAAGATGTGAACTAAAATGCATAGACTTGCAGCTGCAGTAGTGTTAATATTACTAAAACAAACTTTAACAGCAGAAATCGGGGCGCTAAGATGTTGCACAAACTGTAATGAACTCGAAATGAAGACGTACATTCAAGATAATTGGTTTATTAGCTTTTGTTTAACCAAAGAAGAATGCTGCATTTTCCGACGAATTTACAGTAGACAGCACATGCGGCTGGGCACTCGCGTTACGAAATTCGCTCCTACAGTTGCGGAATAACGGCGATCTCAAGATGAGAATATCTAGCTGTATGTGCCAGGTAAGTGCCTAACTGTACAGAAGCCATAACTTGGGGCCGGACATTTGCCCCTACTGCTACGGAAACTACCCTGAAATCTGGGTGAATAGGCCTTCATCGACCGCGCTGGCCCAGTGCGGTTTGGTTCCCCTTCAGGTAACAATGCCCGTACCCGCTGGCGGGGGCGCGGCCAGAATCAAAATCAAAACTGATCAAAGACGGAGCCCCTCAGGCGTCGTCTCTTTCACGATGTTTTTCCGTATCAACGCGATAGGTCTTGTTTCGAGGCCCTCTCGAGCTGCCCCTAGTCGCGTTGGTATATGACTACTCTGGGGTAGAGCCTTCCGCTCCCCCGCAAGTCCGGTGAAGCTTGATCCGTCGTACCATCGACACAAGGCAATTAAAAAAAAAAGGTTGGTTCACTGGTTTGTTTAGGTTTCCTAACCACTTCACCGGACTTTCAGTGAAGCGAAAGGCTCTATCTACCCCAGAGGGCCACCTATCGACGCTCTTAAGACACAGCATAAGTCCATTTAAAAAAAAGAAACGTGTGACATTTTAGTCACGCGGTGTAATGTTATGTGACTAACACGATGATTCCAAACATAAACTACCTAAACACAGTGTCGAGTCGTTTTACTGAAATTTTAACTAAAGTATAGTGTCAACAGAGTAGGATCAATCGCTATGGAGATCTTTGGCACTTTGGGGGAAGCGGTAAGCTTTGAATCCCGGCTTAGTCATTCATGACTACTCTGAAGTGTAGCTTTTCGCTCCCCGCAAGTCCGGTGAAGCTTGATTGGTCGTATCCACAGGGTCAGACGGCTTGTTTTCGATATACAAAAAATAAAATAAAAAAGTAAAAAAGAAAACTGGCTCAGCAAATACTGAACGGACATGCTCAGTCGGTTTTAAGCATCTTATCCAAAGAAACATTTCTCGGAAAAGAAAAAAAAATTCAACAGTTTCATAAAAAATTGTATTCATTTTCACCAGACAGTTTGAATAGAGTTCACAAAAAGTAACTAAGATGTTGACCGGGGATACAAGGTACCACCATGCAAAATTTCATTAAAATCCATCCAGTATTTCCAGAGATTAGCGTGTACAAACAGACAGACAGACTGATTTTTTTTTTTTCAAAACTTGTATTTTTGTGTTCAGCTACACTCCCTTTATCACCTACAATCAGTTTTTTGAAAAAAAAATCAATGTACAGACACGCCGATTCTTCAGTTTTATTATAGTAGGTATAGATAGAAGAAGATAGAAGAAGAAAAGTTTCTTGGGATAAGTTGAATGTTTTGACTGAGCATATACATTGAGTTTTTTATTTACCACAGAATAATACACCGTGAAATTTAACTGGTTGTTTATCTGCAACATAGTGGTAGTACCTACTCATGAAACTGAACAACTTTCCGGAAAAAAATTTAATTACACGATTGTAAAATTTAACTTTTTATAAGTACTAAGTGACCGGTCACGTGACTGAAGTTTATACGAAGGTTAAAAATTATTTTTGAGATTTCAACCTATGTTCCTTATAGAAAGTTATTCACTTTCATGGGAACCACTTTTTCACGGTGTGTACCTAATAGCTTTTACTGAGACGTACATATTTTTTTAATACGCGTACAAAAACGTACAATAAACGAACAATTGTTGTCATTAATTTCAGTAAGAATTAAGCTAGGGCGCTGTCAGGAACCATCACGCGAGCCTTCACATAACTCTGTATAACTAGGTACCTACCTACTTACATTATTTTCTCACGCGGCGTTTTTCGCGTATAAAATATTATCATTATGTCTTAATCTTTAAAAAGCATAAAAACGACGATAAAACATAATTATTGGGTATTCATATACGATATTACCTCCTGCCTATTGTTCGTAAGGTCACCACCACAGCACAAATAAATCGGTCCTGCTCGGCCCACATCTAACGGCTTCCCGCGACCCTCACCAGATCGTCGGTCCACCTTGTGGGGGACCTGCCCACGCTGCGTCTACCGGCGCTCGGCCGCCATTTATAAAAATTTCTTTAATTTTTCAAACTATAGCTTCCCGCCGCGGCTCCGACGCATCATCCCGCGGTTAAAGCACCGTATACCGTAGTGTAACTCCATACAAAAGTGTCATTTTGGCGCGCTTCGAAATCTCGGGGTACTTCGGGGTGCAAGCACCCAAAACAGTCAGGGTTGTAGCGCGCTCTTTCAAATGGGCGTAAAATAGCTATTTAAGTATTTTTTGCGAGATTTAGAGAAACAAATAATAAAACAATGCCAAATTACAGGAGATATTGTTCCGTGTATGGATGTTTATATTCATCAAGAAATAAACCAGAATCTCATATTTTAAATTACCAAGTGAGTCGGTAAGGTTAAGATTTATTGTTTACAATTTATGTATTAGTGTTTTGAGGTTTTTTTAAACTTAGTAACTGGTAAATAAGAATGTACCTACCTACTTCTTGTAGCTATCTATTAAAGTAATCGGAGTCAGAGGTACATATTTCTCTTCTGTGGATAAAGCGCGAGAGATTGAAATATTGTGTTTATTTCGATGCTGTTATATTCAAAATAAATCATTTTAATAAAGCCTGACTAAAGAAATAAAAAACCTCGCCATATTGTGGATTTTCAATGGAACTAATTTTATAATTGCCATAGCCGTAAAAATATACACATTGCGCCCCCAGAGCAGGTTTTTTATTTCTTCGTTCAGGCTTTACGTCTTTATGTAATTATTTGCAAACTTAACAAGTGGTCAAGAAAAACAGTCAGTGTTCAACCCTACAGCAAGTCATTCATTCATTCGTTCAATCTCAGAAAACCGCGAAGTTACCCTACTGTAATGTACGTAGTACATACTATATTTATACTGTGGTTAAAGGTACTGTTACTCAGAATGTAGCTTTCTAATGGTGAAAGAATTTTTGAAATCAGCACAGTACAGTAGATTTTGAGTTTATTCATTACAAACATACACACACACACAAAAATATAAATCTTTCCTCTTTATAATGTTAGTAGGTATGATTTTATAATGTATAGTTTATATGGTGCGAGTGTTGAGAGTTAATATAGGTAGGTACGTACTAAAATAAAAATTGTATTTTATTTTGTAGTTCATTGTATACGGATAATTATCCATTTATTGTTAATCACGGTCAATTAATTTCACGGTGTATTCAGTATTAAGAGTGTTAATTATTAAAATAAATAAAGTGATTTTATGAACGTTATTAGAACAAACAAAAAACAAACATAACGTTATAAAAAATAATATTCTTTGGCTTAAACAAAATTAAATACTTTTGGATAGTTTAATCGCAAAAACAGTTAAGGTTCTTTATACGATATTTTAAAGTAAATAAATACAGTTTGAATTGGCAACACAATGAATTTACAAAATATTGTGTACAATTTTTGGATCGGAAGCCGCTGGATGCAGGCCAAGCAGGACCGATCGTTGTGGAGATCTTGGGGAAGGCTTTTGTCCAGCAGATGTCTACAGGCTAAATAAATTAAATGCTGTCTAGTTTATAGATCGTAAAGACTACTGAGATTGGTCGGAACCACACCAGACGATCCTGCGATCGACGATTCGGATGTGTGAAGCATGGATCATGATTGTACTGGTCTAGAACTTTTTTGCGATGTTGCTGCGCCGCTCTGACACACTCCAGCCTATCCATAATCCGCTTACAGATTAATTCTCATTCATTATTGAGTCTTGAGCACGCGCTCTGCAATAGGCCTGTGTCCTTAAAAAATGTAATTAGTCCGTCTTTTAGATTATTCAAAAATAAGGGACACGTATTTTTTTATTTGTAAATCGGACCAAAAATTACAAAGATATAGCCCATTAAAGTAACGTGTGACGTCACACCGTGCTACATTTGATAGCACTAAGTGACGTCACACGTAACTTTAATGGGCTATATCTTTGTTATTTTTTGTTTAATCGAAAAAAGAAAAAATACGTGTCCAATATTTTTTTATAATCTAAAATACGGACTAAATAGAATGTAATTATTTTGACCCTGGACACAGGCCTATTCCCGTACACACCAAGGGGCAAAAGATAGAGGCACCTTTACCAATGGATCGTTCGCGCTCGTCCTGTGAAGTTTCTTCGGCGGATTCTTCTCCACAGCAGCGCACACATTGCGCGAACCTGCCAGTTCTGTTCAAACTAATATCGCATCGCCTTTTCAAATTTTAAGAGTTTTTTCCTCATTTGTGTGAGACGAGGCCAGCCTTGGTTTGAGCAAGACTTATTAAGTTCATTTGACGTCGAATAAGGATTTTAAAAAGCTTTTGATTTTTATTGACTTTGGTTTGATTCAAAACGTCCATACCAAACGCTCCTGCCACGCACTATCGGATCGTCTGTTGTGGTTCCGGCTAACATTTAAAATTAACACTAATAATACTCTATTCCTCGTCGGAAGGTTGCTTCACCCAAAAGCCCCAAGGGGCGTAGCCGTCGTGCTTCGTCGGTCCTCTGTACACTTTGATTTGAACTCTCCCGACGTCATCTGGGAAAGACAATTTATAAACATTTAACATGCTCAGTGGTAAAGAACCAGAATGAAGTTAGATTCTAGAATAAGTTGTACCGACTACCGATACGAATGAGATGTGCTATGAAGATGTGCAGCACGAGCTATGCTATGCATCGATACCACACCCCTCGATACACAAGTCCGGTGAAGCTTGATTGGTCGTACCTTTTCGACACAAGGACAGGTCAATTAAAAAAAATCCCTCGATAGTAGGGAAGCAGCGAGGGCACGGAGGGCATAGCACACAAAACTTACAAATTGAATAAGATATTAATACAGAAACAAAATAAATAAAAAGTCAAATAATAAATCAAGAAAATAATATCCTACATCGCCGGATTTCCGAAAAAAGAAATATTATGCGAGTAATATTTTTTTAATGGATAACGGCGCCACTTTGTGTTTGTATTAGGAAGCCCCTTAAAACTGAAGATTGCTTGTTTTTAAACGAGCAAATTGGTCTTCACCTTTCTTATCATCAGCTTGTTGCTCATCTTCGTCATCGAACTCCTGAGGTCTGGCTACGACGAGTACCACGAACGCCAACAGCAAAATGAATCTCCAAACGCCTGACTGAAAGGTTTGAGCAATGAATGTAATGATTGTTGCTATTGCTTAAATGGCAGGCGTTTTAAACTATGGCCAAAACGTATGTAATAAAAGGAGATAAGAAAAATGCCGAATATATACGAGTAGAACACAAAATACATCATTAGAATTTTTCTGGGGACTAGTAAGTAATTAAAATAGTTAAATATCAGAGTGGTGTGCTAGCACAAAGTATGTACATATATGATACTTTGTGCTAGGTTTACTAGTGTTGTCTAGGAGAAAGTAGAATAGAACTAAAACCACAGAGTAAATATTAGTACTAGGTACTAAAGATTAGAGGACATTTTTTGGAGGAAAATTCATTGGATGGACTATTTAAACTATAAAAAAGTACACCTAATAGAATAAATAAAAAATGTTCTTTTTGTCACAGAGAATAAATATACTTCTCATCAAAAAAATCGAAACACTTCCGTTTTCATTTTTCATTTATTCCTAAATGTACACATTTTTCTGATAATCCTGACAAAACGTAAACTTGCAAGGTGTTTCGATTTTTTTGATGAGAAGTGTATATTCTCACCAGTTAAATTTTTCCAAATTGTATTTTGTGAATCTTCTTCTTATCGTGTCGATGACAAATTCCTTAGATAATTTTGGCCCAGTACCTAGCTACTTCAACTGCATTATCTGTGGCATCCATCAGGTCCTGCTGCGAGTTTTGTGAATATTGATGTTGATGGAAATAGAATGGCAGATTAAATTGAAACCAAACATAATTTAAACCTAAAGCTTTAATAACTAAAGAAATTATTCTACAAAGTAATACACATTATTTACAACAATTTAAAATAGCTCAGATATAATTCTACAATTAAGATTAAACAATTCTTATTTTGATATTTTATTTGGAACACAAATAAGTCCAACTCATGAATTTTTGCCTGTAACTGTTGACTCCTTGGTAATTCACACAATATCGCAATAAATGTTGATAAAACTATTTCCTAATCTAAAACTACAATCTTCTATGCTTGATCATCAAATTTTAGCTTCCGAAGTCTCTGATTCATGTCCACTGTCCGTCGAAACAGTCTGTCCTGGACTGGGCTTTGCCTCATCTTCCTCATCGTCACTCAATGACGAGCAATCAGACAAATCTGCATCGATCCACAGCTTCTTCTTTTTAGGCTTAGTCTTCTCTTCTTCAGCTTTGCGTTTCAGCCCACTGGTGGACGTTCCCGCAGCATTCCAGCCAGCATCAACGGCAGCGCTGACACGCTCTGGTAATTCCTGGCGCTCTCGCTCATACGACGGGTTTAGATTCACTTCTATTCTAGGTTCAGCCAGCAAACGCTCCAGTTTCTTTTGTTTTCTCTCAACAGCTTCGCGCTCGCGGTCTTCTTGCCCTTCCAGCCACTTCCTCAGACGTTTCTCTTCGTTGATGTCGCGGAGGCGTCGACCAGAGAGATCACGGCACGCCTCGCGGTTGGTAGTCTTCTCAATTTGAGCTCCAATGGCTCGCAACATAGAACCGAAACCGCCCTTCCCTCCAACGAGTTTCGTACATACCCTGACCACATTTTCTTGATCGTTCAGCAGAAAATCGTTGCTAACAAGCTTTCCGTTGATAGTCACGTACAAATCTTCGCAGGGAATTCCATAATGTTGAGAAATTTTCTTTTTCAAGTATGCGACGTCGTGGCACTTGATATTGGGTTCAAAATGGTCTTCAAAGTAAACTTGGTAGGGCATTTTGAGATTTTTTATATTAAAGGCAAATCAGAGGATTCAACTAGTGGTGATTTTCTTTAGAAACAGCACAAAATAAATAAATACCTACGCACGTACGCAAGCTTTTCATTGAATGAATGAAATGAATGAATGAAATTTTTCAAATGACACATGAGGACACATTCAATCATCATTCATTTTTTTTTTTTTTTTTTTTTAGTTTCTTTCTCCCTTATGGGAAAGGCAAAGGGATCTAAGCCCATACAGCCTAGTCTTTAGTAGTTTCTTGCATTATCCAACTTCAGTCATTATTCTTCAGTTTCATTTCGTCGTCTTTAGTAATTTCTTGCATTTAACCGTCTTCAGTAGTTTCATTTCTTGTTACGGGATCATTGGAATGCAAGGGTGGTTCTTACATTCCAATGATACTGAAGTTTAACGCGGGGTATCAAACCAGAAACAGCTAACCACTCATTATTTCTCACTTTCATTGAATAGTTCTTCTTTAACGGCACATTATCGCACTAATTCCACCATATTAACACCACAATTACCATGAAAAACTAATTTTAAAAAGGACGAAACAATGAACCCGCCATTTCCTCTCGTCAATCATCATTCAATCAATCAATCAATAGATAAACTTTTTTTTTTACTTAAATCCAATGACAGTAGCAAGGCATAAGCCCATACAGCCTTATCATATCTTTGTAATTTCAACAAGATAATCCACCTATTCCACAGCCACAAAAAGGGAAAAAAGCGCACCACGCGCCGCTCGCCACGCCACTCCGACAATCAGTTTTACCCCTCGCCTGACTCTCCCTTAAAGATGTTTCACATCAAAAACTAACTTGAACATTATTTCTTATTATTTTTCGCGCAACATTTTGTTACAGAAATACATTGTGTACCTACTAAAAATCGTTTGGTCAATTAGTTTGTTTGTAATCAACAGGAATCCTTTCCGATAAAATAAAAAATAACGTAAAAAATATTGGTACTTACTTTGATAACCATTTCGAACTAATTGGAATAACACTAGTTTCTTTGAAATCTTATTACAGAATAGTCGAAATAACAGAGGCTAAGAACTTTTATAAGTTTTCCATTTTTCTCTTTTTATAATTCGCTACATCAATCTCTAATTTTACGCTCTACTGCTCATTTCACTTAACAATGAAAGTGAAAGTGCCGGTCGGACGATGCCGTTGCCAACTGATGAACGTAAAGAAAATAATTTTAAGAAAGGAACACAGAACACATCACACAGCAGCGTCGCAGTAGTAAGTAGATAGTAAGCAACTGTTGTAATGTAATTTAGAGAAGAATAGGTACATGATTTTATTTTTCTTTGACTTTAATGTACGATTAAGTGTAAGGTAAGCTATCGTGTACCGTGATCATAGAATATTGCAAAACTTATATAACCCTAGAATCGTACAGTAGTTAGCACATGCGTTATTTCATAATGCTTCACAGGGCTTATTTCATAATGCGATTATCCAGCCGCATGCGGCTCCGCCTTCTGTATAAAATACATAAATCGTATAAAATATAAATATTGTAAAAAACAACCACAACAACCTGATACCTAATTATCAATTTATTTGCAGTAAACATGGTTACATTAAGATTACCGGTTTATATAGGTGTATAATCTATGATTAAGATGATTATTCGCAGAGTTTTACATATCTCGAGCATCAATTTTGCATGCAAAAAGTATAGTGAGCTGTTACTGAGTAATAAGCACGGATGATAAATACTACGTACGTAATTTATTTATTACTAGCTTTCCGCCGCGGCTCTACCAGCGTTAACAGTTTTTTTTCATTTGGATTTGTTCCTCGAGTCATGTTCGCAACTTATCACTGCACATTTCAAAATGTTCTCCTATTAAATGTCTTATTTTCACCGGGAAAAATAATCAGCTCCGATATCCATTTGATACTAAACGAACGCGCTGAAGATATTCGGACTGTTCATATCCGTGCTTACAGTTCATACTCGATAGGCGTACTCTATCCCTCCCAGAAATTTTTCTATTTATACTCTAAGGGGCAATGTTTTTTGTAGACACAATGTTTTTTTTTTTTGCGTCGACGCTGTGCGCAACCGCACAGCGTCGACGCAAAAAAAAAACGCCGACGACACTACTATCGCGAAGTTTACTACCTGCGATAAGAAATTATACATAAACTCTATGATTACATAATGAAATGTCAACAGTTAAGACATCTTACTATTTGTATCTCTCTTTCTCTGGTTTCTTACTATTAACACTGTCACAAAGGAACTTTATGTTCTTCTCTTGAAAGACCTCCACCTGCCCCTTATAGTCTTTCCCTAACCAGCCAAGTTATCATCTCTCTATATATTTATCATCATCCTGCCTCACCTTCAGTGAGTCTAGCAATCTATACCTATTGTAATGTGACAGTATCAATGTAGTGTGCTCTCTTTACACACACTACTGAGGAACCCTCCTCAGGTTTCAATGGTAACTCTCTGTAACCATTTCTCTCTTGTAGATCTGATTCTCTAAAGTTCTTATTGTAGCTGAAATCTAGACAATACATATTTTCTGTACACCACAACGTGGCTATAAGGAATATATCCGAAATTACTTACATAGTTTAGGAAGGAAATTAACTCACCGGCTTTCCTTACGTTATCTTTAACGTTACCTCATTGCATCATCTTTACTTTATATCCAATATCTAAGTGCGGTTATTTCTCACCTCCTTGACGACCTCTCGCTACGACCGCTCGAGACCCAAGAAGCGCGTGCCGGCTGGGCGACGCTATTTAAGCGTACGTCAAACGTCACCGCGCCAACCTCACTCCGGTCGATTATAACAATTCTACCCTCAACTATTTGAGAACGTTAAAATAACTGGAAAAATCTAATCACCAGTTAACCTCTAAAAGCATGTGCCATTTCTGACACATCCAAACTCAAACTTACCAACCTAACGGCAAAGAGCCTCGTCTACATCTCTATGGTAGGTACGTTCGCAATCTTCGCGACACTCCCCAACTTCAGGAGAAAGTGTAAGCAGTCAATTATGCAGGTACTATTCTCTACCTTCTCTATTGTAACCTCACCAGTAACATCGATCTACTAAGTAAGTATTAGCCAAAAGATCTATCAAGATAAGACTCTAGGTAGGTTAAGCCTTTAAACCCACACGATACGTGAACATGGTAATACCACTTTCTTGTATGAGGATATCTAAGGGTATCAACTCTAGTAAATCATCTTAACTCACTCTTACCGATCTCTCTGGGTGTGTTCCCTCTACCTATCTCTTCTTTCTTTGACTATGCACGATCTCAGCGTGTATGCGTCCCAACTTATCTTCTTCTTGTAGTTCTAGTCGATGGTAATCTCATCTCCTTTCATAATTCTCAATGTTGTTCCAACCTCAATATCTTCTACTGCTAAAGGGTGTCAGATGGGATGTAAACGGATGAACTGCTAATTCTTTACTCTCACTTTAGCTCTTTGATCTTTAAATCAAAGCCTTAAATTATTCTGTTCATCTTCAAAGTTTGAGTTCTTTACATCAACTTACAATTTCGCAGAATCACCGTGGTGCTCTTTCTCATTAAACTCTTCGTTGCTTGGTGACATGCTTATCATTTTATTTAGCTTGACAATTATAAGAAGATTTGTAAAATTAGATCTGCTTTCATCCATTAATTCGTTTTATTGAATATCTAGTAAACGGACTTTCTATCCGAATCATCGTCGTCGCGTCTTTTTATTTAGGTATGCTTAGGGATACAGGGCTTGCAGCATACTTCTCTTCTTAACTGTTCTTTTGCAGTAATCTTCAACTTTGGCCAGCTCATGCCGGGACTGGGCTTCCCATTTGACAGATCGTTGCTCCGTCGTTCTTGGTTCTTCCAGGTGTTCGCAAAGTCGCAGGGCTTGTTTTGACATGTAGGTAGTCATCAGTTCTCTTCAATGTACAACTTATCCGGCACTACTTTCTCTATCGGATTTCCTCCTTAATGGGCATTGGGCTCCTGATCAGTCAATGCCCTCGTTTTATCGAAATCAATTCTTATAATTTGTTTGATCATAATCCTTAAAGTGTCTGTTCTCATCTTTTCCTTCAGATATCTCATGGCTTTTTAACAGAGCTAGCCTCTCTTTCAGTTCTTATTTCTTCTGGTTACTTTTCAACCAGACCCTCCTCAACGGAAAGAAATGACTTTCGACCAGTTTGAGGATTTATTATTTTCATATTATTTTTATTATAACTCGCAATAAGTAAGTTTTTATCCAGATATTAGTCTTCAGTTGAATAGCCTTAAGTACCACTCCAATAATCAATCTTGAAATGAAAATTCCCTGGTTCAACCTTTACATTTACCCATCTTTCATTACACAAATTCTTCTAAACCGACCTTAACGAAGAGATGTTCACAATGCTCGAGAACATTTCGATCTAGATACCTACTTATATGCGTTTTGATTTAAAATCTTCAGTTTACGCCAGTAGTACGATCATGTCTCCTCTTATCGAGTTCGGTTAAAATGGCTTCCAATAAGGAATCGCAGGGATTTATTATACCCTTTCTCTGTTGTCCTTTATTCTACTCTCGTCGACTTTAAGTAGGTATTACCTACTCCGTCGCTTAAGAACGTCATCACTTTAGTCTAAGTAGGTACTTATTACTCTCAATCATAGGTACTCAGACTTTCTCGCCTTGTTTCTTGTAGGTACCTACCTACTTGCTATTTCACAATTTTTATAAGTTGTATAATTGGTAGCTCATTTTTCCTTACAAGCTGTAGGGTTCTGCACCAGCTTGCGTTTATCTCCTCTATCCACCCATGACTGCCTGATAGAAAACTGCTGCCTTTAGCCACAAGGCTGTCCACCTGTAGGTACAGTTTATTTGCCACAAGCACAGTGTTTATATACCTACCTAAGTAAGTGATTATTCTATTCTTCTCTGTTCTTTTTCCTTTTCTCTTCTTTTCTTTTATTATCTTCTGCAGTAGGTATCTGTTAAAAGTAAAACTACATTCTATTCTTAAATTGCATTCTTTCTTCTGTACTTAGTTTCAATTAGGCTAAGCAAAAGACCATACGCATACCTACAACATAAACAGAGGCAGGCACATCTGTCATGTGTCATTTGTTCTTCGTGTTAGGTACCTATCTATATTTAATATATCTTATTGATACAACTTCATTTTACCCCTTTGTAGGTACCTTTGTAACTTCTTTGACGTCCTGAAATATGGTTCAGAAAACATTATTTATATATTAGTCCATTCACGTAATATTTATCTTCATTCTTGACTATAAGTACCAAACAGGACAGTCACTGCTAACGGGTTTAAATATACTATTTAGATTTTTAATCTTGTCATCTCTCTATTATCTAACTTCTATGAAAGTCTTATAATATCAAGTACTCAGTAATCTTTCTAGTTTTAAATTGAAGTAACAATTTGGCTAGTGTAGATGCACCTTTAAGGAAGGGCACTTATAGAATCATCTGATCTTTAACTGTAGAAACATCACAGACTATGCAATTTCTTCTGCATAGCTATTTACTAATTCTATTCTAATACAGTAGATAATAGAGAGATGGTATCACTCTACATCATTTAGGCCGTGAATATGATTTCTGTCTTCTGTTTTCAGCTGTTCTTTTAGGAAACATTCGGTGAAGAAACTATTCAACATCAAGTCTACAGAACAGACTGATTGACCAGTCTCCCAGTTCCTGTTAATATTACCTATACTTTACTCTCCTACTGAAGTACTCAACATTCTTATCTGAAAAGAAAGTCTCTAGTATAATTATAATCTCTTTACTGTCAAATATTCACAGAACTTTAAAGTGGTAGGTTTAGTCAAGGTTTAGTTCTGTAAAATATGGTAAGTCGAAATCATGACAAAATTGATATGACTCATTTCTCTATATTGTCTGAAGTATTTACCTACATCATGAACAACTTAAAAATGCAATAAATGATTTTGAATGTTAAGACTCTTAAATAATATTCATTCTTTTTTCATCAATTAAAGTAAACTCTTAGGTAATTATATGTAGTATATTCTCTCTATGTAAGTTAATGTTATTAACTCTTTCTTTCTAGTTTTGCTCTGAACTTATTATTATTTAATCGCTGGTTAGCAGCACTACCTTTAGCCTGCTCTCAATTACCAAAGGTTAGCTGTTTACCTGTGTTGTAAGTTTACCTTTATACTGAATTAATTTGTTAATTCAATAAAGAATTTTCATTCACACTAATGTAAAATTGATGAAAGAAAAAAGAAATAAATAATATGAAATGTCTCACATTTTTTGTTACCAAAATAAAATAAATCTATTTCCTTATCTACCTCACTAGGTAGGTACTTAATACCCTTTTACTTCTATATCTGGGGGAAGTTTTGTGTAATTTATCCGAGACATTTTTAATCTCCAACCTTTTAATTCTCTCTTCTTCTTCAGTATCTTAATATTGCATTTTGTAAAAATAGAAAGGCTTACTAATTCTGTAGGCCAGCTGCTTCTCAGTTTGTCTATTACCTCTCTGCCCTCTTGGTCTATAACTTTGTTTCTTGTTTACCTTTAACGATTTGCAAAATTTTCTATATAAGTTTGTTATATTCCAGGGGGCAGACATAATTTTCATGTTCTCTAAACTAATAGCTACTTTACAACCACACAAGCCTGGGTTATATGTAAATTTTAACTGATAAATTTTTGTCCTTTGTGTAAGTTATGCTCAAATCCATACCAGAGTTCTATGTAACTCAGTAAATAATACCTATCTCCTTATACACGGGTTGACCTTTTTGGAAGTTTAACAATTTTTCAGGTCTCTTGTAAAGTAACTGGGTACTTAGGTAGGTAGGTAGGTACTTACTTATTGCAATGAACCTACCTACTTATTGTTTACTTCCAGCATTTAGTTCCACTCTAATCTTCTTAGCCCCTGGTTAGTTTAAGGTAGGTAAGTATTAGGCTTTGTACTAGGTATCTCGAAGTTGAGATCTCTTTCTTGAATGTTTGACTACACATACATAATACCTCTTAATGTTATGTACACACCTCTGATGAAAATTAAATTCTGTGGAAACTCTTTGAACTGATTGTGTTTCTTGACTACAGTAGGTACTAAGTATTATTTTTACTGCATTATTTTAACTTGGTTCTTGGTGAGAAAGCTTGCAGTTCCGCTATATAAGAAAGAAAATAAATAACCAAACAAACACAAACCGCAGCTGTCATGCATGTAATAGTGATGTTATATAGTTCACTGGTGACTAATGTCATAAGCTTGAGTCGACAAAAAGAGAAACGAGCTAATTCAATGAATTCAATTGAATACTTTGTTACGGCATTTCTCTTACGACGTCCTCAATCCTCATTAAAACTCATAATCGCGTATCCAACAAAATGAATGACTTACGTGGTATCTAATACACCGCACATTCGTTGTCGTATAAAACCATATTCTTTCTAACAGGTACGACTACGAATGTATAAAAAAACGCAAGCACCAACGCTACGCAATCGCATTGAACTAAAATCAGTAGCATTGAATATTATATTATAAGGATTCTGGTCATACAGCGTCACTTACGATTCGCCCATCTCTTACAACTTTTTGAAAGAGATCTACCCGCCAGGCATGCTGGTAATAATAGTGCAGAATGAGTCAGGTCTATCTCACCTCTCCTCTCTCTCTAGTCAAGAACTATAGGTACTCTTGTAATGCCGGTGGGAACACTCGCTCTTTTCTTTCTTTGCTAGTTGTTTAACCATGGCTCGAATTATAGATTTCTCTTTTAATTATTGTAAGTAAATAAATATTGAAATATTGTTCACACGTCATCTATGGAACGACTCTGCTAACAGTCGAGGTTCATATGCTGTATTATGTCTCATCGTTCTTGATCAATTCTCAGCTTAGCGTATTTATGATATCTACAATAAAATCTTGCTGCAAATATTGTAGGGCGAAATTATTTATGAATCTTGAGTTCCTTACAATCTTGAAGGCGGGATCCGAAGGCTGGAAGCTGCTCCGTTTCAATCATCTTGATAGCTGAATGAAGTCAATAGTTTGACATTGGTTTAAGACGGCGCTGTTCTGCTTCCATAATATTCTATATCGAGAACTTAGTCAGACTCATCCTCTTTTGACGTCAACCTTTTCTCCTCTGTGTTTTCTATAAAAACAACGATTGTCTTATCATATGGCCAATCATTTCTTTTCTGCAATTCTAGTTTCTCTTGATCGATCTCGTGTCTAATCTTCTTCAATAAGTATTTACGTTTTAATCGGACGCTACCTCCAATAAGATCAACTCTTTTCTTTTTACTTCAAGCCCTTCTTTACGCCCTTATCATATATCCCGCTTCAGAGATTTGAATTTGCTTGGATCACACTTAACCGCAATTATACTTCGTCCGTAATTAAATAGCTGTCATAAGCTAAATGACACGAAACTCTTTTGAGTAATCTATATTTCGTATTCGTATCACTAGCCTACAGTAACACAAACTTGGGGCGCGTTCAGTGGCTTCGTACGAGTGCGCGCTCTAACCGTTCCGTGGCTCGGTGAAATTTTACCCTGACAGCTGTCAGAGCGTAGTTTCACCCGTTCCGTGGCTCAGAGTGAAGCAACCAAACAACCGTCTAATGAGATGGTTAATTTTCACTCCGACAGCCACCCGACGTCCAAAGCTTGCAATCCATGTCAAAGTCAAAAGACTCAAAAGGCCCGCCATTTTGTTTCGCAGTCACCCTAGAACAACTTTGTTAAATTTGTATATCACAGACGTCTAAATCCGTCTAATACGTCTGTAATGTATATAAAAGTAGAAAACAATTGAGACAGGAGAAGAATTTTCTCTAGTCAAATATTTGAGGTTATAAAAACAACTCGATCGTTCAGTGGCTCGGTTGCAACTCAAACGGGTTAAATTTTACCCAAACAACTACGCTCGAAGCCACAGAACGCACTCTTGAAGAAAATACTTTCCGGGATGCATCAATAACAGTTTCTACTTACTGTCAGGTATATCTACTTCAATTAGTAGATAAGTAGATTTAATTTACTAAGTTTTGTTGCAAGTCTTACAGGTATCAGTAATGATAATTTCAGATCTCTGTTAATTATTTCTATGCAAATTGATCATTTACCTCAATACAATGTTTACTTTTAACGTGCCGACGACTGCACGTCTCGGAACAGACCAACGATGTCGTTTCGTTGTTGCTCTAAACACATTATGTAGGTATGTTAAACGGGAGGAACAAATAAAAGCAAACATTGTACAAAATGCAAATCTCATTTGAATGATAAACTGTTAGGGAATAAATAAAATATCTTTTTGCAGTAACATTTTACTTTACTTACTTACTTTGTGTTTTTACTACTCTGAATATGTAACAAGATAATTATAACAAGGTACATCAATAGGTAGCCTTACAGACCACTATATGCTCTCAAAGGGCCACTCTCTATTCTTTGTAATCCGCTAGAAACTTCATTCTAGCAGGCCGCTCTTGATCATCTCTTGGCCGCTAGAAACTTCTATCTAGCGGGCTGGTATTTATTATCTCTTGGCCGCTAGAAACTTCATTCTAGCGGGCTGGTATTTATATCTCTTGGCCGCCAGAACCTTCGCTCTGGCGGGCTGGTATTTATATCTCTTGGCCGCTAGAAACTTCATTCTAGCGGGCTGGTATTTGTATCTCTTGGCCGCCAGAACCTTCGCTCTGGCGGGCTGGTATTTATATCTCTTGGCCGCCAGAACCTTCGCTCTGGCGGGCTGGTATTTATATCTCTTGGCCGCTAGAAACTTCATTCTAGCGGGCTGGTATTTGTATCTCTTGGCCGCCAGAACCTTCGCTCTGGCGGGCTGGTATTTATATCTCTTGGCCGCCAGAACCTTCGCTCTGGCGGGCTGGTATTTATATCTCTTGGCCGCTAGAAACTTCATTCTAGCGGGCTGGTATTTGTATCTCTTGGCCGCCAGAACCTTCGCTCTGGCGGGCTGGTATTTATATCTCTTGGCCGCTAGAAACTTCATTCTAGCGGGCTGGTATTTGTATCTCTTGGCCGCCAGAACCTTCGCTCTGGCGGGCTGGTATTTATATCTCTTGGCCGCCAGAACCTTCGCTCTGGCGGGCTGCTGTATATCATCTCTGGGCCGCTAGAACCTTCTCTCTAGCGGGCTGCTGTATTCTCTGTAATTTAGTCAATCAAGTTAGTACATCTATTCAAGTACACATGTGAAACTTGCAGGCCTCCCGACCTCAAAAGAAAAAAAGCATCTCCACCATTTTATCGCGAAGTTTACTACCTGCGATAAGAAATTATACATAAACTCTATGATTACATAATGAAATGTCAACAGTTAAGACATCTTACTATTTGTATCTCTCTTTCTCTGGTTTCTTACTATTAACACTGTCACAAAGGAACTTTATGTTCTTCTCTTGAAAGACCTCCACCTGCCCCTTATAGTCTTTCCCTAACCAGCCAAGTTATCATCTCTCTATATATTTATCATCATCCTGCCTCACCTTCAGTGAGTCTAGCAATCTATACCTATTGTAATGTGACAGTATCAATGTAGTGTGCTCTCTTTACACACACTACTGAGGAACCCTCCTCAGGTTTCAATGGTAACTCTCTGTAACCATTTCTCTCTTGTAGATCTGATTCTCTAAAGTTCTTATTGTAGCTGAAATCTAGACAATACATATTTTCTGTACACCACAACGTGGCTATAAGGAATATATCCGAAATTACTTACATAGTTTAGGAAGGAAATTAACTCACCGGCTTTCCTTACGTTATCTTTAACGTTACCTCATTGCATCATCTTTACTTTATATCCAATATCTAAGTGCGGTTATTTCTCACCTCCTTGACGACCTCTCGCTACGACCGCTCGAGACCCAAGAAGCGCGTGCCGGCTGGGCGACGCTATTTAAGCGTACGTCAAACGTCACCGCGCCAACCTCACTCCGGTCGATTATAACAATTCTACCCTCAACTATTTGAGAACGTTAAAATAACTGGAAAAATCTAATCACCAGTTAACCTCTAAAAGCATGTGCCATTTCTGACACATCCAAACTCAAACTTACCAACCTAACGGCAAAGAGCCTCGTCTACATCTCTATGGTAGGTACGTTCGCAATCTTCGCGACAACTACGACGACGGTACGCCGACGACACTCGAAAGACGCTATGTGAGACCTCTCTTAAACTATAGATCGTCCTTTCCTGTACAATGTGGGGTTCTTAAAACCCTAGTCCATGATTATAGCTGAATATCTTCATAAAGGGGCTCTTATTACACATTATTTATTGATTAATACAAAAATATTTTTAAGATCCATTTTCATTTTTTTCATGTATGTTTAAAGAAAAAAAGGTCCTCTGGCGCGCACGCACGAGCACGAGGTCCCCATTGACTCACCCCACTTCATACACCCTACCTTACTGGGCTGGAACCCTGAGCCCTGAGCCGGAAGAACACCAATCAGATTTGATATACCCTGAATTTCCCAAACTTTTGTATATTTGTAAATACTTGACATTGGCACAAATATTAACTGTGCCATAACCACAAAAAAAAAGTTGATTTCCATAGACTATTTCATACTACCTACCTAACTAGATGGCGCTAGTAGATTTTCGAACGTGCGTCAGACGCCATTACGTCGAACTGTCAAAAGTGAACGAACCACCGACCGATATCCAATAAAATTGGAGCTTTTTAAAATCGCAGGAAGCAAGCTGTCCTTTGTAACAGAAAAATTGGTGGAATTAGAGATTTATTTATTATGGCCCAAAATATTAACCCGAGCTACGCATCGTCGTCTAATCCGGCCAAACAGAACGAGGACACGATAAAGCTGAAAGACAACCATGCAGTCAGCAAAAGGTACGTTAATTTACAATAAGAAATTTTCCCACTTTTTTCTCATGACCCGCCTCTTTAACGAAATGTTTTTGGTCTTCAGGCTCCAGAAAGAGTTGATGGAGCTGATGCGATGCGCCGATAAGGGTATCTCCGCCTTTCCCGAATGTGACAATCTTTTCAAGTGGGTTGGCACAATCAATGGGCCTTTGGACACTGTCTACGCAGGCCACAAGTACAAATTATCATTGGAATTCCCGAATTCGTACCCCTACGCTCCGCCTATGGTGAAGTTCATCACTCCATGTTTCCACCCCAACGTAGATACATGTGGTTTAATTTGTTTAGACATACTTAAAGATAAGTGGACGGCTTTATACGACGTACGCACGATTCTGTTGTCTATCCAAAGTTTGTTAGCCGAGCCAAACACGCAGAGCCCGTTGAATCAACAAGCGTCATATTTATGGCCTAACCAACCCGCCTACAAGAAGTACCTAGACGAATTTTATAATAAACACAAAGATTCATAGTTCGTAGTAGTAATAATAATATCATGCTAACTGTATTTTTCATTTGCGTTTGTTTCTGTGTTGTGTATGACTGAATGTGTTTTTGGGTGGGGTCAGACGGCTCGTTTATAACTGTTGTGTTTAAAAAGTTATGTTAAAGGCACTCATTTGAATTTGAATTGATAAATGTCAATTAAAATAGCTCATTCTAAATAAGTAATTGTCACAATGTTTTGTATTTGGTTTAGGAAAATAAATAGCTGGTAATTTAAACTGTGCCTCAACCATTTTCTGTTTAAAAATGATTTAAATTTTTCAGCTTCAAATAAAACACTAAAATATAGTTTATATATTTTTGTAATGTAACATTTGAAATGCACAAAAACTATTTTTAATTTATAGATTTTAATAAAAACTAAAAGAAAGCTTTTTAATACAATAAAGTTATGTACGGTTTTAGTGTTTTATATTGAATGTTAATTTATATAATGTTAATGATATAATGCCTATGACCCCATGATTCCCACTTGACTATATGTATGAGATGAAATCACTGACAATTATAATTTCTTTAGTGCAATTCTATTTTGGTCTTTTATTTTTGATGCGAAAAATGCTTTTAGCAGCAAAATGTCCAATTCTTAAAATGCCCAATTCTCAAAATATCCAACACTTAGTCACGCAAATTTACAGGTACACATTGTCTCAGCCGAAAGACGTAATAATAACATTCATTCATTACTTATACTAAATAAATTTAAAAAATTACAAGTATTTCTACAGTTTTCCAGTTCACATTTTATACAGAGAAAGTGCTTGGGCATAATGATTAGCATACCCGCATAATATAATAATTACGCTCAGATTTACATGAAAATCCAATTAAATAATTTGAGTTACATGTAGGTATTTATTAAATTTGAAGAAAATTTACATTTTGCGAATTGGACAAATTATTCCTAACAATTTTTGAAAGCAAAGTTTGTACTATTCTTCTTCGTGTTGGTTGTAAATATTATCAAGCTATGTATGTACCTAATGTGTGACGTGACTGAATATGTGATGTGAAAAAGGGAATAATGGGAGCCGTCTTCACGTGCTTTCCAAAAACCGGAATCACCTTTTATTTTTGGATAATCATGTTATGTCAGCCTGCAATGTTCTACCTACCTATTCAAATTTTGGAAAGTCACACACAGTGATATTCGGCCACAGCCGGGATTCGAACCAGGAACCTCCACGTCCTTTGTGGGACGCAGAAACAAATTTACAAAAGAAGAGTTAGTAATTTTGAGTTTATTCTTATTTTCTAATTAGGTACAGTCAAGGGCACGCTAAGCCGTACACTTTGGACTTGGCAACGTTCTTATGTTCGTTGAATGAGGGAGAACTGTAACGCGCGAGGTTCTTAGCCGGTATTTGAGAACGAACGAAATGAAAAAGAAAGTTTGGACATTAGTCGCTCAAAGGGGGTAAGTGAGTAAAGGTTTTTAAAAACCTAACTGCGACTGTGCTATCCCATGTTTTCCCATTGGTTGTCCTTAACGCACAGATATCTAGGTACCTATCTATACTTATAATAAAACTGTAGAGGTCGAATATCTGAAGGTACATAGAAAAAAATGCAAAAAATCGTCTATGCGGATGTAAGTGATATAGAATAAGTAAAGCCCGACCAAAGAAATAAGAAACCTCGCCATATTGCGGAATTTCAATGGAACTAATTTTATAAGGAAAATTGTGTTGCCATAGTCGTAAAAATATAGGTACCTACACGTCGCCCCCAGAGCAGGTTTCTTAATTCTTTGGTCAGGCTTTATATCCCGATTTTTTTGTTTTTTTTTTGTTTCTCTGTTTGTACCTTAGAGTGCCTTAGAGCAACGCCGGCCTTCCGTACCGGAAGGGAAGGCCGGCGTTGCTCTAAGGTTTGTACGGGCTAATCTCCGAAACTATTTCACCGATTTGAATGAAATGCATGGTGGTAGGTACCTTATATCCCCGGTCAACTTCTTCTTAGATAGGTAATTTATCCCGGGAAATAAAAGAGTTCCCGTGGGATAATCAAAAAACTATATGAAATGAAATGAAATGAAATGAAATGAAATGAAATGAAATGAAATGAAATGAAATGAATATTTATTTTCCAAAAGCATGGTTTTACAATAGGTCTTAATAACATTAAATCCAGCACACTCTGCTTATATTAAGCATGGAAAAATATACAATTTATAATTAAGACAGGTCTTAGAATACGGTGATAAGCTACAACTATGTTTAAACCTCTTTAACATTATTAGATGCACGTCATTATTTAATGTATATGAACATTTTGTTATGTCCCTACATACTATTAATTATTTATGTCATTTTGTTTTCGATACTATTTAATACTGTCAGTTAAATTTATATAATAGGTACATATTTAATAACATTTAAAGTCTATATTGTATCATCTTCTAGAAACTGATTAATAGAGTAATAACATTTACTCATGAAAAAATTATGCACATGTTTCTTAAACAATCCATCATTTTTGTCTTTAAATATATTTGGTAATTTATTGTATATTTTTATCGCCATATAATGTACGTTTCTTCTGGCTAGACTTAATCTATATCCGGGAGCACACAAATCATACTGATACATTGTTCTTTGGTTTCTGGTCCTGTTTTTTTTAATGAATAGGGATTTATTTTTGTGAACAAAGACACACATTTCATAGAGGTATAGGCAAGGCAAAGGTAAGATATTATATGCTAGAAAAATAGGCCTGCAGCTGTTTAGAAAGTGGGCTTTGGCTAGAGCGCGAATACACTTTTTTTGTGCTCGAAAAACCTTGTCAGCCTCTACAGACGCACCCCACAGGATTAAACCATATCTGAGATTTGACGACACAAGACCATGATAAGCTAGTGTTACAGCTTCTTTAGTGGTTACTTGTCTTAGTTTGTACAGTATATATGTGAATTTATCTAATTTCCTGCATAAAATGTCTATATTTGATTTCCAGTTACAGTATTTATCAATTCTCAAACCAAGAAAAGTAGTCTCATCTGAAAGTTCTATTAAATTATTTTTATACTTGATATTTAATCTTAACACTCTACTGTTATAAGTCTGAAAATTTACTGCTTTTGTTTTTGTCAAGTTTATATTTAGGTTGTTTTCTGTAAGCCACTCAATTATTTTAGTTAAAGTTATATTTGTTTCGGTTTCTAACGTGGTCTGATCTTTGCCTTTAATTAATATTGTCGTATCATCTGCATATAAAATACATCTGTGATTTATTTTAGTTGGAAGATCATTGATGTACAATAAAAACAACAGCGGCCCAAGAATACTTCCTTGTGGAACACCGCTTTTAACAAGTCTAAATGTTGATCTGTAGGTTTTTTTATGGTAAGATTTATTTATTTTCTCAATATGATTCATTTCACAACATTGGTATCTATTTTTTAGATAGTCATCAATTAAGTCAAAACATTTACCACGGATTCCATAATTTAAAAGTTTCGCAAGTAGTGTTTTGTGACAAACGAAGTCGAAGGCCTTGGTCATGTCCAGGAATAGACCTACGACATGAGACCGTTCATTTAAGCATTCTGTGACAAATTTAATGAGGTCATGACAAGCCAGTGACGTGGAGCAGTTTTTTCTAAATCCGAATTGTTGTGGATTAAGTATGTTTTTAGAAGTGCAAAAGTTATATATCCTTTTATGTATTATTTTTTCGAATATTTTAGACAAAACGGGGAGTAGAGCAATTGGCCTATAGTTGTTCATTTTAGACTTGTCCCCTTTTTTAAAGATGGGTTTTATTTTCGAATACTTCAATCTCGATGGAAATTTACCCTGAACTAGAGACAAATTTACAAGGTGGCAAATCGGTTTGCAGATGTAGATTGCACATTTCTTGAGGATAGGTATGTTTAGGTCGTCAATACCCGTCGAATAGCTATTTTTAAGTTCATTAAAAACCTTAAGCACCTCTGTTGGATCAGTTGGCGATAGAAAAATTGTACCAGGAATATTTTGACCTATCTGGTACAAGGTATTAACAGATTGTTCATTGGTTTTATTTGAGAGGTCAGTAAAATAATTGTTAAAAGTTTCAGCAATTTCTTGTGGCCCAGAAATTAAATAATCCGTCTCAGAATAAATAGATGCTATTTCAGATTTTGTGGTGGATTTATTTAGTTTTGTATTAATAATTTGCCATGACGCTTTATTTTTATTCTTTGCGCTTTTCATAAATTTTGTAGATTCAATTTTTTGAGCTGTATTTATTATTGATTTAAGTAATTTGGTATAATTCTTGTATTTTAATTTATTGTGATTCTTATTTTTTTTTGACATTTTGTAAGTCAAATAGAGAGATCTCTTATTTGCGCAGCACTTTTTTATGCCTTTAGTAAACCATTTGTGTCGAATTTGTTTGTTAGTCTTTTTAATTTTTATAATAGGAAAACATAGATTATAAAATAAAGTTAGGTTGTCATGAAATAGGTTAAACGCTATATCCACATCAGTTTCGTCGTAAATCTCATTAAAAGACAAAGATGATATGCATTCGACAAATTTTATAACGTTATCTGGACTATAGTCTCTTTTTTCTTCGAACCAACTAGTAATATTTTGAATTTGCGAGTTCTCACTAACTTCAAAAGAAATTGTTTGTGCTGTTTCATGATCGGATAGTGCCATATAGTGAGTGTCAGAGGACACTATTGATGAATTGCTTACAATTAAATCTAAACATGATTCACCTCTAGTCGGCTTGAGAATGTGATTTTTAAAATTGTAATTTGTCAGGATTGATATTAGCTCTTTGGAATGTTTAGTATCAGCTAGCATATTAATATTCCAATCACCACATATAATTATTTCCTTTTTTCGGAACCTTTTTGTTAAATTTTGCAACAAAGTTTGTAGGTGGAAAAAGAACTGATCAATGCAGGTACTTGTTTTCATGTGTTTGACAGGCGTTCGGTAAATACATGCCACTATAAGGTTATAATTTAAAACTTCTACAATACAATATTCGAAAATAAAAGGAATCTTAGGTACGGGGGTATTTATAGTTTTATAATCTAGTTTTTTTTTTTAGTAAGATACTAGTTCCTCCCCTGCGTTGATTGGTCCTACAGAATGATGCAGCTAGCTTATAATTATTAAATATAACATTTGATTCAGAACCGTGTTTAACAAAAGTTTCGGTAAAGCACAGAATGTCAATGTTTTCTAATTTGTTGTTCCAAGCGTCCAGAGTTTCTTCTATCAATTCCTGTTTATTTAATAAACCTTGAATATTTTGATGCAATAATGTTATTTGCCTAGATTGCTGACGTACGAAAAAACACGTTTGAGTCATTTTGTCCTTTATCATAATCCTTTGAGATATGCCGTTGTACATTTATCTTTATATTTTCTAGCATGTGTTTAAAACCGCGGTTGTTGATTTTCCCTGTATAGTTAGAAAACATATGAGGAAGCATTTCTGAATTCGAGTCGAAGAAGTGGCAATAGCGGTATTCATATATGTCGTCATATAGTAGATTATTAAAAGCCTCGACTCTACTGTTGTACAAGCCTTTACCACATATATAGGTCGGGCAGGCTATGATTATGTTTGTATTTGTAAAATTTGCCAAAGTTTCTCTGATATTAAAGACGATTTTTTCATAATCTCTTGTTTCATAAAAATCTGCTTCACCGATTAGGATAATGCAGTAATCTTGTTTTGTTAATTTTTTAAAAATTTTCTTTGAATTTTGTAACAGTTCCTGAATCCCGACTTTAGGTATGATGTAGTGGCAATAATCATAGTTTTGAAAAATTTCATTGTTTCGTATGATGTCTATTATTTTATTTGTATTATTAGTACTAAATATTTCTAATTTATTCCTTTCTACTTTAGCTGGTTTTCTCGCTTGTTTTTCCAAATTGTTTTTAATAGATTCTTGTGTTAATTGTGACTTGTTACTAGGGGTATTTTGAGTGTCATGAAAGCTATTTGTAGCCTTAACATTACGCTGCATTATGGGTAACTTGGTTTGATTATTTTGTTTTATGGTGCTAGGTGAAGCTGCATGTTTGCTATTGTTCATAAGCTGGGTAATTCTCGTCTCTTTTAGTGTGAGAAGTTTTTGTAAGGTATTATTTTGTGAGCGAAGGCTTTCAATTTCAGCATCTGTATCAATTAGTTTCTTTTCAAGATTGCGGATCCTTGACAGTAGTAATTCTTCCGTTTTCCGATTTATAGATTTTAGGGAGCTTCTATTTGCTGTTTTATTGGGCGAAATATCATTATATTCATCCTCCTCAGTTAGGGATTCGAAAGAATTTTCTGTTGATACGTTTATCTGAATTATTTCCTTTCTGCGGTTAATATTTACGTTATTTGATGAAGACGCCAATAAGTTAGATTCGTTTTCAGTGTTTCGTATGGAGCTATCTCCACGAGGGTTTAATTTGTACTTGTCCATCTGTTTATTCGGTGTACTGGTGGTGTTAGTCGCTACTAAACAGATAGAACATTTCCAGTTTCGTTTATGTTCTGGCCGCATGGTATTATAAAACCTCATTTGAGGAACGTTTGCGCATTCCAAGTCGAATTTTTTTTTACATATGGAACATGTTAAGTATTCTCTTTTTGGCAATTTTTCTAGGCATTTTGCACATTTCGACGCCATCTTTTGACGAATATATTTTCACACCTTTCGATTTACTTAGAGAAGCCAGAAACAACAATTTATTTTTATCAAAAGACTAGCCCTGGCCTGGTTTCGAACTCCTGCCGCAGTATTTACGCACTTCCACGCGTTAATCCACTCGGCTATACTCGCATTGACTGGAGTGACGAAATAAGTAGTCTCCTTGTACGTGGTTGTTAATCAATTGTTTATGTTATGATTTATCAATGAAGGTATAGTAACTTATACAGGGCGTCCCACGCGGCTATGCCACATGGAGGGAAAAGTAACTTAAATATTGTAGATACTCGTAGAACATTTTACAATTCTAAAATCTATTAAAACTGCATTCATACATTTTTTAATAATTACATGGCTGAACCGGGAATCAAACTCGGTACACGGGAAAAACTATTTTTATTATTAAAAAGGCTTCATCATAAGGATTATTTTTTGTTAAATAATATAGTGTCAGAAATAAAAGGAAGACTTCGTAGTTTCCAATCGCATGTGCTGGCTTCTGTAGGTAACTTAAAAAAAAAACTTTTCAATTGAATAAAATAAAAAGAGAATATTATTTCATGGCATATATTTGTCATTTTGATATTCAATAAATTAACAATGATATAATAAATAGACCTATCTATATACACTTTTAACATGAAAATACGACATTAATTAATAGACTAAGGACGCCTAAAATTATTCAGTAACAAATACGAGTGCAGGAATAAAATATGCATTTATTATTAAATTGCATATTATAATATTGAAATTAAAAATATAAGTTGTTTAGTTTTTGAAACCTGAATTGCTCTGTATTTTGGTGGATATCAATCAAGTCACGAAGTACATACATCATAAACAAAGAAAAAAAAGCTTATTTTAGTCCACTGCAGAACTAAATTAATTCATGACTAGCTTTCCGCCGCCTATAGGCCTCTCCCAAGGCGCGCCATTTGACCCAATCTGCCAGCCACTTATTGTTGTTTTATGAGAAAAAAATTGCAATAAATTATGTATTCTAGAATTATATTGGCACACAATCGATATCCACCAGTCAGGGCAGATAAGCTATTAATTATTAAAAGTAAAATTTTCAAATAACAAAATTTTAAAGTCGATTTGAATTGATTTAGGGCACTCGTCAGATTCTGCATTCGGCAGATAAAAAGACCAAAACCTGCCGCCATAACGCAAAAGGTCATACCTGACAATCTTTTTCCAAAATTAATTAGGGCTTTGACAGTTGGACTGCAGTTCAACTGCTTTCTGACTGCCTGATAGCGGTTCCTATGCAGTTTGAATGCGCACCGGGCGGCTAGGCTAACTTCCGTCTCCCAAAATGTCCAAGGACGACAAAAGTAATGAGAGTAACGGATACGGAAAAAAAAATACAAAGGTCAATAAACAAACTTCATTAATTTCTTAACAACTTTGAATCTTTCTTCTAAGACTCAGGAATTTATTGCAGATACGCTTGGGTAAGATTAAAATATCTACATTAAAAAAATTGATGAAATACAATTATGTTTAAACTGCTTTCTGACTGCCGATGGCAGTTCCAATGCAGTTTGAATGCGCACCAGGCGGGCAGTTGAAATGCAGTTAAATTTCAGCCGTGCCGACTGCATTGAAACTGCCATTAGGCAGTCAGAATGCAGTCCGTCTGTTTAGACCCTTAGAAACACAATATTTTACGCAGAATCGTTTTCTCAGTATAACGGTGTATATTAGTATTTGTGTTTTCAGCAAATTTAGAAATATTTCAATTAAACCAAAACAGTAAAAAAAGTAACGATTGTTAAAAGAACAAGTGGCACAACCGGGACATTCAAAAGAACGAACGCAATTTGAAATTTTACAAAAGCCCTTCCATACGTTTTTTTTACGCATTGTCGACATTTTTGCCACGGTTTAGCCGCAGATTTAACACGTTCTTTGTCGCAAATGAAACGCACGTTTGTATCGATACAAACGCAAATTGAACGCTATTAAGACACGCTTTGAACGCGCGTTTGTGTCAAATGCAAGTTTAACGCTATTAAAACTATACTGTGGTCTAGGATACGATACTGTGGTCAAAAGCGCGCAACGAACGTGATACAAACGCGCGTTTACAGCGCGTCCTTGTTGCGTTTAAAAGATAGTAGCGTTTGATAATGTTGGCGTTATCCCAGCATCACCGTTATCGAATTTCGCGAATTCAACTATACAGGTATTAAGTCACTGTAAAGTAGATTTTGTCAGACTTTATTCAGCAGTCGTCCAAAAGTTATAAGGGCGAGTTACTGTAAGCTGGGTTGATGTTAACCCAGCATCACCATTCTTAAAACTCTAAAACTACAGCACCTAGCTCTAATTGGATTGCATGAGTGTTTTGTCGCTACTTTGTCGCAATAGTGTGTAAGGGTTAAAACGTGCCCGCTTCATTCCGTTTGCTGAGCGTTCAACTTGCGTTTACGTATCGATACAAACAAGTATAAAAAAACGTCGTGTTCTAAGATAACTGCCTACTGTCAGACGGCAATAAAAATCGAAGGAAAATCTTACGGCTCCTACCTATCAGCCCGTCAAGGATCTGAATGAATGTGTCAGAAGGCATTGCTCATTATTAAAAAAAAAGTTTTATTTGAATTTAGTGTTAGTTTTTTTACTGGCCATGTTCATTTAGATCCTTGTCGGTCTATATCTATACTTCCCGCCGCGGCTCCGTGGCTAATAGTTTTTCCCGTGGGAGTTGGCACAATGATAGAATAGACCTTGCGGAAGAACATAGGCTAACTTTTACCGCGGGAATATTCCTCATTCCCACGGGAAAAACTGTTAACGCGGTCGGAGCCGCGGCGGGAAGCTAGTTATATTATATAATATTATGTTCATGGTCCTTAAGATATGAATAAGATGATTGATTATGAATATTAAGATATAGAATAAAAATTAGGTACCCTTAAACTAACTAAGGAAAGACTAGAGTTCAGTGCTTAAAGGTTATTCCATAAATCCGAACTGGTTTTTGTGAAAAAATCTTTTGGTTTCAAAAATATCGAATAAAGTAACTCTAGTTAACATTATTACAAATGCCTTCTCATTTTAAATTAACTTTTGCACGAACTTTTTAGTTTATTTTTTGTCGCAAACTACACGAAACTGTGACGTAACACCGGACAAGAATTTTAGCGCGAAAGTCAAACAAACAATTTACAAAAAGTCATCCGCCATAATATTATGTTTACATCAGCAAAACATTTCATCTGAGTGATACCAATTTATCTTAGAGTACCTATTAAAAAATAATTATTCGTAATATTTTCGTTTGGAATTATAGCGCCATCTAGGGAAACTTAAGGAAAACATTATAAAATACCTGTAGGGATTCATGGAATAGCCATTATTTTGTTACAATTTAAAAAAATACCATTGCCAGATAACTTAAAATTAAACAATACTTAAATATAGGTATTCAACTGGAATGATTCTTTGCCAATTTCTTCATTTTTTTAAATAACTAAACAATATAATACATTGGCATTTTGAATTTTTTTAAATATATTATAGAGGTTTACAAGCTAAGAAAATTGTGGCAAATAGCATTGCACTAAATGAATATTAATTCAATTAATGTAAAAAAAAAGGAAATTCAATCCTCCACAATATTTTGTTTGATTGTGACTAAAAATGAATCTTCCGTTTTTTTTTCTATCACGACATCTATTTTCTTTATCAATCTTTTAAGCGTAATTCTGATAACCTCTCGATATAACTTAATTTTATCTAGATCTTTTCTACGTAATATAAGGCAGTTTCCCCTATATTTGAATTAAAAACTAACTTTTGACGATTATTAACAGAATCATCATAACAATTAACGTAGTAGCCAAAATGAGAATACAGTGCATTTTTCTATTTTTCTTTTGATAACTTGCAGCTTTCTGCAACTGTTTATAGCCTTCGTGAACCTGCACTTGAGTTTGTTCAATATTATAGTCTATCCGATCTAAAACGGTGCCTTGCTCGTTAACCATCTGCCCTAAGTCTTTGAATATTTCATTCAGATCCATAATTGAACGTACTATTTTATTTACCTCCTCCTCCCTTTCAGCTATTACTTTAGTATTCTCTTCCTGTAGTAATAATAACTGTTTTTGTGCCAGTTGTTTTTGAACGACTTCTTCCATATTTTGGTCTTCGTCTATGAAGTTGTTTTTTTGGGTGCCCGATGTGCTAGGCAAAGAAAATAGCAAATCAGTTTGATTGCTAGTTAGCCCTGGTAATAATTCAGTGTTGTCATCTAAACTGAGCTCCTCGAAATTTGGTAAATCAAAGTAAGCGTTAGACCTCTCTTCTCTGGATGTGAGGGAACGTAAATAATTTGATTGTGCTGTCCGGAATGTGTGACTTAAATCTTGTAACATAGTGACTAATGCCAGAACTACGTTTCTGGTTAACTTTTGTTCCGTTTTGTTACCTGAAAAAAAAAAGAAAACATTTATTTTTTGGAGAATTTACGAACACAATCTACCAAACTGCTTATAAATCTCCTCAGCTGGTAGTTTGACAAACATGTTGAGGTCTGCACATTTTTAAGATTATGTAAGAGTACATTCAAGAGCATACTAAACTAAACTCTTCGGATTTCGAGTTTTTTCCAAAGGAGAATAACAGGTAGCCTATGTATGTATGATTCTGAAAATCAAAAGCTATATTATTGTAAAGTTTTATTAAAATTAACTCAGTAGTTTATGCATTAAAGTGTTACAAATATCCATCTATCCTCAGTTTCTCGTTTATAATATTAGTAGGATCTATTCTAATCCTATTCTGTTCAAACTAATATCGCATCGCCTCTTTAAATTTTAAGAGTATTATAATTAAAAGATTAGTGTGAGATGACAGCCAGCCTTGGTATGAGCAAAACTTAGTAACTTCATTAAAATTTGACGTCGAAAAGTGACTCGTGTAATCTTATTTAGAACTAGCTTCCCGCCGCGGCTTCACCCGCGTTAATAGTTTTTCCCGTGGGAATGAGGGATTTTCCCGCGGTAAAAGTTAGCCTATGTTCTTCCGCAAGGTATATTCTATCTTTGTGCCAAGTTTCACTAAAATCGGTTCAGTACTTTCAGAGCATTTTCAATTCTTAGGAATATTTTGCGCATTTTTTTTACACCTTGGGTTACATTATTGAAGTTTAGTACAGATGCCTATTTTTTTTTTTATAAAATATACCTAGCCTGTTTTACTCAGGGTGAATGTAGCTTCCCAACAGTGAAAAAAATTTTGAAATCGGTTCAGTAGTTTCGGAGCCTATTCGATGCAAACAAACAAAATCAAACCTTTCCTCTTTATAATATTAGTATAGATAAAACATTTTGAATGTTCTATCTCAACAAATTTTTTTTCATGTATTAAAGTTGTTTTACTGCAGTGTTAAGAAAACATTACTTGGATTGTTTGTAGAATCAAATACCATTTATTTGTATTGTGACGTGTAAATGGCCGGGTGTGTGGTAGGTTGAGCACGCGCGTCTTGATTCACATAAGCACGGTACAAAGTCCAAAGTGTTCAATTAGAGACTCCGTATCCTGCAGTCAAACTGTATATGCAGTTTTGTGGGGTTTTGTATGTACCTTGAGCATGTATGTTTTCTAATAAAAATTGAAAATCAGAGACGGAGCCCCTCAGGCGTCGTCTCCTTCACGATATTTTTCAATATCAACGCGCTAGGCCGTGGTCCGAGGCTTCCTCGAGCCGCCCCTAGACGCGTTGGTATATGACTTTTTTTTAGGGTAGAGTCTTCCACTCCCCCGCCAGTCCGGTGAAGCTTGATTTGTCGTACCTTTTCGACACAAGCATAGGTCAATTCAAAAAATAAAATAAAAATAAAAATACAATAAATAAAAAAAATTACCATGTCTAACTTGTGCCTTGATGGCGACGAGGTGTGAGTGAGCGTGTGTGAAGTGCCTCCCGATCTCTGCGGTGAGCCTGCCGATGTGCTGTTGGTCCGAGCTGTCGTCGAGCGCCGGCCGCCGGATCTGCCGTTCGTGCCGCTGCTGCAGCTCCGTCAATTTTGTTTTTAGTCTGTGGATGAGTATAGACAATAATTCTTTAATAGGAAATATGCACGTATTTTTTTTAATGTTATGGGCATTTCTACGGGAAGGTGCGAATCAGCTACTGTATCGAAAAAAGGACCTCTAATTAAGTTATCGAAAAAAACACATATCGATGGTGGAAATGTCAAAGGGCTTAAAGGACAAATCGTCATTTTACAGGAGAGCAGAAAAACGATTTTTATAGAAAAAAGTGCATAACTTTTTTGTTTTTAAAGCGATCAATTTGGTTTAAAGACCAAATTTTATATTTTTTTGAGCTGAACTGTATCCACGCTTTTAATTTGACCCAACTAGCTTAGTTTAAAAGATAGATGTCCTTTAAGTTTCGTACTTTTATGATCTTGTCCTTTAAAGCCAAAACAGACTAAGTAATTAAGAAGTGCTTTGGACTTAAAGGACTGCACTTAACATATTAAAAGGTCTTAAAGGACAATTGCGGTCTAACCATACAAAAAATCTGTCCTTTACACTGTATAAGCAGAATGTTTTGACTCACCACCTGCATGCTTATTGACCTCTTCGTTGTTTCCAGTTCTATGAAAACCGAACCTTTTAGAACAGAATCTTTTTTTAGCGAATTGTTTACAACAATTATTTCTATGTCACATTATTCCTGATTCGTGATTTGACTATTATTAAGAACAGATATTTCATAATGCAGTTTTCTGCTTTATCTCTTGGATTGTCCGTATGTACGTAGCTACATATTTGAGCCACTATAATTTAACCTGAGAGCCCTTTTTGTAATGCCGTTTTTATAAAATAAATGGAAAGCAAGCATTGATTACGGCACCACATGTCGTTGGTCTTTTGTTGGTCAGTTAATCAAGTTTCGGTATTCAACACCAGTCAACATTTCTTCCCACAGATCTTAAGATTTCGTGACAATTTAGTACAGCTAATGCTATTCCACGAAGTGGGGTACTTTTTTTTACCATACAAGTGCTTTTATCTGAAAATTCAGCACATTTTAAGAGATTTTTGGTTCTTTTGTCCTAATTTAGTTGACCACAGTTAACTGTCATTAAAACATAATATCTTTTATTTATTTTTTGTTAGTTTTTATTTCATGTATTTTTTGTAGTACTTTTTTTTAGATAAGCAAGGAATTTAAATTAATTTATTTAAAAACGCTGATATAATCGTTATCTTTTGGTTTTATGACCTGAAACCATTATATTATTACGATTGTTTGTTTGAAACCATATATTGTTAGGGAATAAAATATCTCGAAAATGTTTGTGATTTATAGTTACAAAAAGTGATTAAATACAGGTACGCCATTTTATCCTGTCTTAAGTTTCTTTTCTAATTTCAGCCTTAGCTCTTTACTGAAATTGTTTCTGCGGTAGCAGAGCTGTGTAGAAGGAGGTTTTGTAAAGTCGAATTTTAACGAAATAATCCAGTCTCAAGTGTAAAATGGGATAGTTCTGTACGTCACATATCACGCCTCCTGCACAAAAAACAGGGAAAAGCTCAATTAAGGGTTGGACTTTCTGGTCTAGACACTATAATTATAAGTCACATGTCATTAACTTCCTATGCTACGTGTCCTTTAAGCCTATACGTGTGAATACAAGATATGTGAGTTTGGGTCGTAAATATCCATAAATTACTAAGTTTCATTTCTTAATGTCCTTTAAGCATAAAGAATTATATGAAACTGACCTATAATACCAAAAACCGAAAAAAGTGCATTTTTCAAAATTCTCTCCTACCTCCATCATTTGACATAAAGAAATATCAAATATACAGATCGAAAGAGCTTGACGAGACGAATAGAACTGCATCAAAAAGTGATTTTCGTCAAAATGTCCTATAAGCCCTTTGACATTTCCACCATCGATATATTTACAGGACTATTGGCCTGATGGAGAGCATATCTGAAAAATCGGGACGTTTTAAACGGCGCCAAAAAAATTTTTCAAAGTTCAAAAACGGACAGAATTTGGCTTAAAATGGCGTGTCCGATTTCCAGAATTGACTCTTTATTGCTTCATAACTTTTTAAATAATTACTAGTTCATTATGATTCCAATGTTCACATACCATGAGATAAACAACAAAGCCGTATAAGTAATAATATTTATTGTAAATCATTGGAGTTTGACACAATAACACATTTAAATTTTGTCCGAAGCTTCTGCCTCAATCCCGTGCCAAATAGTTTTATTTACTTATATCACTAACTTCGCGAAGTACGAATGCAACTAGCTGGTTCCCGCAATCTACTAGATGAGCCCGAGCGGCTGAGCAGTATGAACTTGAGGATAGCTGCATTGAGGAGCATATTTCGAGGGTTCAAAACTCTTCCGAGAATTTGGGGTCGGGTAATTTCTGAAAACTGTGGACGGAATTCATTTTGTTTGTGAAGTCGTATATTAAATTTGAGCTAAATCTATTGAATATTTAAGTGATATCTACCAGTACGTTTTGAAAAAAATACTTTAATTTGTAACATTTACAAGTTATTTGATGAAATGTGGTTTTTTCTCAATTTCGTGGATCTCAATTACCTGTAAAATGGTGCACCGAATTCAGAAATCTTCCACTGAATTCAGAATTTTTAAATAATGTTATGAATTGTGCTATACGTATGTATTATTGTGGTCCCGTAGCCTAGTCAGTAGTGCACCTGCCTTCCAACCTGAGGGTCGCGGGTTCGAACCCAGCCCAGGGTAAACAAATGTGTGGTCAGCACTTGTGTTTGCTTTGTATCTGGAAGTTTGTATATATTTCATCATCATCATCATTAGGCGCGCCATTTGGCCCGATCTTCGGCTGTACGCATCCACCTGCTGCTAGCCACTTTCTGCAGATCGTCACTCCATTTAGCTGAGGTGCGTCGTACATTTCGTTTTCCTAGACGTGATCTTCACTGCAGAAGCCGGTTACTCCAGCGATTATCGTTTCTGCGATAAACCTTACCAGCCCACTGCCACTTCAGTTTGCTTATTCAAGTGGCTATGCCGGTTACATTGATTCTCCGACGGATTTATTTGTTCCGGATTTTATCCATTAGAGAGACTCCGAGCTTATTCTTCTTCATAGCTCGCTGAGCAACTTTAAATTTGTGGACTACTCCCACAGTCAGTGCCCACGTTTTAGCACCACCACAGGTAGGACGCACCTGGTCAAAGACTTTTGTCTTTAGGCTCTGCGGCATGGGCACCCAGAAAACGTGACGCAACCTCCGGAAGGTCGCCCAGCCTAATTGTAGGCTGGGCAACCTTCCGGATTCAATAATCCTCCTATCGGCTTCTTATCTGTTCATATTTATACGAAATGTAGGAAGCACTCAACAATATACAGAAGACACTCAGGACGTCAGCCTGTACGAGATTAGGATGGCTCTTTAACAGTTGAGAAACAAGGTGCCGGGTGATGAAGGATTAACTGCTGAGCTTCTGGAGGCAGTCTTAAAAGCTCTTCAGAAACTGTTTTATCCCGTCTTCCTCGAAGGAACAACGACATGGCTTAGAAGCGTGGTGGTCCTCTTTTAAAAAGGGTGATAAAACCCTTTTGAAGAACTACAGACCCAACCCACCCATCTCGCTTCTGAGCCATATCCAAAAATTGTTTTCGAGAGTCATCACAACTTCGACAACTTCCAGCCTCCCGAACAAGCCGGTTTCCGAAAGGGCTATAGTACCAAAGACCACATCCATATGCTGCGGCAGGTTATACAGAAGACCAAAGAGTATAACTAGCCACTATGCTTAGCGTTCGTGGACTATTAGAAAGCCTTCGATTTGATTGAGACTTGGGCAGTGCTGCAGTCTCTTCAGAGGTGCCAAATTGATTACCGGTATATCGAGGTGATGAAGTGTTTGTACGAGAAAGCCACTATGTCAGTCCGACTCCAGGATCAGAACTTCAGAGCAATCTAGCTGCAGCGAGGTGTGAGACGGGGAGACGCTTTTTTTTTTCGAAACTGTTCACCACTGTACTGGAGGATATCTTTAAGCTTCTGGACTGGAAAGGACATGGCATCAATATCAATGGCGAGAACATCACTCACCTTCGGTTTATCGACGTTATCGTAGTCATGGCTGAGACCTTGGAGGACCTCGGTAAAATGCTCAATGTCTTCAATAGAGTTTTCCAATAAGTGGGTCTGATGATGAACATAGAGAAAGCAAAAGTAATTTCAAACGCCCATGTAGTACCCACTCCAATAAAAGTTGGGGACTCTGTTCTCGAAGTTGTAAACCATTACATCTACCTGGGACAAACAGTGAAAAAAGGTTCTTGAATGGCGGCCACGCGCCGGAAGACGTAGCGTGGGCAGGCCCCCTACAAGGTGGACCGACAATCTGGTGAGGGTTGCGGGAAGCCGCTGGATGCGTGCAGCGCGGGACCGGGGACGCGGGGATGCGTGATCGAGTCAGAAATAGCTTGCTGCAATCCAGGACTCATATAGCTGATGCCACAAAGGTCAAACGCTGCCAAACTTAAGTGGAACTGGGCCGGATACGTCTGCTGCGTGCCATAAGACCAATGAGCAAAATAAATTACGTTTTGGCATCCACCGATCAACAGACGTAGAGGTGAACGGCCGCGCAGGAGATGGCGGGATGAACTGGACAGCTTCTTGGGGGACTGGCCAGAATTGACTTAGGATAGGAAACAGTGGAAGAAAAAGAGGAAGACCTTTGCCCAGCACTGGGACAGTGTAGGCTAAGTAAGATAAGATAACATTTATAAATTTAGTCGTTCATTTTCTATATTTCCTAAGCCGTTTCTGAATTCGGTGACTAGTTTTCTGAATTCGGTGGTGTCTCAATTCGGTGACTGACTTTTCACATAAACCACTCACAATATCTGGTGCTAAATGTCGTCATTAGACTCAAGATGGAATAAACTTCAATCTTTGTTATCAAACTATTGATGAAACCCAAATATTAATTTACCCACCGAATTGTGAAAATATAGACCCTTTTGTAGAACTGTCCTTATAATGTAGCGCCACACCTGCGGAGCGTACAGCGCGGAACGTACGGCGCGGAAAGTTTGGCGCGAAATATTCCGTTGCTATGACAAACCAAACGCAGCGTCTCGTTCAGCGCGCTACGCGACCGAAAATTGCGCGGCGAAAAAAGCACAGAAATCTGTCACAAATGGACGTTCAGTTACACGCGCCGAACTTTCGGTCGCGAATACATTGAACGCGTTTTTGCTGAAGGAATCGCCCGTTAACGTTGGCTGATGTGTCATAGGACATACAAAAAGCATTACGAGCGTATTCAGCCGAACGTTCGGCGCTGTGCGCTCCGCAGGTGTGGCGCTACACTTAAACGTTTCTACGAGTTATTAACCTATATAAACCATTAAGCTATTTTTTTAAATTAAAATCACTATCATATTTGGGCGATTTGAATGCGGCCATGTTGGCGCGCTTGGTGTGACGTCAGTGCGCACACGTCAGGGGCGCGTTCAGTGGCTTCGTACGAGTGCACTCGAGTGCGCTCTGGTGCGCGCTCTAACCGTTCCGTGGCTCGGTGAAATTTTACCCTGACAGCTGTCAGAGCGTAGTTTCACCCGTTCCGTGGCTCAGAGCGAAACAACCAAACAACCGTCTAATGAGATGGTTAATTTTTACTCTGACAGCTATTTGACGTTTAAAGCTTGCAATTTATGTCAAAGTCAAAAGACTCAAAAAGCCCGCCATTTTGTTTCGTAGTTACTTTAGAATAATTTTGTTAAATTTGTATATCACAGACGTCTAATACGTCTGTAATGTATACAGGGTTACTTTTTAATCAGTGCACAAATTTTGTGTACACAGTCAGTATCGTTACTAGATCACATGAGACGAAAAAAAATTTTTTTTTTATTTATTTTTTTTACAAATTTTGACACTGTTTTTAACCCATTTAGAGAACGAATTTCAGAAAACGCCAGAATACGTGTCCAATTAATTATGCCAATGAGTGTTTATACGAAGTATCAAGAAAATTGGCGCGTAAAAATTTTTTTTCCATACAAAATTTGATACCAATTTTATGCGTAAAATGGCGATATTTCGATTTTTTTGTATGAAACGTGATAAAATAAAAATATACGGGTGTTTTTATTTTCTTTAATCTGTGCCTACCTAAAATTTGTGCACTGATTAAAAAGTAACCCTGTATAAAAGTAGAAAACAATTGAGACAGGAGAAGAATTTTCTCTCGTCAAATATTTGAGGTTATAAAAACAACTCGATCGTTCAGTGGCTCGGTTGCAACTCAAACGGCTTAAATTTTACCCAAACAACTACGCTCGAAGCCACAGAACGCACTCCCGATGATACACGAGTTCGATGTTAGTTACACGTCAAGCTGAAAGTACTTGTATCCAGGCTAGAAAAAAAAGAAAGAAAGCAGAATACGTCGAAAGGGCATTGATTGATGTCACGTGTTGTTTCTTGATGACCAATAAAGGGAATTTTAAAATTGCCGATTTTTGAGGATTAAATTTCACTATTAAATTATGTTTCATTTTAAAAAAAATTGTATGGTTATGTTTGTCTAACACTAAAGATTTAAAAAAATATACTTCGCTCGTTTTGATACTATACCCAGTAATTGATTCAGGCAGCCTTTATTGCGGAATCCTATAATACCAGTTATAAATTTTTCATAAGAAATTTCATAAGTAAATAGTTTCTTACTTTTTACCACGGGAATATCTCTTTCTAATGGAAAAAACTTAACGGACTTTCCAGCCAGTATACAGGTGAAATTTTGTAATGCCACCTGAAGGGAAAGTACTCTTAGTTTGTACTGTAGAAAGAAAATTGTACTCAAAGAAAAGAATCCTTTATAAATTTTATATGAGGGGTTCAAAGTTTTACGGTACCTCGTCGTGGCTCTCGCCTATGTAATTTCAAGCCCTTTGCTTCGAAAACCACTAGGACCAACATTGGCTTCCACAGTGTCCTAAACCGTATCTGCCGCCAACACAATGAACTCTTTCAAAAAGAGAACACAGATATTCTAAGTCTTACTTATAATAAGTTTAGAACCACGCTGTTCAAGTTCATATTAAACAGAGTCTGATTATTTGTTGTTTTGCGTGTGATTTATATTATAATCTATAGTAAGTTATGTTTCACCTTTTTTGTAACTTTATTATATAATTCTGCTTTGAGTGTAATAGCACATAATAGTTTAGTCCTAGACAAGACAATGTGATTTACACATGCTGTGTTTGCCTGTAATTGGGTGTACCCTGTACATGTTATCGTTTTTTGACAATGTAATTAGATAAGTTAAGGTGTATTACCTGTTGGCGAACCTATATAAATAAATAAAAAATAAATAAATAAAACCACTGGCCCCACTGTGTGTCATTGACCTCAAAAAGCTGACCTCTGAAAGGTCATTGACCCCAAAAAGTTCACTGACCTCGAAAAGGTCATTGACCTCGAAAAGGCCATTAACCTCAAGGGTCACCAAGGTCACTAGCTTTGATCATAGTAGTCAAGGCGGTAACCGAAGGGGGGAGACGGGGGGGCGTAGGGGGGTTATATTACTCATAGTGCCCCCTTCCCTTTCCCTACACTCTGACCGAATCTACAGTAAGGTTTTTCTGATAAGTGTAATTACCTAGTTATGATATAATGTGCTTCTTCTAATGCGTCAATCCAGGGTGGCGGAGCGTGGGACTCTGGTTTCATGTCCAAGTTGCCTTCTAGGTCATGACTGCTGGACCTCATCAGACGGACCCTTTCTGAATCATTGCTCTGAAAAATAAGAAATAAAATGAATGGTGCATATTTAAAAAAAATAGAACCACAAGCCCAGTTGTTGCAAACTTATGGTTGTTTACAACAACTTGAATGGTGTATTTTATACTAAATCGTCTTTTAAAAACCAAAACGTCCAGTTAAAAAGGTGTCTACTTCAATAAATTATAGTTTAATTTTATCATGCTGTGATTATGTACAATACTTATTAACTCAATAGAACGTTAACTACTTTCATTGGTGTGTCTAATTTAGATAGGAAGTACGATAAACTACTTCTAAATGCTTTGTAAACTAAAGATATACGAGTATGGTCGAAATAATCGATAAAAGTACGCCACTTACGTGTTCAGCAAATATCTGCCTGCTATGTATTGCATTGTTGCGCATCAGAACGAATACCTCCGTCAAACTTCGCGACACCATTTTCTTTGGTTATCCAAGTCCAGCTTTTAACAATAATGGGATAGGAATGTTTATTTTAATTTGAAGAATTCGTCGAAAACGTAATTGACAGCAAAATTTCTGAAAAGTTGTCTTGTTTTGTTCTGTTAGCGTACTATTGAAAAGAATTTATTTATTGTGCTGTACACGAAAAAAAAATCAACGGTGCACTGAACACTGTACGTACAGCACGGAATATACAGGGTGTTTGGCGCATCGTGTGCCAAATTAAATTTAATGATTGGTGGGGTCGTTGGCTACCTTTTTAGCCCCCTTAAAAAAATCAAACAGATTTTTTAAGCAATTTTTTTATTGCTTTGAGTTCAAATTTACAAAAGTCTACATTTAAATTTTAATACAAAAAAAGGTGTTATATTTCACAAAATTCTATTTTCAATTTATAATTTGTGACGTTTTACGTTTCTTTTCTTCTACGCTGGAAAATGCTGTCCCATTTAGACGAAATATATTTTTGAAGAAACGAGCAAAGGTTTTAGTTCTTTAACTAGTGAATTAAACCAATAATACCGAAATCATTTCGCTCTTTGAGAAAAACCAATAATTTGGGTTCCGTATAGGGTATCGTACGTACGTATCCTTTAAACTCAAATATCAAATCAAAGAAAACAAATGATTCCTTTTTCAATATGTGGGTGGATTGGATACTGAGATAAGGACTTGGGTATTTAACACACCATAAGAAGGGCGGGTGAAAAAATGCTGCTGAAGAAGAAGAACAGACAGTTATATTTTATTTCATTAAAATCAAGATTTCATTTGTGTACAATTTTTGGCGTATAAGAATAAGTTTATTCGCAATAGTACGCTAGCAGAACGAACCCAACGCAACTGACATTTTATTGACAGATAAGTTCGGATACATACATGAATATCAACGTAACGGTTATTACAACGGTTATAACGGGTTATTTGTCAATGTTAGAAATGCAAAAAAAAGAAACAGAAAAGTTAGGTTAGGCCAACGAATACTATACTCCTCTACTGTTTGTTTACCGAATAAAATGCGAAAAGTTGTTTGATTGAATCAATCGAAACGTGAAAATATTGCGCTTTACGTACGTAGGTACAACTTACAGCTTGCAATTGTGTAGAGAAAGAACAATTCGTTCAAATGAGTATGCCGTCGCACGACCCTGGCCCAGAGCATTTCCAGCAGTTTCCTCCCAACAGGATTATTGTTATCCATCCTGGATCGCTTTACGTGCGCATAGGAAGAGCATCAGATCTGATACCAGTGAAACAGCTGCACTGTATCGCCAGAAAACGTCGCCCGGGTGGTAAAATCTATCGTGATCCATTTGTTCCACCTAGCGTACCGAAAACGAAAGACTTGATTGAGGAACTCGAAGAATGTCGTTTGCAGATATCGCATACGCTCCAATCGTGCATGCAGTCGAACGGTGCGAGACGGTACGCAACCCCTCCACAGCAAATTGCTGCTTTTAATAGAAGATCTTTGCCTGAATGTGTGGGAGATGGCGAGCCATGGCCGCAAGTGCAGTGTGACATCATCGTTGGCGATTTAGTCCTCGATGTAGATCCAGAACTTCCCTACAACATCCACTTTCCATATAGACGAGGCGATTTCAACATTCACTCTGAAGTTGGTGGATCAATTTCTTCAGTCTTAAATGATCTCTATACAATTTGGAGTTCTATTATAGAGTATAAGTTAGGGATACCATTGATAGAGTTAGTAAAGTACAGATGTGTACTGTTAATACCAGATATTTACTCTCGATGCCATTTGAAGTATTTAATGTCTTTGTTATTGAAGGATCTCGGGTTTGGCCACTGCTTTTTGGTTCAAGAGAGTGTTGGAGCCACATTTGGGGCCGGCATAGGCTCTGCTTGTGTAGTTGACATAGGCGATCAGAAGACTGCAATATCTTGCGTTGAAGACTGCATATCTCATAAGACAACAAGATTACGAATGGATTATGGCGCTGGAGATGTTTGCCAGGCACTCTCATGGATGTTCCACAAAAGCGCATTCCCTTATAAAGATTGGAACGAAAATATTCCAAGGGATGTGATGTTGATGCGCAATATGTATGAAGATTTCTGCCATGTTAATTTAGATGTTTGCGGTCCCCAAGAAAAATCTTTTCTTGTCGATCATCCTGGGGATGTTATAAACAAATACACATTACAAGTAGGGGACGAATGCATCATCTCACCTTTAGCATTGTTCTACACGGATCTTTTAAAAATTACTGGACCAAAAGCTACAAAGATTCAAAATCGCCAAGCCAGTGATCCAGAAGACCCATTTGACGCGGAGTTCTTGAGAGAAACCGGAAGGAAACGTGAAGCAGTTGACACAACCGCTAATGAAAGTCAATTAGAGCAGCAAAATGAGACTCAACCACAACAGAACCAAGACGAAGACATAGTTGTTGATACATTAGAAGGAGGACCAGGCGATGTTGTAAGCCTTGCTCCAGGACAGGTTTTAGCCCTAGATGCCGCAATTTTACAAAGTATTGACCGCTGTCCCAGTGAGGAACTGAAACGTAAAATGTATAGCAGCATTCTCATTATCGGGGGAGGAGTCAAGGCGCAAGGGCTAAATCTTTGGTTGCAGAACAGATTAGCTTTACAAATTCCATATTTATACAAGACTGAGCAGTTGGAAATAGTTACGTCACCAAAGGATATTGATCCAGCCAGTACGGTTTGGAAAGGTGCAGCCGTTATGTCATGTCTCGAGTCTGCTATTGAGCTGTGGATCAATCAGGCTGAATGGAACAAATTTGGACTGAAAATTTTAAGAGAAAGAGCACCTTTTATTTGGTGACAGTAAATAATTGATTCATATGTGAATCAAAAGTTTAAATAAAAAGAACTGGACATTTCAATAATAATATTGCATTAATAGTGCATACCAATAAGTTATATTATGACTTCTTCTAACTTAAGTATTGTTTCTGTTGAATAAAAAATAGTAATTTTATAAATATTTCATTTATTTTTACATAAAATATCATTATTTTACAGTGCAGCAAAAAATTGAAAAGAAATTATAATGATACTTAATTTGAAACCACAAGGGAAGATCTGATTATTTTGCAAAGGGGGCGTCCATAAATTACGTGAGGTGTTTTTTTTAATTTTTTGACCCCCCCTCCCCCCCTGGTGAGATGTGGTGAGATTTTATTCAATCCCCTCCCCCAACCTCCAATCTCACGTGAGATTTTTCAAAATGTGAGTTTCTTACGTAAACGATCTTGTAAAAAGAAAAAAATGCTCCGTGCTTTTATTTACGACTAGTTAAGACTAGTAATCAATATTGCTGAGAGTTTAATTATAAGTGTAATAAAAATTTAACAATAGAATACTTAAATCGTAACTAGATTAAATCTTAAGCATGTACAATCTGGATTAAATGGACCAAAATAGTATAATTTTTTTTTGTTTTCAATTCTTAAAAAAAATTGCGTGATATTTGCCGAGACCCCCCCTCTCCCCAACGTAAGATTAGATGAGATTTGACTCGACCCCCTCCCCCCCTTAAACATCTCACGTAATTTATGGACGCCCCCAAAGTTTGAATGTGCCCAATTAATTAATTACAAAATTGCACTATAAGTTCTGATTCTGAAGTTATTTTTTCACATAATTGCTGCACCGTTGGCATATTATTTTACAACTGGCAATTTGAGCCAGCGCATACCTGACGGACGAGATGCGTCGAAAATACCGTAACAATAAGCCTTATTAGTCCATGTCATACAGTTGCGGCAGCGCTAGGACTACTAGCCACGATTTATTTTAACCGGTCATTTTCAACCATATGACATAATACTTTAAAATTGAGTTTACATTGTGACCCTATAAGTATTTTCAGCGCACTTCGCCAGGTGTGAGCTGTAAGAGCTGCTTAAAACTTATTATGTTCATATAATCACAGAAGTGGAATACTGTCAGTCTTATTAATTGGCTTCATAATATCATGTGGCAATAATAAAAAAGATTTTTAAAATTAAGAATACTTTACAGTGTGCCATAAAGCAGCAAAATTACCAAATACATTTGGCACTTGGCAACACTGATACTTCTCAGCCAATCATATTTTACTTCCGGTAGTTACAAAACCAATCCCGCATTCTGCGGTGTTGCCATAGTTGAATTCTTTTGTTATTCTGATTTCAAATTTTCTGTGTCCCACAGTCGCACTGTATGTATATTTAATATTATTATTTTCTCCATTAAACAAAATCATTAAGAATGTTGTGTGTTAAAGAGAGTAGACAAAATGTTTTGGTCAGACTACATTAATTACTAATTAATTTTGGATTATGAAAAATTACTTTACTATAATATTCTTATTAAATTATTCGAAAAATATGTAATTTTTGATATTAATACCTATAAAGTTTGAGCATTGAAGGTGTTTACAAATATTATAATATCATAATAATACATAGCAATTAATTGTAAAAAAATATTACAACTATACAATCAATCATAAGAAAATAAATTACCAAGTATTCGATAACTTACATAAAATCTCTACGGTAACTTTGAAAATACATAATAGAGGCACTAGCGACATGTACGCAAGAACAATGAAGTTTCACAACAGAGACCAATAATGAATATAGAATAATAAAATCCGACACGAGTCGGAAATCATCTTTCGCACGTGTACCTACCTATCATACAAGATTTTACAATGCATTGTGCAAGAAAAAAAAAACAGTTATAATAAAAAGGCGTATAAAATGGCGGGCTTCTTAAGGCGCGGTTATCCGAAAAACGTGCGTTAAGTAGTGATTTCAAAGTCCTGTAGAAGTTTGAAATATCGTTTAAAAATTCAAAAAAAAAATCATATTATAGTTCGAACCTATGTCTAGATCTTCCACGTATGTGATACACGATTACATATACTTTGCTCGATAGAAATGCATCACGAACACAACACGTAATAAAACCTTTCAAGGTGTACCAATTTAATAATTACGATCTTTTGTTACCCAAAAATATATAATAATATTCCTCTTTAAATTTCCTAGATTGTCCACGCACTAAGGTTTTGATAAACATCCCCCTTTTTTTTTAATCAATTAAAAACCGATGAAAACTGTGTTTCGCCGCGCTGGATTGCTCGTTCCGCGCCGCCCGCTACCCCGTCTGGCGCTTGCCAAATTTTCGCGGGAATACCTCGCCTTAAACACATGCGCGCTGAAAATATTATGTACTGCACTGCGCGCGCATGTGCAAGGCTACCTCGACGAATAGGCATGAGTAAAATCTGTTCAGCCACGCAAATTTTTAATTAATATTTGAACGTAATTTATCAATAAAAATCAATTTCTAAAGTAAATTATACTAATTATAAGCCGTTTATTGAATTGTTATTTTTATTGTTCCCTTTATATTCGTAACAATTGGTAAATCAGTAATTTGTAAAAATATTGCAAATACTGAAATGTCAGGTTGACTGGCTGAATGACAGCCTGATCAAAAACAGCAGCGAAAGTGCTACTTTCCGCACTATTTGGCTGCTTAGAAAACGCTCTTTTCGAGCACATGCATTGTAAAAATACAAAAAATACACCATCTCGCGCCGTGCCGTGCGTGGCGCCGCGCCGTAGACATGGGGACGCAGCCTTACTAAGGTGATATTTAGATTTTGAAATGAAAGGTTAAGTCACTGGGCCGAAACATGAAAAGGAATGAAATCATCTTCATCTTAAACATTAACTCGCTTCAACTTTTTCTTCCTTAACACTAAAAGTGATCGTAGAATCTTTAAACCTAACTCGGACAGTTGGATGAAAGAACATATAATAAACAATCATGAATAATATACCTATTATAAACGGCACAATACTTAATACTAAGACAATATTAAAGTATACCATATCCCAATTAATATCACCTTTCATATAAACATACCACAGAACTGCGCAAGTAATATTTTGTAAAAAACATATGCTGTAATAGATAGCATATCTGTACCTAGTTCTACCTTCAATGGGCAGAATGTAAGTGAATAAGTAAACGGCTCCAAGAGCGAAAGAGAAAGCTATTTGACCGAGCTTGTTGTGGGAGCAGAACGGAGGACTGTCGAGTAGTTGTATGCTTACAGACATAATAAAAATGTGGAGTATACAAGCTGCGATGGTCCATAATGGGAAGCAGTAGGCAATGATGGATATTGATATTATTCGGCTCACTGAAAAAAAAACAATACAAGATTAATCAATAATTTTAAGTCATCCAAATCATCTAAGTCAATTTTAAAGGGTGGTCCAACTTTAATGCACGATGTTATTATAATCTATATAATAAAACTGTAAACAACTGTACTTACATTTTTTTTAATTGACCTATGTTTGTGTCGAAAAAGTACGACCAATCAAACTTCACCGGACTTGCGGGGGAGCGGAAGACTACCCCAAAAAAAGTCATATACCAACGCGTCTAGGGGCGGCTCGAGGGAGCCTCGGACCACGGCCTAGCGCGTTGATACTGAAAAACATCGTGAAGAAGACGACTTATAATTTAAGCTAATATAAGCTGTTGGGCCTACAGACTTCCGACATGGCTCATATAACGATTAGGTGCGTGCATGCGTCCTACATACTCGCCGCTTTCGTGCTGGCAGCCTCTTTCCGCGTTTCTAGCTCTATAATTGGAAAAGTAATATTTCTTCTGAATTTGGTTGATGCCATTCAGACGACCGCAGCCCTCGCTGCGAGCCGGAAGACGTTTTTATATTACAAATGTGATATTAGTTAATAACGAATGCTCTATATGAATTCTTTCGGACTCTAATTTCATAGGGCTTCCCCTCCACCATCTAGGGGATATATTACATCCCTAGATTAGTCAACGGATTAAGTGTAAAGGAAGTGACCTGAATACTCACATGTGACGAGGAAGTGCCAGACGACTTGCAGGCTTGAGCCGAGCCAGTCCATGTTGAGCTTGGTCTGCTGCGAGAACCTGACGGCGCGCTGGTACGCGGCCAGGCACCACCCCATGCCCAGCACCGACGAGCTGATGGACAGCAGTTGGTGGACTGGGGGGGATACATAACTGTACTGATGGGGCGTGTGACTAGAGATAGTGGACTGGTGGGGAGTTTAGGCTTGAAATCATGAAGACAGATCCTCATATTGTTCGGATGATCATGTAATTATCTGATAGTTTATAAAAGTCAGTCAAAAGTCGAATAGTGGGTTCAGAGGGGCAAATTTGCCTATTGAATTTCACGAGAATCCGTTGAGAAAAGCGATTTTTAGAGGAAACCAGGGTCAGCAGTAAACCTCGCAAGCTAACAGCCCCCAAAACCCTTCCACTATGATGATTATGATTCGAGTGGAGAGGGAAAGAGCAATAGATACCCAAATACCACTGCTAAAATCTTACGACATCTCACTTTATAGAAAAAAAACACCTCACGTAATTTATGGACGCCCCCTAACTATACTCAGAGCAAGCTTAGGAACTGATCGAGAGATGGTGAACTGAAGGGGGTTAGTTGTACAGTCAAGTTTGTTATTCTTATTTTTGTGTGTTACGATACAGTGTAAGGGAATCAATATTCTACTTCAAATTATTATTTTGTGAATGCCATTGGACATCTCACACACGGCCATCTGACCCCAAACTAGGCACTATGGGTATGGGACCCCAAACTAGACAGCTGATATAAAGCCCGACCAGAGAAATAAAAAACCTCGCCATATTGCGGAATTTCAACTAAATTTATAAGGTAAATTGTTGCCATAGTCGTAAAAATATACACGTGGCGCCCCCAGAGCAGGTTTTTTATTTCTTCGGTCAGGCTTTACATACATATATAAATATACAACAACCAGACACAAAGCAAACACAAGTGATCATCACACGAATGTTTGCCCTCGGCGGCGGGGTACGAACCGGCGACCTTGTGCTTCGAAAGCAGGCGTACTACCAACTAGGCTACGGGGCCGTCAAAGATTTTTTGCACAATATATGCTTGACTCCAAGGTACTGGGTATATAATTAATTAATTACTCACTCCGCATATCCTTAATCTGGCGGAACAACAGTGTGGTCTGCAACACTTGTTGAGGAGCGGCCTCCAGGAAGCATTCGAAGATCCTCAGCACAGCAGCATCCGAGTCCTCTTTCAACATCAGTCCGTAGTACAAACGTTGGCTAACTTCGTCCTTCTTGCGTTCGGCGCGGCGGGATTTCAGGGCGAAACTGGAAGATATAATAAAATTTATGTTAAATTTAAGGATTTAATGCGCTACGTATTGCCATCGAGCATGAACTAAAAGGTAATATTATTATTTCAATTTAATTTTCTAATTAAACATTTCAAACGTTTCACATGCATAGGGACCTTATGAAAAGTATTGAGTTATGCATATCTCTGTAATATGCTACTTGTAAGCTATTTAAACGAACGAACGAAAAAGAAATCCAAAAAGATTATCTTCATACTAAAACCCGCTATAAATTCGCCCCGCAATTCCACATTTGCATGTGGAATGTCACATTTAATATACTTACCTACTTATTTTTTTATGTACCGAGTATTTTTTAAATCTTACAAAAAAGTAATATCATGTATTGTGTGTTTGTGTATTATATTAGGTCCTTACCTATGAAATTGCCGTTCAGTATCAAAAAAGTGAAACAAGTTTTTTTTAATGAAATTATTATTTAATCAATCGAAGTATGCGCCGTTGTTATCGATACACTTCCGCCATTTTATAGGCAGATCATTGATACCTTTGGAAAAAAAATCCTGGGAGCGAGAGTCTGTGAACTGTTTGAAGGCGGTTTTGACTGCCTCATCAGATTTGAATTTTTTTCCTTGTAAAAAGTTATCCAAATTTTGAAAAAAGTGGTAATCGGTTGGGGCAAGATCTGCGTCACCCACCATACTCTCCAGATTTTGCCCCAACCGATTACCACTTTTTGCAAAATTTGGATAACTTTTTACAAGGAAAAAATTTCATAGGTAAGGACCTAATATGTAGTAGTAGTAGTATTTCTTAGTTTAGTTCCAGTTTCTTACTGCTCTATAGCAGTAAAAAAACTGGGTTAAAAATCAAAGGAAATTAAAAAATTACAAATTTTAATTCTTCTTCTTCTTCTTCCTAGACCTTATCCCATTTACTTGGGGTCGGCCTTCCTTGTCCTTCTCTTCCACACTTCTCGGTCCTGTGAGAGACTGTCGTCTAACTGGGCTTCTTTTAGGTCTCTTTCAACCGTCGTCAGCCAAGTGGAGGGTGGTCTTCCGCGTCCCCGCCTCGTCGTTGGCAAGTTTAGGGCCAGCTTTACCATATGGTCCTCAGGGCGTCTTAATACGTGACCATACCATCTGAGGCGTTTTTCCTTTACCTACTCTATTATAGGTGCGACTTTATAACTTCCTCTTATGTACTCATTGTGCATTTTGTCAAGAAGAGTGACGCCCGCCGACCAGCGAAGCATGCGCATTTCTGTGGTGTGTAGTTTATTAAGGTGCTGTTTGTTGGAAATTTTAATACAAAAAGTATTCAAAATGGGTCAAGGATAATCAAACAAATAATTATATGAACACAAATACTGGTCTAATGAATTACAAAAAAAATAGAAATTAAACAAAAGCTTATTTACTAAAGAATACAAATCTTACATGAGAGCATCAATGAACCGAAGAATGGGTGCCATCTGTAACACGAGGATAAAAACCCGTAGCCACTTCTCTCTCGTGATCGCGTTAGATACTGTGTCTGCTTCCAACTCTTTGTCCTGATTGTACCTGGTAATGTATAACATAATATATAACAAAATTATACAGTTTATTGACCTTTAATTTTTAGTTGGATAACCCTATTTGATAGACCTGGGTCTAATGTTTGCTAAAATAATAGGATTACATTATATTGAAAATATAATTTTTTCACTACTCCCATACATTTACTATGGAGTTAAAATATCAAAACAAAGTGACTAATGTACGTTAAGATATGCTAACTTGTTTAGGTATAAAACAAAGGAAACCAAACTCACATCCTTATTGAAACCAATGTGTTGATAAAAGCTGGCACGAGTATGAAGGCCAGTGTCCAGCCGAACTCCTCGTAGTTTTCAGTCAGGAAATACCTGATAGCGACGTTGATATCCAGCCCCAAGTCTACAAAGTGGCCAATTATAGCCACAACATACATAAATATGTCCAAGTTTGTTATGGTAATATCTTTGGGTATTCGGTCGGTTTCGTCCCGCGAAACCGGCGAGTGCAATAATTGAAGAAGTGCGCGTGGCATTTTGATTTAAAATTATCGTAGTTTCATAGAAAAATTTAGGTAAAAACAAGAAAACATCGCGACTCCGCCCGCCGCGCTCTTTTATTCAACTCAACTGTCAACTGACTGACTGACATAGTTGCAGTGTGACCATCTCAAAAATGGCGAATCTGCCACACAGGGACCCAAAAATCTGCCAAAATCTGCCACACTCGACGTTAAAAAATGCCAAAAATATGCCGCATAAATATCAATGGAAACAAAAAAATAGGTACAACGAATTTAATTAAAATTCTTAAAACTTTTTGTAGTATCACTGTGAAAATTTTTTGAAACATTTTTTTATCATATTTGTGGTTGGTTCTAGTGATTCTAAAGGAGACAGGACTCAATTCGTCCCTAAACCATTTCGCTATTCTACGCGAACTGTGAAATTCAACTAATATTGCTAATATTAATCTGACGTTCCTTATTTTAGACGATCAATACAACTTAGCTTGAGCTAGCCAAACGCAATTCTATGCTTGCGCCATTATTACGCTTAAAATTGCTATCTAATCTGACTAATCATAGCGGCGATTAAAATTGTCCCGTTGTACCTCAAAAACTTGATGAAATACAACAATTTTTGTAAAAATTGTGAATGACTATTATAACCTTTATACAATTTTGGAAATTCAGACAGAATGGATGACAGACAAAGTGATAAAAAACCGTAGTTGTATTGTATCGGGAAAAAAGTAATATAGGAACTAAAAAAGGTTATTTAGGTAAAATTAAGAAATATTAATGAAATTTAAAATCAGATAGTGTAAATTTCCTTAGATGCTATAAATCTGCCATAATCTGCCACTTTTGTAAATCGTCTGCATGATCTGCCACAGGCAAAATTTAGAGGCAAAATCTGCCAAAATGGCAGAAATCTGCCACAAATGGTCACACTGCATAGTTGTTTTTTTTTTTTTCAAACAGAAAGGCAGAGGAACTGAGCCATACAGTCTAATCATATGTTTATTTTTATCATCTATCCAAAATATATTTTCTTAAAAATAAGTAACGTTTTGGCTTGAGCTTTAATATAAACTAACGGACGACATAAGGCGAATAAAGTAGTAATAAATACCTCTTGGCTGGCACTACTATTTAGTAGTCTGTGCTCTAGTCTAGGTGCAAGCAAAGCAAGAAACTGGCTTCGATTCAGGAAACCATTTTTATTTACAGTAGGAACAATTTCAATGGAACCTATCTATACAGACAGAACGCACGTTAATATGATGTAAATAAAAGGATCCAATCCAGGTATTTAAAAATCCAAACAACACTAATCGTATTTATTAGAGTAAGGTATACTAAATAAAAATACCAATTTCCACTTTATAAATCCGTGGTAAAAATAAATAAAACACGTCAAATACTGCAATTTTATTTAGTTAATTAGCATTTTACTTTCAGCTACCCCTACACTTTTTTTTGTTATGGCACTAGTTATACATTGTGCCAGTGTCATGTCAAGTAAAGGTAGGGAAACTATTTTAGTTTTTAGTGCACACAGAGCCTACAGACATATTAAGGGAAGCCACAGACATATAAAGGGAAGCAGACCAAACATTACATACTTAGAACTTAGTACGCGTGGCAACATTTCACTCGTAGCTTATTTTTGAATTGCCAAATTAATATATTTATAAAGTTATTGCGGGTGTTTGTATACCGAAAAACTTTCACATTCATAATATAGTATTATACAATAATGTTTAGTCTGCTTCCCTTTATATGAGGGAACCAGACTAAACTTTATTGAATAATACAAAGAAAGAATGTCGCGTGGCATGAATTTCCACTTAAGCTACATAAGTTTTGTTGATTTTCTTTAACATAATTGGTAATATTTAGAACAAAAATAATAAAGTACTATACTTATGAATGTGAAAGAGTACTTCAGTACCTATACAAACACCCGCAATAACTGTTTATAAATATATTAATTTGGCAACTCAAAAATAAGCTGCGAGTGAAAAGTTGCCACGCGTTCTATTCTAATTTATGGTCCTTGATTCTAAGTAAGTCGATATCCTGCCCTTGCCACTGCACTGGGTATGTAATGTTTGGTCTACTTCCCTTTATATGTCTGTGACCGAGCCCTATTTCACGATTACTATAATTTACAAGTTTTATTCGATGAACATGCGTAGAGCGTAGCCAATCAAATTAGTCTCAAAGGCGAACAATTAACTTTACTTTTCATATAGGTACCTAAACTTTACAAACCAGACCCGAAAAATAGAAAACCTGCTCGGGGGCTCCACATGGATTTTTCAATGTTTCTGACAACAATTTGTGTTATAACATCAGTTCCATTAAAATTCCGCAATATGGCGAGGATTTTTGAAATTTTGAAACAATTAGACACATTTCAAACATGGCGTCACGGCCGGTCACGGGGATTAGTGCTGGGAATAAGGGCGAATATTGTACAAACCGCATTCCTGTCATGCGCCTAATTGTTGGTCGAGTAGTTCGGAAATGTTCTTGTAAATTGTAAGTTCGTGAATACCCGTTTCACAGGCTATTAAAGCTGTTTTGAGTGTGCACATTTTAATATAACGCACTAACTACATCCTTAGAAGTTAAATTTGCAGCAAATAGTGTTAAGAATAATGGATCTTTTATTGGTTGCTTTATCCTGAAACAAAAAAAACTAATAAGTAACGAGCGGAAAAATAAATTAAAGCCTAACCAGAAAATTAAAAAACCTCGGAGGTTTGTGGAAATTCAATGGAACTAATTTTTATGATAGCGATTGTTGCGCCCCCAGAGCAGGTTTTTAATTTTTTTAGTCAGGTTTTACCTTAGTTCCATAGTATAACAGCTGTAATCTTTATAATTTTACATTTTTAAGTAGGGAACTAAGACGCTTTGCTTTTCAGACTTTCTTGGGCACTCTGATCTTTATTTTTAAAGTATGATGAGTCTTTATGTACCTAACTATAATTAGTTGGTACCTAACTCCCTTTTCGGTTTGGATTTGTTGTCAGGCGTAACATTCGTAGGGCCCTGGGTTTGTCCTGAATTACCTTTATATGGTACAAGTTTTTGCGCTTTAACTAGCTTTTGTATTCTTAATCTGTAGCCTCTAAATTTTTGCAGTTTACGGCTTTCTGTTTCGCTGCTTGTATTACATTTTGTTTTATTTGATATTATACTTTTATTGGTAGGGGTGGCTTTGTCCTTGGATTTCAAAGCGGCCAGCTTCACTGAAGTTTTGAATTTCCTGACAAAACCATATAAAAGTTATTCAAAGTGATAATTCAGAATACGTAACCAGGGCCCTATGATTAAAAATGTACGCTTATAATTTATAATAGTTTTGACTGGAGGAAATTATATTTACTTACTTCTCTTTCAAAAGCTTCACGAGGGGCCCCCATTTCTTCGGGAAAATAGTATTATTGCTCCTCCATTTGTCTTGTAAAAGATCCGTTATGGACGCGTTGACAACTTTCAAGTATCCGCAGTTTTTAGTATATGAGTCTACAAGTAGTTGATCAAAGAATTTGGGTACGAAATCATTGAGGCATTTTTGAACGCCGTGTATGGATGTGTTCATGTCTTGGGCGTGCTGCCTTGTTTTGATCTCGACGATTGTGACGAGGCTGTCTTGCATGGTTTCATTGAAGCTGTCGGAAAGAAATTGATCCTCTTTTTATTAGGGCCTCACAAAGCTACAGCTTAACAAGTTAAAGTGCAACTCTATTTTATCAGAAGACATTTTGTGGGGACAACTCACACAGACGTTTGACCCCTAACTAGGCAGAGCCAAGATATACTACAGATATAAACATACAACAGCCAGACACAAGGCAAACACATGTGCGCATCCATCACACGAATGTTTGCAATGGGCGAGATTCGAACCCGCTACCCTTTGACTCAAAGGCAGGCGCATTACCGACTAGGCTACATACGGGACCTTCATATTGACACAGAATAAAAAATAGAACCCACTAGGTACAGAAGGCGCACTCTCAGATAGCAAACGTGCGAATTTATTTCTAGGTACCACGCCACTAACGTTAGAATTACATTGAACGCGTCGAACGTGACCCTGACTATAATAGCCTACCGTTTGTCGTTGCGCTCCTAAAAACAAAATGCACCTTAAGACCGCGCCGCGAGTTCGTATTACCACAGAATAAATAATAACGTCGTCACAAGCGCGAGCGTTTTTCCTACTAACTGGCCTCATATATGGCGTAGGTACATTCTGGAGCTCTGGCGCGGAGTACGCCGGGCTTGATATTGAGTATATGCTACCAGTTACCAAAAGTCACTCACAGTACAGCCTGGTGCAACACGCAATGAGCAGCGGCCACCTCATCGGGCAGTTCGTTAGCGCATTTGTCCACTACGTTGAAATTCCTGATATCTTCGAAGTTCTTCACCACGCCGTGGAACTGTGACCTGATCTGCTCGAGTTTTTCCACCGGCTCAATGAGGCAATGTTCTACTATGTCTATAGTCTGGGAAATGTTTAGAAGATGCTTCTAAAGTCTGACCAAAGAAATAAAAAACCTGTTCTGAGGGGGCGCCACGAGTATATTTTTACGACTATGGCAACAATTTCCCTTATAAAATTAGTTCCATTGAAGGTTTTTTATTTTTCTAATCGGGCTTTATAAAATAATGTTGAAACACTGAAGACAACTTCACCTCTCAGTAGTTCAGTACAGATACAACTTTTATAGAGTTTGGCTATTCAAAGTAGACAATGAAAAAACGCGGCAAAGTTTGAAAAAAGAAAACATCGTTCGATTTAGCTAATTTGATACTTTTTTTCTATGTAACTTTGATCGTCGATTGTCTATTTTCAATCGCCAAACTCTAGACAGACGTTAACATGATGACGAAAATAAGAGCGGCGACTATGGAGAATATAACAAAGCTACAAATTACAAATATGGTCAAATGTAAGAAAAGATGAACACTCTACCATTATCAACAGGCTTATTAACTCGCTTAATGTGCCAACGTACAATACTACATACAAGTGAAAAAAACAAATTCAAACAAATTACCAATCAGACGGACGACATTAGTATATAATAAAAAAAGAAACTACACAATGAATAAATTTAATTGGGCTTGTAGTTGTAGCTATGTGAGATAGGACCCAAATTCCAATTAAGGCCCCAAACAGAAAACAGGGAATTATTATAAAAAAAACGTCACCAACTTTTATCGCGTACCAACCTCTTCCATAGAAATTGCATAATTGGCGAAATCTTGAAAATATTTTATCTTGTAGAATTTAATAATGGAAGTTCTTAGTTCTTTAGCCATTTCTTCGTTCATGATCGAGACGAGATCTAGGAATGTGTCTATCGCATCTAATGACTTGTTTTTTAGTTTGTTATAGTTTCCTCTCCCTTCGTTAAACAGCGTTCGCGCCACTTGGTAAGATTGTGATACAAGATGATATTTTTTGTCTAAATTACTGAAGGCATTGTTTGTGCACTGTAATGATTATTATTTTAAGCAATAGCACTATCAAGATCCACTAATAAAATATGTTTATGCTAAAAAAGCTAAACGGATTTGTACGAAAACCAAAAGTAGTTAAAGCCTGTCCAAAGGAATAAAAAACCTGCTCTGGGGGCGCCACGTGTATATTTTTATGTTTATGGCAACAATTTCCATAATAAAATTAGTTCCATTGAAATTCCGCAATCTGGCGAGGTTTTTTATTTCTTTGGTCGGGCTTTAAAAAGAACGCGACTACGACTGATAGCATGTATGTATAAATATAAATACCTAAATACTTTACCTCTTTTAAATAAAATAACATTAAAATAAATGTGAATACATTGAAAATGTTTGTAAGGAGATTCATTACAACTTGACATCGGACTAAATCATTCTTGAGTTGTATATTAAATTAAAAACTATGAGAATTGTTTTTGAAGTTAAAAGATTGTCTTAAGTTAGTATCAAGAAATAGCACCGGTATAAAATAAAAATGCTAAACTAAAATGCTTTATTTTATTACTATAAATAAAATTTCAGTGGGTAATGAAATTGCACAGATAAAATCAAATTTAATTAATTTTCATGAAGTTGAACGATAAAGCCAGTTGTTTGAAATAAAACGAGCGCGATAGGTGAACTAAAATAATAAAATATATTTTGGAATTGTACAATATAAAATGTATTAATAAACTTACAATAATAGTACACATTAAAATTAAGCTATATTGTATTGAATTTTGTATTGTCTCTTAAATATGTTTAATTAATATAATTAATTAATTATACGTAACACCAGATTACATAGGTACAATTACTTACACTTTTTGTGATACATACAAATATTTCGCTTGCAAGTTCAGTCAACAAATCATTATCAAAAAGAAAGAAAAAAATTAGGCTGTTACTTAAAAAAATAAATCTTTTTTATTTTTATACGCCTAATTAATTTGGGTAACGCCAAGAAAAGTGCATGTGATAGAAATCGTAACAGAAACATATTTGAATATTTTTTCGTAAAATGCGTTTAATATCCCAACTATACGGTTGGACATTCGCACTACGAAATTCACCCCTACCGCTACGGAATACGGGTGCTCTCAAGGTCAACATTTTCAGCCACATGCGCTGGCTACTGTACCTACTTCGAATTGTAACTTGTAGGTACGTAGTAGCGTGAAACGGGACCCAGATTACTAATTAATTAATTGGCAACATTTTAAAATAAAGTACCTATTGGTCAGGTTAGACTTGCCAACCGTAAAAATATCATTATACATGTAAGTTTGGGGAGGAGGGGAGTTTATAAGTCAATTTGAAATTTGAGCCCATTATTAACTATCCTCGTTATTTAGAATATTATTGAAGTTTAGGTAATTTTAATTTAGTGGGTGTGAACAGACAAGAATGGTGCAAAACTGTGCAAAGTACAAAATGATAGTCTGCTTTTGACCTAATTCACAGATTTGACAGCTTATTTTTTTTATGGCACTAGTAAATCGTTGTGCCAAATACGAATGGAGTGACTGCGAGAATAGGGCTTATGTGTATGTGTGTACATTAATTTACAAATTCGTGTATAAACAACAATGCAATAACAACAAAGCTAGTTGAGATAGGACACAACTCTTTTGAGCTCCATTTTTGGTTACCTGAAACAAGTATTTGTTTTTTTTTAATGTTTTTTTTTGAGGTGTTGACTTTTTTGGGCTGAAGGTGCAGAACTTTTTTTAAAAGGAGATGAATTTGAGAAAAGTTTGTACGAGCATGAAGTATCAGTCAGTCAGTCCTAGTGTAGAAAGATATCACTTAAACTAAAAAATATAAAAATCTTGCTCTTGGCCCCAGGCTAGGGAGGCCACATGTATATTTTTGTATCTGGCAACAATTTCCATTACAAAATAAATGAATGAAGATAAGGTTACATCGGAGTTAATTCATAATTTTAGGTACAGATTGATATTGGAAAGAAAGTATTTACCTATTACAAATTTAAATTCTGAAAATCAAAGAATTAAAGCTCTAGTTTCTTAAAAAAAGATGCAATTAAACTCTTTGATGTATTTAAACCAGGAGTTTAGCAAAATAATGGTTTTTCTTTATGTGAATGAATGAATGAATGAATGAAATGTTTATTTGCAAGAATACAGTGGTTATTACAGTTGTTATTGTTATAAATTATTACATAGTGCTTGTACCTCCTTGTACCCATAGTGCATCACCTACCTCATCATGCTGTTCATCCTTGTCGAATGCGTGTTAATAGAAAAGGATGAACAGCATGATGACGTAGGCTTGTGTCAAGTCACGTGGTCCGAATTGCAAGACCTTGTTTTCTTAGACCACGGTTACATTGAAGTCGGTGCCTATATTTTGAGTATGCAGTCAGTATTGTTAATGAAACAAGTCACATAAAGAAAAACCATTAATTTGCAAAACTCCTGGTTTAAATATATCAAAGAGTTTAGTTGCATTTTTTTTAAAAACTAGTGCTTTATTTCTTTGATTTTTAAAATTTGAATTTGAAATAGCTAAACTCTTTCTGACGTAGCGTGGGCAGGCCCCCCACGAGGTGGACCGACGATCTGGTGAGGGTCGCGGTTTGCCGCTGGATGCGGGCCAAGCAGGACCGATCATTGTGGAGATCACAGGGGGAGGCCTTTGTCCAGCAGTGGACGTACAGTCTCCTGCAAAGAAAACGGACCCCCCTGAGATAAGCGGTCACTACCCGCTACTTACGATAGGGGGGTCCGTTTTCTATGCAGGAGACCGTACAGACTGAAATGATGATGGTGATGAAACTCTTTCTTTCCAATTTTGAGTGTGAATTACCTCAGTCCTTATGCAGCAGCTTGTTGAAGGCTCCGTAGGAAGTCTCCAGGTCAAACACCAGCTGCCGCACTTGGGACTCCGACAATTCGTCCGACGCTGACATCTCCGATAACTTGTCCAGCCATTCTTGCACCTGGATCAAACAGATTTACATAAAATAATAAATTACTGACTAGTTTTCCGCCGCGGCTCCGCCCGCGTTAAGGCGTCACCTCGAAAAACTTAAAATCTCAGTAGAGGCGTGGTTTATCTGCGCGGCAAAGTAAACGGACCACTGATGGCAGTGCAGGACAGTAATAGCGCTAAGCGGTACCGTACATGTGGAACCGAGAAAGGTGTGCTGTTAGCGCGCTACAACTAAACAGCGTAAGTGCCAAGTTCTTGTGAGTCCATTTATAGAAAAAGTACTACATATAATAAAAATGTTTCTAAACTAGATTTTAGTAAGGTTGAATACCATACTTGTAACTAAGTTTCAACGTCTGGTACGTTGCAGTTTACCTATAGGAAGTGAAAAAAGATAATAGAAGGTGTTACTTTGACGCGATTTTCTATCGATAAAATGTTGAGAAAACGTGTTTCCAATCAAATGAGTATTTAGATTATATGATCAAGTTATGTATATCTGAAAATCATAATACCTACTTGTACAAATTACGAGGATCACCGATTCAAAAAACACTAAAATTTTCAAGGTGCCGCCTTAACAGTTTTTCCTGTGGGAAGGATGCATTTTCCCGCGGTAAAAGGTAGCCTTACTCAGACTGAATGTAGCTTTCTAATGGCCTAATGGTGAAGGATTTTTTGAAATCGGTACAGTAGTTTTTTAATTTATTCATTACACCTCTTTGTAATATTAGTATGAAGTATGATTTTACAGTTTGAATAAAAATATCAGTTCATTGACATCCGGAATGTCGCCGCATCAGTCTGCACCTTGGCAAAGGCCTCCCTTTTAAAAAAAACTGATTTACATACTACTAAATAAAATTAAAAAATTTTAAATGAAATAAACATATATATTTTTTTATCATCATCATCATTTCAGCCTACAGGCTGTTTGAAGATCTCCACGATGATGAAATTCTATTTAGTAATGAATAAGTGAAAAATAAATCCTATTTACCTTGAGTTTCCCTTCAAAGTCGTCAGGCACCATGGCTAGTCGGTCCATGGTGTCCCGGAGGTCTCTCAGCTCGGGCTGAATCATATCCATGGCACGGAACTCCAGACGGAGTTTGTCCATTAGCGTGATGAATAGCTGGCGAAAAGGACATATTTTATCTTCATTACTCAGAGTCTTTTATCTTCAGTACTTCACCCTAATATCAGGGTAGGCTCGAGCCCCTCGGTGGGGACGTATATGAGCTGTTAACGAACTCAGAGTGAAAATATTTTTTTATATAGCAGCACAGTCTTTACATTCCTGTCATACATAAACATTGCTAATGTTAAACAGTATTTCTAAAATAATAATAATAAAGCTTTTTATTTCTCTTGAAATAATAACATTTAAACAAATAATTCTTTTTAATGGAGAGTCCGCTTACGGACAAAAGCCTCCTCCAGTTCCAACGAGTCTTCCAGTTCATACAGTATTTCTATACCTTTCTGAAATTTTAAGCAATATGAAGGGGTAAATTTTAAACAGCTGCTCAAACATTTTCTATATACATACAGTCCTAATGATAAGAGGATCCCATAGGAAACTCAATTATTTTCTATTGTTACTAAATTAATTTACTATACCTTTTTTGGTACTTACAGAAACAATTTCAGCGATGTATTTGTTGGTATTGCCCTTATCGTCTTTGATCAAGTTTGGTTTGTTCTCACGTATGCGCTCTAGGGCTGCTGGACAGTCCAACTGAAAAATAGAATGCACACCGTATTACACAAATTCACGGAATATTATGCTAATAAAAGTAACTGTAAAAAAACTAGTCAAAAAAATAATGAGAAAATATTGGAAAAAGCACTTTCAGGTGCTCAAAACAAATTAACAACACAAAACCTAAATAGGATGTAATGTATTCAAGAAATTATTTTCTTTTTTCCAACTTTCAAACACATCAATTTATCTACCCGTAAAAGTCTTGTTTCTGAAGGAGTTATTATTTCTCATCATATTTTTTTTTTTAATTTGAAACACTTACTTTATGGATATACTCATCCAAACAACTGCTTATAGTATAAGGACTGATTGCATGTTACATAATCACAAAAAAACCATAAGGTAGCTTAAGTGTACCTTTATGAATGAATATATAATATTTTAATAGCAAAGCATATTAACTCACCCTGTACTTAGTGATGAAGCTATCAATAGTTGGAAAATCATCACCCTGCACCTGTTTCCAAGCCACGCGGTACTGCACCAGCAAACGACTGCAAGCAGCGGTGTATTCCTGAGCCCGTACACAATCACGCATGTACGCTTTCTCTAAATGCTGCAGCGTGCTGACCACTGCATATAGTTCTGCCATGTTGTCATGCCTGTAATATAGAATAAATAGATTACACTTTATTGCACAGCAGGATTAAGAAGACATACAGTTTCAAAAGTAAAATTGTACAGATGGGCAGCCTTGTTTTATAGCTAAAGTAGCCATTTCGACAAGGAAACCATGGTATAAACGGAAAAAACTGAACTGATAGTGTAAATATAATTTTGTTGACCTCTATAGCCAGATCTTTATCAATATACAATACAAGATTTATTTAATAAAAAATAGGCTTTAAAGGACTTCTACTTACTTTTCACGCTCCCTGGCATTCCTATAAAGCTTTACTTCTTCGTATAACTCAGGTCTTGTATCTACAAAGGCAAACAAAACTATTTAAATACGAACAAAGCATTGCAGCATTGAAAAAGTATTTTCTTTTAAATGCAATTGTAATGGTACCTTGCATTGTGTAAGTAATGGATTATTATAAATTCGTAGGCCGTAAATTCAAATTTACAACACGTATTACGCCTTAACAGGTGATTTTCTTCAATAAAATTTTTTTTTTATTTTTTTATGGCTTTAGAATGAAAAAATGATGACAAATCGCAAAACACTCCTCCCTTTTGACAATTAAAGAACACATTCGTTTCATGATGTATATCGCGTTTAGAAAAGGAAGAGAAGACTCAAAGACGATGAAACGAACATGTTTTGAACTTTGAAACTGTTATTTCAAGTTTCTATAACGTTACTTTCGGAATGTTATGTATCCGAATTTCATGAGTAGCAAAAAAAAGTTAAGTCAAGATGACGTAATCGCCCAATATGGCGGATGACGCGCGCACGCCCTGCTGCCCGCGCTGTAGTTTTTTCAGTTGAGGGAGGTAGTTGCCGCTCGTGTCGAACGAATTCGCCGTGGGATGAATGAAAAATTGTGATGAATAGTTCTGTGCACGTTATTCACATACAAAACTGAAGACAAGTTGTGTGAAACAGTGGTCCATTTAAGGTGGATTCGTGGTGTTGTGTTTTGCCAGTTCTTCCTTTATTTTGTGAGACAGGTACAGTGTTTACGTGCTTGGAAACTCGTGATAGTGCAAGAATTTGATACATCGTCATTCCACGCTCGCCGATTAATGGGATCTTGCTGATCAACAGGTCAGTTGGAATCTTTTAAAATCTTGTTTGGCAAGACTAGTTTTTGCTGTTTTTCCGGAAACAATCTCGCCGCCTCGCCGCTACATGTACCATTTAGCTGTCCTAAATATAATTTTCAAACTTTCTACTGTTCGAACTTGGGTGTCAATCGTCAATGAAGCTGTTGGGTTTATTGTTGATGTAGTGAGAGTGTGTAAAAGCTTGTTTTTTCTTATTGGAATGCGTAGCGCTGCGGGGTACGGGCGAGGGCTCTTTGGGTGCGGCGCCGGCTATGCCCCACTTACGATAAGTAGCTGATGGTTTAACCACGTACAAAGGACACAATATGACCAGTCTTTTGAGTCTTTACATTGTGTTTTAGAATATGTAACTTTTTCTTATTAAACGAGCATGTAAATTGCAAACATTTCGTCATTAATTAGATCTTCTCAAACCACAATTTCACAAACTCTCATTTGTAGGCCCGACCTGGTCAGAGAGTCATTATCTGTAGGTACTCCTGTTATTTTACTGCATTACCGGTAGATATTTTTCATATCCAAAAATTGGAGTACTATCACAAAATAATTGTGTGGTTTATTAAAATAACACCAAGAAAGATTAAGTACTTTTTATTTACAGTACCTACAGAAGTCTTACAAGTAAACTGTCCCGGTCACAAATTCTTAATACCTACATAATTAATTTTACTAAATTAGCTAAGAAACAAAACAATTTTAATCCTATTACTTACCTACCACAAACACTACATTTTCTGTTGTAATCTAATTATTATTAATCATCTCCTCATATTGTTCTATGCTTCTGTTCAACCTATTTATAAACTTATGTTAAAGAATGTGAAATTTTCATCTATGTACATTTTTGTGATGAGAAGCAATGTCTTCTATCTAAACATCTATTACTAATATTATTGTGAGTGTACAAAGCAACCTTGACTAGCAGAATGATATCATAGAAACTAGGTCTCAGTGTGGTCTATTATGCTATCTTTATCTGAATTGGGTGATGTCATAGCAACAGTACAATTTAAAAAGAATTACGTTTGAGGTCACTGGAACAATTTTGTGGCTTTAAATTTAAGACCATTGTTTGTATCAACCTAGCTAGGGCTGTGAGGCAAGGATTAAACAGAATGTGAACTACACATTGCACTACACCATGATGTGTGCGTGCAATCAAACATAGTACGACATTCAAAGTCTGCTGCCTAGCTGATCCAGCACAAAAAAAAAGTTTGTACTAGTTTCCTATGTCTTTCTTTCTGTCTAATGTTATCTGAAATGAAGTAGTATAGAAATAGTAAGTACTTTGACTGTATGCCTTCATACCTAAAGAACCAACAAAATTATGATGAAAAAAAACTAATAAAGTAATTATGGAGCCTTCACCATGGTTCATTTTACCAGGGGTAAGTATTTTGCACGGGGACGAAATAGTTTATATAAATAAATTTGTGGGTATATTTGATTGTTATAATAATATGTAATTGTGTGGTTATTGTGGTATACATTTTTGTGCTATTCTTCTTATTTAATTATAGTTGTTCCTAACTACGGTTTCTAATAGTTGTTTTATATTACTGAATTGTATAATAATAGAGGAAAAACGCAAGAATTCTTAATTATACAACAAAATATCTTCACTGTTCATGCTTTGGAGTAGTTTTATATAGTTTAAAAACAATAAACCTATTCCAAAAAACTTATTTGAGATAAATAACTACGTTTGATTTTAAATATAAGTACAGAATTGCACTAGTTCTTTTTACGAAGGTTACCAATTTCGCTACTTCATCATGAGTCGTTGTAGCGAAACAGCATCCTGTGATTATGTAGCTCAGAATAATGCAGAATGTAAAGTTGTTTGTAGGTCATTTTTTGTGTGTAAAGCACAGATCAAACTATGTCTTTATGTTAGCTACAATGAATAAGTTCGCCTGTGTACATTATAAGTGTGCAATAAAGAATTCATTCAATAAGCAATACGGTCATCTATGGCCACTTACCATGCCATAATCAACCTCTTTGCGAATAGGAAAGTAGCTTCGCTGTGGTACTGTTGTTGAGCTAATCATAATGATGAAGTTGAAATATAAATATTTAAACAAATTCTATGAGGCTGGCATAGTCTTAAAGTGAGACAAAGTCGTTCTTCTTATTCTTCTTCTCGTCCTGTTGTCCTTCAGGACATAGGGCTCCTTGTAGACTTCCAATGATCTCTATCCTGCTCTGCAACTTCTAGATCTTTTTAGCAGTAACCAATGAATGTTTTTTTTTCCACCGAGCAACTAAGTTGTTCTGGGTCGACCCTGTTTCCGTGTTCCTTGCTGTGGCTAGCCCGATAAACTTTTGTTTGGAAGGAAGAAGAAAGGCCCTCTAAAATTTTAGCCATTACTAAACAGAACTATTGGTATCACACTGTCTCTAGTCGTCTATATTATCGTCCATTTTTTTACGATATTTACGATGTTTTTACTCTTCAATATTGAAAATAATACTACGTTACATTTTCCTGTAACTAAAATAATCTGACATTGATCATGAATTTCCTATAGGGATATTGATAAGAAATTTTATATTTTATTTAGTTTTATGTCTATATTTACCCGTAAAGTATTATATTGGTTGACTTGTGGTTTCGTTACGATAAGTGTGGATAAACCCGCAGTACTAGTCCCGCGTAAAATACAGTTTAAAATACAGTCCGAAAAGGATCTAAAATAATCTAAATTAGTCTTATCTTTATCGACATTTCCCAAGAAAACTAGTTTTTATTGGGATTCGCTACATCCCTGCCCCTCTTACATGCCCGGTCCACGCGTGACAGACATAATTTTGTCGTGCGTATTCTCTCATCCTATTGGAGGATATTTCAATATGGCGGGTTTCTCGCGCGACAAACTTTTGTCATAGCACTGCATGTTACGGGTGCTAGTATATATGATACATGGAAATCGTACCATAAAAGGGGTCTTCACTTGCATCAAATCGGGCAGTTCTGATTTTTTTATATGTTGTATGTAATGAGGTGGTAATGACAAATATAATTTTTCCAACTCGAAAGCCTTCCGGAACATTGTAAAATTCATGAAAAACCATTAAATTTTTCAGTTTTTTCCATTTTTTACCACCAAGGACCCGTTTTACGGTAGAAGTCACTATGAATTCTTTTAAAGTAGACTAAATTTGCAACAAAATGAGAATAGTTGGGTCTCGATAAGCTGAATAGTTTCAAAGATACAAGCTGTTCCAAATGTTTGCAAAATTTCTTAAATAATACAATTTAGAGTTTAGGGTGTCTGTCAAAAATATTTTTCTACTAAAGGTGTGCTTTTTATTATTTTTATATATAGTATAGGGTATATAATTATTTATAATAAAAAAAAACAAAATTATAATACAAATTTTTTGCAAACATTTGAACAGCTGTATCTTTGAAACTATTCAGCTTATCGAGACCCAACTATTCTCATTTTGTTGCAAATTTAGTCTACTTTAAAAGAATTCATAGTGACTTCTACCGTAAAACGGGTCCTTGGTGGTAAAAAATGGCAAAAACTGAAAAATTTAATGGTTTTTCATGAATTTTACAATGTTCCGGAAGGCTTTCGAGTTGGAAAAATTATATTTGTCATTACCACCTCGTTATATACAACATATAAAAAAATCAGAACTGCCCGATTTGATGCAACTCAAAATGTACCAATTCCATGGACTAATACGTACAGTGGAGTTTACCAACGCAAAACACTTATGGCGTTGATTATCTCCTAGAACAAAGTATGTTTGATTATAATTTTTTACTGTTTGTTTATTGTTTGACTCCATGTCATAATTGGGCTAAAAAAGTTTTGGAAGTTTGCCAGGACAAAAAACTGAAAATTTACATTTCGCTGGCCACATTCATTTATATCTTTGTCGGTCTGTATGTAGCTTAGCTTAGCAGTCATTAAAGATTGTCGCTTAGCTACAGTTAAAACCTTTATACACCAAGCGCAGCGCTGCCATTTTTATTGACTTCGACGCATCAGCTTCAGCGGACGTTTTACTTTTAAGTAATAGTATTTGAAGGGTATTTTTTTATTACCAGAAATGTATTCACTACCGGAGGGGTACACTGTCAAGTGTGACCTGAACTCTTTAACTGATATGATAAGATAACCGTATACGTGATATCATCGTCTGCTATTGAATTGACTTGCTGTCGTGATGCTTTTTGGTATGCCTAGTCGAATAATTGGTACTATTATAATAACTTGACGCTAGCCTGTTTGCATAATCATATATTTATTCGTCTTTTTTTACTTTTTACCTTTACCGTTGTAGTTTACAAAGATGGTAACAACTCGGTCCAGTCCCGCGCTTAGTGTGTCTGAGCCTTTAATAAGATGTAAACTAACTTGTAGAACTAGTTTTCTGTCGTACACTAGTTGCTGTAGTTAATACATTATTATATGTACTTATAATATAGTTACTATACGCAGTCGCTTCGCTATCGCTATCTCCTAAAAAAGTTTAAACTTTACGCTCTAAGCTTAAATAAAAGCATTCAATAACACTCCAAAAATAAATAGGAAAGAATTCTAACTACAAAATCGCGAACGACAAAATCAGGTAGGTATTAAAGGACGTGATGATGATGATAAACTACAAAATCTAATGTTTTTAGCTAATTTCTTTGAAGTATAAAATAAAAACAAAATAACATTTGAAAGTAGGCTTACTACGTAAGAAGCGAAAAGCTCGAGAAGCTGTCAAACGCGACATAGTGACATTAGAGCCATAGTAGTTCTGTCAATATGTCGCGTTTGACAGCTTCTCGAGCCTGTCACTCCTTACGTAGTACGCCTACAGGTTTCAAACTTCATAAACGTACGTTTCAAAACATGTTAGACATGCCACCATTCGCGTCGTGTACGAACTTCTAGCTTTAAATGCAAGTCCTATTTTTTATTCAAATGCCAATCAATGCCAATTAAAAATATATTTTTTATATCTTTCAATTGATTAACTTTTGACGCCTGGGTAAGAACATATTGAGCTGGAGGGCTACACGGAAATGCGAAAGGCACGAGAATATGTCCAAATGCGACATAGTAATATAACTACAGTGACTTTTGTCACTATGTCGCGTTCTGCACCTTCTCGAGTTTTTACGCGTTACGTAGCTGATAACGAATCTGGTTCCACCTATGACCTTATAAGTTTTATAATGTGAAACCAAGGTTAAACGGAAATCGATTAATAAAATAAAACAATTTTCCTCCACATTGTACTCGTACAATAAGCCAAAACTGAGCAAAATTAATGGGTTAATAGTTATTCAATATTCATTTATTTTGTAATTTAATTGTAAATACATTAAAGAAATTCGACGTAAAAATATGATACGGGCCGGGTCGTTGGGTTATCTAATATGGTTGAGCTCGGCGATGGCTGACCCATACTACGTTAATGATGAAGATTCAACGCCTGTGGAGTTTCTTCCGACGAGCTTCTCCACAGAAGACAGCTAAATTGTGAACTCGTCTCGACGTCGAAAAGTTATTTGTAAAATCTTACTTCGAATAAAAACTGACTTTTGACTATGACTTTTGTTCATGAATTAAAAAAATAGAATTAGGTAAACACCTTACATGCCAATTCTTCTAATTTAAAAATTACAATACGTACATCAATTATCAAATAAATTATGTTAACTAGGTTTTCGCCGCGGCTCCGCCCGCGTTAACAGTATTTCCCGTGGGAATGATGAATGTAGCCATGCCCTTTCCTAGGGTCTATTCTATCTTTGTACCAAGTTTCATGAGAATCAGTCTAGTAGTTGCGAAACCTATTCAGTGCAAACAAACAATCAAATCTTTCCTTTTTATAATATTAGTATAGATATACTAGCAATATTATTGTTATTGTGAAATTAACACATGCGTAAGCGTTATTATCACCACATAATGTGCAATTATTATTCAAGTTATTACTTTGCAAATGGCGACTGTTTGATGACATCATAATTAGTCGAGTTTTGGAAATGACTTTACATATTATGCTAGTTCTAATTTTATACTATGATTTTATTTATTCTCGTCTTTCTGCGGTAGACGAGATATTTGATCAGGTTTTTAATTGAATCATACATTCAAAATTTGTGAACAATTATTATTAAAAGATGTTTTTTTTTTCACTAGCTTTCCGCCGCGGCTCCGCCCGCATTAACATTTTTTCCCGTGGGAATGAGGATTTTACCCGTGGTAAAAGGTACCCTATGTTACTCTCCAAGGTCTATTCTGTCTTTGTACCAAGTTCCAATAAGTTCAGTTCAGTAGTTTTTTTGAGTTGATTCGTTACAAACATACACACACACAAAAACAATAGAAATCTTTCCTCTTTATAATATTAGTGTAGATTATTTAATATCATTTAACTGTGTTGCTATATATTTATGTTCGAATAATATAAGTTTTCCAGCATGAGGGAGTAATTCCTACCCATTCGGTATTTCCATACTTTAGAAATGAAATAAAGAAGATCAAGGAATCTTCTTTTTTTTCTATTTAAGTATAAAATATTTGCTTAGCTTCCCCTCCGCGGCTCTACAGCGTTGCCAGTTTTTCCCGTGGGAATGAGTAATGTTCCCGCTGTAAAAGGTAGCCTATGTTACTGCCCAAGATCTATTCTTTCTTTATACCAAGTTTAATTAAAATCGGTACAGTCGTTTCGGAGCCTATTCAATGCAATCAAACATACAATCAAAATCTTTCCTCATTATAATATTACTATAGAAAGTCAAGATTTCAGATTTTTTTATCTGGTACCCTATCTAGAGTAGGCTTCTCAATGGGTGTATAAAGCGGGCACTACACTCTCGACAAAACTAGACGAGACATGGCCAATACGAGAGTGTAGAGGGAGTATTGGCCTATATTGGAGATGTCTCGTCTATATTGGCCGTCTATCCGTCCCGTGTCGGTACATCAAAGGAGTTTTGTCAAGTTTTGTGTATAGGCAAAACTATCGCTCCAGATTCTCGATGCCTCTGGTGCCAGTTGGCTAACAGTCGCCGAAGTGAGCGCACGTTATTTAATTATTTTACCGTTCTGCTACACTTTTTCCAGCGTCTTTTAATTAAGTACTTTTCATTCAGGGATGTCTAAATAGTTATGTAATAATAATCCTACTAATATTAAAACGCGAAAGATTGTTAGTAGGTATAGATGTATGTTTGTTATGTACTCTTTCTTAGTTTAACATGAAGAAAAATAATTAAATAGGTATATGAGCCTTAAACAGATTTTTTTAAATTAATAGTTATATATATCAATTTTGGTTATTTTCATGAAATTCATTTCAAAAGTAAGAGATTCTCAGTTTCCTCATAAGAAATATTTAGTAATTAGTTGTAACCACCGATTTGCATTCGTATCTGGAGAGTTATCACTACATAGTATAAAATAAAGTCGCTTTCTCCGTCCCTATGTCCCTATGTCCCTATGTCCCTTTGTACGCTTAAATCTTTAAAACTACGCAACGGATTTTGATGCGGTTTTTTTTAATAGATAGAGTGATTCAAGAGGAAGGTTTATATGTATAATACATGCATAATATACTGAAGGATAACCCACAATAACCATTTTCCCGTGCGGAGCCGGGGCGGGTCGCTAGTATTATATATAATACGCTGCAGCGAATATTACAGTAGCGGCACATGACGCCCACCCCGTACGATAGCCTATTGTCAACTGAGCGAATGGAGAATGTGGAGTAGCGGTCTCGTGTGAACGCCAATGTCTCGTGTTTCGACAAAAGTTTGGCCTCTCGACAAAACTGGAGTGTGTAGAGCGGGCTTTATAATATAAAAGCTGATATCAACAGGCTCATGGTCGAAGAAAACAAGGTCTAATAAGAAGACCACTTGTCGAATGCGTGTAATAGACAAGGATAAACAGCGCAAAATGACGTAGGCTTGTGTCAGTCACCTGGTCTTCTTGTTACACCTTGTTTTCTTAGACCATGAACAGGTTGAAAAAGTAAAGTAATGCCTTAACATTTAACATGTTTTATTATTTGTGATAGGTCGTGTAAACAAATTGTATTAAAACATTTTGATTGGCACATGCTACTCGTAGCTTGAACTGCCGTCGGGTTGCTCCCATTACACAACTTCCGTTGTTCGGAGTAATTTCTAAAACAAATTGAGATCAATGCAATACTTCTAACAAGACGTCTTTTGTGCATAAAGGAGATGTAAAATTTTGTATGGGAGGTGGTTTTTTATTATTTCAAAAATTGAACGGGTATTCTACGCATATAGGGTAAAAGGGTATATTATTACGATAATCAGGATCACTTGAAAAAAAATAAAGAAAGCTCCGTTTTTTTTATAAATTGATTCGAATATTGGTTGGTAGAAAAATAAACCTAAGATCTGGCAATACAATTATACCTCTGGCAATCCTTTCAAACCGATTTTTTGTTGCGTAGTTGCTGTGAATGCTTTTTAAGAAAGAGATAGCGCATAGAATAAAAATGATCTTTTGTCTCTTTCTTAATTTTTATTAAGATTTAATCGATATTTTTACTTTTTTTCTGATTTTGGCGCTAGTGTTACTTTGCGCCAGTGTAAACTGTCAAGTTTATTTTCAAGGTAGGGAAACTAAACGCTAATTTCGGTTAAAAAAAAACCGGTTATTTTTCTGACTGTCAGTTGAATACCTGTCAATCCTGTCATCTATCACTTTGACATTCCATTTTTTTTTCTAGTTTACTTTCTCTAAAAATGAAACGAAAAGGCCTCAAGTTCTTCAATAATTATTTTCATTAATTACTGCAAAAAAAAAGACTACAAATAAAAATAACGTTATACTTGGCTGTAAGATTTTAATACAAAAAGATAATATTAGAATAATAGCTCTTGGAAATTCATTGATCGTTCGTTTCATTATAACTTTTTAGCTTGAATAAGTTTGCAATTTTTACGAAAACGAAGCATCGATAAAATAATTTGATTAGTTATCCTGAAACCCACTTACATAAGCTTTCTAAGTAGGTATACTACTTATCCGTTCAATTTTTGGCCGAATAAAAAACCACTTTTTACGTCTCCTTTGTAGAACATACGCTTCTAAATTAAGAGTAGGTTGAGAGATGTGAACGAACAATAATAATTTTACCCAAAAAAATTGTACAAAATTTTGACTCCTTCACAAGCGATTCTATATTATAGCGACTTATTAGCTTTACATGAAAACTATTTAGTGATTCAAAATGGCGGAAGTATTCATCGCCATTTATATGACTGTCCGGCTGTGGCATTTATTATTTAATCTTCATTTCAGCCGATCGACCTTCACTGGCGGACCAATCAAGCTTCACCAGACTTGAGGACAAAAGCTTCCCCAAAATAACAATAGTGATAACTGATAACTAATGTACAGAAGCCAGCATATGCGTTTGGAAATTTGCATTTCGAAATTATCTCCTATCGCTGCGGATACGGCCGGTCTCAAGGTCAACATGTCCAGCCGCATGTGCTAGCTACTGTACTAATCTCAGTCCCTTCTTCATCCAACTATATTCTGATATCTAATATTGCACATCGGAAACCCGCAGGTCGACCTATTTACGTTGAAAACAGGAATCTTTTAGCGACGACGCGTAAACAACATTTGTAAAGCAAACAGACAGGCCCACCCACTGCGTATCGCAGAATACGGGCCAAATTACTGAAATTCATGAAACTATCTTTGGTTGAAGAAATTGAATCAACCCAATTCTCTTTATGAAGCAGCGTTGCCAGACGTTCCGATTTTGGCGGGATTTTGTTAAGTTGCGTAAATAATATATTGACGCAACTTAACATTTAGAAAAACAAATTATTTAACCAACAATAATAAAGGAGGTTTCTTTATTCGACCGTATATTTTTCTTTTATGTGTGGTCGTCGATAACTTTATCCGAAACATTTTAGTAGATGCCTATAGGCTCGCGCCTTCCGAATAGAAGGCGACACCTCTGGCCACAAGGCCTTTGCTCAAACTCTCCATTACCTTTATTAGATATCTTCCGTGCCCTGCGATGCTATGGTGAGTTCACCAGCTGTTAAAGTGACATCTGCCGGCGTAAACAGTTTAATAGCCCATTACGTCACTTAACTGCATCATGTGCCTTTATGACCCTTTCAATGTCTTCACCATGATGACCATGATGTGTGTATGTATAACTATGTATGTATATTTATAGTATATCTACGAGTATGTTAGTTCGTTTATGGTGTGGGTTTCGAGGTTAACCTGCCTTAGAAATCCGGGGCGAGGTGGGACCATAGGCTCTGCGTAAGTTCCGAATTGTTCCGAAACACAAAACATTTTTTCTGATTCAGCCTCTTCATCATCGTAACCATCATCTCAGCCTGTAGACGTCCACTGCTGGTCAAAGGCCTCCCCCAAGGATCTCCACAACGATCGGTCCTGCTGGGCCCCCAGCGGCTTCCCGCGACCCTCACCAGATCTTCGCCCACCTTGCGAGGGGCCTGCCCACACTTTGTCTTTTACACTGGCCCAGTAATGGTTGGTCACAATTACAGGTTTCCTCACAATTTTTTCCTTCACTTCACAGTAAGAACGTCGAATAAACGTAAACGAAAACACTTGGCAATCGACGCTCTTCGAACGTAAACTAAGTAATTATTTCTTCGACTCGTTTTAGTATTCACGCATCGTTCGTTGTCTGAAGTACTTGTATGTAGTAACTTTTAAGAACGTTATTAGAAGTCTATTACATGGACAGATTTATAGCTCGCTGCAGTAGTCGTGTCGCCGCGAAACCTATAAACCGTCTGGATTATATAAAACCTATAAAACTTATGGGGTTTATAAAACCGGGATATAGCTGATCTACTTTCCTAGAAGCTTTACGACTGTACAATTTAATTTTCTTTCTAGAGGTTTTTGGAAAATGCTTCAGTGATTTTATAACTCTAGTGGTACCTTCTTCAAATCCGGTGAAGCTTAAAATGTCGAAGAGTAGGCCAATTAAAAAAAAAGTTCTTCTTTATTCAGTACCAGCTTCTTCAGCTTTCCACCGTGCATTCTGCATATGCATTATTTTTCCATGATAAAAACTAGCTTTATATTTTTCCTAGTGATTCTGTCTTCCTGCAAACCCTTATCGAAGGGTTACTACGTAACGTTTTAGAAGCTCAAGAAGCTGTCAAATGTGGCACAATGACAGAACTACTATAGCTCGTCTACCCGCCCGCTACTTTGATGAAGGCTCTCCCCATCCCAATCTTTGTGGTGAAGTGTACGGGCTATTTCCCGCACCCTACGACGCGGTTTCGCCGCGCCATCCTAATCATATCCTATCCGAACCAGAAGACGAAATCACAGATGCACTTAAAACAGCCAAAGATTATAGATTACACCTAACATAATGCCCTTCTGGTAGCGAATACCCTTCAGGTAGGCAGTGTGGGGCAAATCAACTAAAGGACAGGAAAAAAATCGTATGGGGCCCGGTCTTTTATTCACAGAAAAATCTAACCACTATATAGAAAAAATATATAGATTCTAGACATAAAACTGAGTCCACATGTCCAGTTGCGGAATTTAAGTGCCCCCCATTTAAGAGATATTAATTTTTTTCAATGTGAAAAAGTTGTACACTCAGCAAGTCTATAAAACGCACCTGCCACTACCTATCTCTTTCTAACACCTAGCTAAGGCTACTCTTGTCTTCTCTTTCTTACAAGGTTATTAAAATAGTTAACTAAACCGCGAAAACGATTTTCAGTGACATTATGCGAGACATTTACAGCACATGCTATGCTCATTTTTGAAGTTTTGAATACAGAATAAATCGTTTTCGCGGTTTAGTAACTATTTTGTAAGAAAGAGAAGACAAGAGTAGCCTTAGCTAGGTGTTAGAAAGAGATAGGTAGTGGCAGGTGCGTTTTATAGACTTGCTGAGTGGACAACTTTTTCACATTGAAAAAAATTAATATCTCCTAAATGGGGGGCACTTAAATTCCACAACTGGACATGTGGACTCAGTTTTATGTCTAGAATCTATATATTTTTTCTATATAGTGGTTAGAATTTTCTGTGAATAAAAGACCAAAAAAAGCCATGTCCTTTTCAATCAAACTAATCAATCATGACTAATTTAGTCATGATTGATTTAGTCATGATTGATTTAATCATAACTAACCATGTTAGTTGTAATCATGATTAAATCGACAAATCATCAATCGTTAGTTGTAATCATGACTAATGATTAATGCTTCTAACAAATGTGTGCTTCTAACAAGTGTGTATGAAATGTGAATGCCTTGTTTTTACATCGCACTTAACTTTTGATCTAATTCATTTATATCATTCATCTTATTAGCGTCCTGGGGGCCAAAAGCGCTATTTAAGAAAAGTGAACTGCGAAAAGATTCATAAATTGAATGAAGAGAACCGCGAGCCGATTCGTATTTAACGTAAAATGGTAAATTTTTTATTTTTTTTATTATTATTGAAAAATAATTAAGAAAGAAATAAAATAAAAATTCTTTTAATTTGAAATTTCAATAAAAATAACGAAAAGATGCGCCCCTTTTCAATCTTTTTTATTAATATTTTGAAATGAAAAATAATTAAGAAATAATAAAATAAAATGCCTCTTTAATATTTAATTTTTTTAGAAAATAGAATATTTGTATTTTTTTTTAATTAAATTGAAAAAACAAAATATTTCGATTCTAAAAAGTATAAAATAAATCAATCATTAATGGTCAATCATGATTGATGATTAAGATTGAAACTAATCAATCATCAATCAAAATGGAATGATTAATGACTAACAAATCATTAGTCATCAATCATGATTGACGAGTTAATCATTAGTCATCAATCATTAATCAAACTAAATTTTGCCCAACACTGCAGGTAGGTAACAATGCTCTACCCGCCAACAGACTGCCAGTGACATTCGCATTCATAACATCAGTAAAAAGCAAGTTGTTCGATTTTGAATTTTAAAACTGCAAATACTAGCAACCATGGTCTAAAAAAAACAAGGTCTAACAATCGGACTGTCAAACTTGACACAAGGCCGTCCTTGTCGAATGCGTATTATTCAGATGAAGCAGATGACGTAGGCTTGTTTCAAGTCACGTGGTCTTCTTGTTATACCTTGTTTTCTTAGACCACGCTCATCATAAAATATAAGTTCGAATCTGGTACCTCGATCGAACAAAAGCTACGCACACGACTTGCGCTTCAAAACTAACGCATAGTTTAGTCCGTTGCATTCGGCTTCCGAGCGCATCGGCGCATAAATTTTCCTGTCATCAGCCTTGACATGACATCAAGGGCCTATCAATAACCTGCCCACCCATTTGTGTGCTAGCTGCTTTATTCTCACAGGGTCGTTAGTGTGTAGGTGTCCTAATCATTGTCGTTTGTTATTTTGTTACGCTCTAAATTACAAGTCAGGGATCTGAGGGGCTGAGTGCATTGTTCTCACAACTTCTTCCTCTTATAACCTGTGTTATCAGCGAGTTTACCCCCATATTTATTTATTTATAATGACACTAGCTTTCCGCCGCGGCTCCGCCCGCGTTAACAGTTTTTCCCGTGGGAATAAGGCATTTTACCGCGATAAAAAATAGCCTATGTTACTCAGTGTGAACATAGCTTTCTAAGGGTGATAGAATTTTTGAAATCGGTTCAGTCGTTTTTGAGTTTATTCATTACAAACATACACACACACACACAAAAATACAAATCTTTCCTCTTTATAATAATATAATAGTAATAATAGTAATATAGTAATATAGTAATAGTATATATAGTATAATAGTATATAGTAATAGTATAGTATATATAGTATATAGTATAGTATAATAGTATGATATGATATGATAACTACTATGGCTCTTATGTCACTATGTCGCGTTTGATAGCTTCTCAAACTTCTCGTAACTTATGTAGTAAGCCCGCTGGTGAATTCAAGATCTGTCTTTTTCCACTAAGTTCAGTAAAAAGCTCTCTGTGGTGTACACTTGAACTTAAATTACGGTGTCTGGGTGTGTTCAGCTTACCCTGCACTTGACGGTACCACTAACTATTAACATGTCGAAGATTTGTAATCAACAACAAATTTAAAAACAACACTATAAGTATTCTTCGTGACCCATATCTTCGCCTTATCAGATAAGCGTTGGCTTATCAGTAATAAATCAGATTACTATAATCATAATGTTTACAAAACGTACGATGTTGTGGTAACGGTGCCATCGAGATAGAGTCAGCTGATGGTGAACGCCTACGCACCTGTTTATCTTTTTTTTACTACAGTCTGTCAAGGATCTACACGATCGCTGCTCGGTATACAAGAGACTGTGCTAAAAATTATGACATTTCGATGATTTTTTTTAAATACACGCAATATGTGTCTCAATATCGACGTTCACAAGCTTCACCAGACTTGCTGACTGACTGACTTGTCGCAAAATGGCGGTACTACCTAATCGCTTTACAGGCCACGATTTCGATAGAGCGTCGTCGGTGGCTCAGTGGCTAGAGCCGTCTTCCATTTGGGGGAGCGGTTTTAAGCCTCGGCACGTAGGTTCTAGTATGTTTTCGAAATCGGAAACCTTACAGGGCAAACCATGGACAGTTCTGGTCCTTGGTCATTATCACAGAATACAGGTCGCTAGCATTGACGAAAAAAAATTGTTTCGTAAAATTTTCAATTCAATTCAATTTCTTATTGCATGGCGCTTCGAACCAAAAACTTAGATTTTTTACGTTGTCAAATTGTCATTTGACTTAACATGTTTCTTGTTTTTTTAACATAATAAAAAACTCTAATGTTACAAACAGTTAAACTTCATTGTTATTTGGACTTAGACAAAGAATGGTCGAGTATTTTGGCCGTGCGTAAAAAGATGCTTAAAAACAGTTATGTTCGTAAGTACAGTTGCAAATGTAAGTGGAACTTTAAGCGTGTCCGGATGGCCTTTATGCAAAAGGTATTTTTTTAATACTTACTGAAGTTTATTGTTCAACGTAATTTTATTCTTAATCTTAATAATGTGGGTCGTCGACGACTCCCAAATTTAGGCGTAGAAGTACCTAGTATTGAAAACAAAATATTCACTCACCCTGCAACAAGAGTGAAAACAATTTCACAAATTAATTCTGGTTTGGCAACATTATTTCCAAGTTTCGAACACGGATCTAGGATATAGGATATTATGTACAGTAGCCAGCAGATGCGGCTGGACATGTTGACCTTGAGAGGGATCGTTCAACAATTACGTGATCATTTTTGGCCGTTTTTTTAACCCCCCCCCCTCTATGTGATCACAGCGTAATCTTTTGTTTTTAACCCCCCCCCCCCCTCGCCTTGATTACGTAATCTTCGGCCGTGCTCAAATTTTTTGCTGTTTATTAGCACTTATACGTATGTCATGTTTCTATGGGTCTTAAATGACCTAAATTTGGGAAGAGGGTGTGGCATTTTGTCAAAATGCATAAGGTAAGGACTATAAAGTTAAATCAATGAAATAGATACTTACTTTCATTAGTCTTTAATTAAACGACGAAATAAAATAAAAGGCTATCAGGGGAAATCCCGTTTCATCTATCTAATATAGTTAGTGTTACCAGTAATAAATTTCAAAATTGGACGTAAATATTTAATATAATTTATTTTCGGAAACGAAGCGCTGATGACGTAATCATGGATTCTTCCCCCTCCCCCCCCCAATAATCCGATGTATATACAAGCACCCGACCCCCCCCCCCCTTCCGGTGATCACGTAATTGTTGAATGATCCCAGAGAGTCCGTATTCCGTAGCGGTAAGGGTGAATTTCGTAGTGCGAATGTCCAACTGCATGTGCTGGCTTCTGTACATAATTAGTTGAACACTGCTCAAAAACAAAAATTCAAAGTTCAAACTTATTTATTCAATTAAGTTCAAAAAAATAAATTAATGACATCAGATTATTGTAAAGACTGATGCTCTTCTAGCAAGTCCGGTGAAACTTGATTGGTCGTATCTTTTCGGCACAAGCGTTGGTCAATTAAAAAGAAAAATACCTTTAACTTAACATAATATGCACTATTATTCTTCTAAATAACACACTGAATTTTAAATTAACCTCCTGCGATGTCATTAAATATAAGAGCAGCATTTGTATATGTCCAAACTCAAACAAGTGCAATTGGTGCGTTGCCAAGAAACATTCAGAAAAAGCAGTGGTTCTGATTCCTGCATATCTCATTCTAAACTCTCCATCCGTTTTTTTTTACTCGTTAAATGCTATGATACCAAAACAGTATGTAATCTGTAGAAACAGCAACATACTTAACTGTACAAGTGACGAACCGGAAGTAGAACAAAACAGACTTCCATTTGACGTTGAAAAAAAAGAGCAAATATATATATTTTTTAATGTTTGACACAAATATTTAGGACTGCAGTCAGTATGCAATGTTTTCGGTTTATGAAAATCTGAGTAGTAATAACTTTTAAAAATCGTTGTTATATAATACTGCTTATATACATATTTTATTAGCTTAATGCGTTTTTTCTTTGTTAGTGTGATTCATTCATTTAGACATTTAGACCCACCGTGACCCGCTCGCACAAAGTCCCTTCACCGTTTGCTAAACGATCCTTTCGCAAAATGTCCCTTCAAAATGATTCAATGATTGCAAGATCGATCGAGTCCAATTCCTTGCGAGGACGCCTTTGTCTAAAAAAGGACGTCTTTAGGTTGAAATGATAACGATGATTGATAAGCTTGATTGCCCGAAAGGAAAGATGATTCCGTGGTTCAAGACATGTACCTAAAGCCGTTTGTCCCTACTATCTACGTGAAGTGATTATAGGAGCCATGTTTTGTGCCTTAGGTGGCTCAATAATTCTGGCAGCAGGGTTTGTGAGGTAGATTAACCTCGAAGCCCACACGACAAACAAAAACAAGCAAGAGTTCGTTTGATTTTCGTGACGCACTGGATGCATTAAAAACACCAGAATGGCGCAGTTCTTAATAGGCTTGTGTCCTTAAAAAATGTAATTAGTCCGTCTTTTAGATTATTCAAAAATAAGGGACACGTATTTTTTTATTTGTAAATCGGACCAAAAATTACAAAGATATTATATGGGTAATTCTCGTTCTCGCTTCACAAAATTGATAAATAAGGGTACTCTTCTTTTTAGTTAATCTGATGATGGATTTTGGTAGTTCTGGTAATGCTGTTTGAGGTAAAAATACTCACCGAGCTCGCAGCCCTTTATGTACTTAGTTATAGGGGTTTAAAAAAAACGGGCATCCACGGTAGTGACCTTGGTCCCATGGAAGTGACATTCCCATACATTAATGCATCCATGGAAATGAAATTTTACAGAGAAGTAATTCTTTAGGTAAATATTATAATAATACTACTAAATTATAAGATGAACTTTTATTAGTATCAGTGTTGGTATGCTAACAGCTATCTTTTTATGTGTCTCAATTATTCAGTATAAATAGAAAAGTCGGTCAAGAGTGAGTTGAACTCGTGTGAACAGGCTTCCCCTCCCGCCTCCGCGTGTAGCCCTCAGGAGGCGTCGCTATACCGCCTTCCGTATGCCCCAACAACACGTTCAGGGATGCAGGTACAGAATAGAATGTCACGATAGGATAACTATGGCTATAGTGTTACACCGTAGCCAAGTCTTTCCCCATCCACCCGCCTCTCGTATTCTGACGTTCCCCTTCACATCGCCGAGGATTCTGAGAGATCGGCCCTGCAGTTTTCCCACTTCTCTTGAATTTGCAAAGATTGGTGGTTGATTGTCAATTTGAATTGTTTGAGCCTAATATCTCGTATCTTGGCAGTGAGATCAATGTACACTCTGCCGGGAAATGAAAACTGGTCCACACTCCAAGCAGCCTGGATCCGTTAATTTCTTCATGATAGCAAGATGTACTTTATGTATTGATGGCGGTACTTTACTTAAGAACAGATGCTCCAGTTATACCAAAGCTTACCAAGCACAAGTTCGTTCATGCATGGACTGCTGTCACTTATGGGATGGCTCTGCCAAGTATCAGCTGGATGCCCTCGGAGACTCATTGGCTATGACCAACTTACTAAAACCAAGCTTCAAAGCTTGGAGCATCGACGCAAAGTTGCCAGCCTCTCGGTTTTTTATAAAGTGTGTCATGGGGAATACTCTCAGGCACTCCACGAACTTATCCCTCCAACCACATTCGGTTACCGGAATACGCGGCGCCATGGGAAATACCACCCACATCTGGTCGAATTCCCCTTGGTTCGCACCAAACGTCTTCATTTTAGGTGCGTACGGCCAGAGAATGGAATTCTCTCCCTGCATCTGTTTTCCCGGAATCGTACAACCTGCGTGTCTTCAAGTCTAGAGTGAATATGCATTTTCTGGGTGAGCGTGTTCTTTCATCGGCCACGTCACCGCTTTTCACCAAGTGAGACTGTGGTCAAACGCAATCCCATGGCATCTTGAAGACAGGGTTTGGTTGAATGGGATTTTTCATCGTTGTGGACCACCACTTTCAGATCAGTTTGTACCGCTTCCTGCGAGCCTACCCGCTGGACATAGACTACCATGGCCAATCTGGAAGTCTTTAAACATACTCCGGTCTCAGGTTAGCTGGAGCAAGGAAAATATGTTCATATGAAATGTGACTCTCGGAAGGACCCAAATATGGAATATACCTATGAGTGGGATGACGGCGCAGTCTATGGCCCACCTGGTGTCCTGCAATGCCTGCCCTGCCACCTGCTCACAGCAAGACCAGATGAGTGCCACAAACAATGCAGTTTAAGTGGTTAAATTCTGGATCACAATGATCTAATTCTGATACACGAGTGATCATATAACGGTTTCGTTTTTTGTTTTTGAAGTACGGAACCTTAAAAATAGTTAAAAAGCATGCCATACACAACCAGAAACATTCACTTTCATACAAACCTCCCTCATCCACACCTTCATCCATTACAATGTTCACTTCCATGTAATATATGTCACTTCCGTGGGTGTAATTTTATCCACGGATCCATAGAAATGACACCCATGGAAGAGACATTTTGAAGATGAAGGTCAAGAAACATAACTTCAAAATCATGAATGAACATGCAAATTATTTTAGGAGTTCTTGATACAAAAACGCATCGATAAAGCAAAAATGACTGCATTACTAAAGTGTTCACAGCTTTTACAAACAACCTGGTTGTGACCACTTATGCTTGACGAAATGCGAGAATAGAAAAACAAAGCTTCCATTCTTAGATAACGTAAGCTGCAGGCAGCAACCGACAACTAAATCAAAACATGGTGGATCAACCCTTGCCTATGATCAAATTCGTTTGGATACATTCACAATATTTTTTTAGTTAGGGCAAGTGTGACATTCATCCATGGAAGGGACAAAAAAATTGATCACAAACTTTGTAACCCTATAAAAGAAAAAAAGAAAGATAAAAACCCCCTAAACTACTATATTTAATGAATAAATTTATTTCAAATATGATTGGCATTCTTTTTTAAGCATTTATTTTAACAGATATAACACAGCAAATTTTTTTGTATTTTGAGACAGACTGATCACACACACGGAAGGGACATTTTTCATTGTTTAAAAATATATATAAAAAAAAGTATGAATGAAATGTATGTTTCTTTTTTCTGAAGTTATAGTATTTGATGTATACTTTAAGAGGACAAAGCGCATTTTAAGTGTTTGGCTATAACAGGCTCAAAAACTGCCAGTCACAGTCGAATTTTGCAAAAACGAGAAATACCCATATAGCCCATTAAAGTAACGTAAATTTAATGGGCTATATCTTTGTAATTTTTTTGATCAATCGATAAAAGAAAAAATACGTGTCCAATATTTTTTTATAATCTAAAATACGGACTAAATAGAATGTAATTATTTTGACCCTGGACACAAGCCTATTCAAATGAAAAAAAAAAAGAAATGCAAGATTATAGCATTTGAGCAAGTTTTGTACTGTGTCGTGTAAGAATCTTGGCCTGTGTCACAGATACCCGAGATGTGACGCGAAAACAGCGCAAAACCGGCACAAGGCTCCACATAAAATGTCCGACTTAATTACGCTGAGAGATTCTCGTGTCCAATAAAATCCTATTAATATTATAAACGCGAAAGTTTATGAGGATATGGATGGTTGGATGTTTGTAACTTTTTCACGCATTCAATAGGCTATACATCAGAATAAAACGTAGGCTATCTTTTACCGCGGGAGAATCCCTTATTCCCACGCGACGACAAACGTTTCGGTTTAACAGGCCAATCGCACGAGTTTAGAGGCGCATGCGAAAACACCCCGACTTAAATTACGCCTAATTTTCCCAGCGGAACCATCGGTCCGCTTTCCCAATCGGTCCATTTTCACTAATATTCAATTTTTAACCTCCGACAAAAAAGAGGGGTGTTATAAGTTTGACGTGTGTGTCTGTCTGTGGCATTGTAGCTCGTAAACGGATGCGCCGATTTTGATCTAGTTTTTTTTTGTTTGCAAGGTGTCACAATCGAGAGTGTTCTTAGCTATGATCCAAGAAAATATCTTCAGCCATTTAAAGATTATCAGCTCTTTTCTAGTTGTTGAAAGGGTTAAGTAAAGGTTTTGTGTCGGGGGTTATTTTTTTAAATTTAGTGTTATATCACACCGTAAACTCGTATTTCCCATTTCGTCTATTTCTCAAAGACAGCTGCGCTTTTATTTCAACTAGCTTTTCGCCGCGGCTCCGCCCGCGTTAACAGTTTTTCCCGTGGGAATGAGACATTTTCCCGCGGTAAAAGGTAGCCTATGTTACTCAGGGTGAATGTAGCTTTCTAATGGTGAAAGAATTTTTGAAATCGGTTCAGGAGTTTTTGAGTTTATTCATTACACACACACAAAAATACAAATCTTTCCTCTTTATAATATTAGTATGATGTCTTTCATTCAAAATCAACCCACTGTAGATAGAGCACTGTTGTAGAGTATAAAATTCAAAACCCGAAACGGTCATCGTTTAAAAACAGAATTTCGTTTGCCAAAAAACCTGTTTTAGGAATGTATAATGTACGCAGGCGATTCGAGCACCCAAAAAGGAACAATTTGTTTTTATGCGCATCGAAATTGCAAGCACGAGTCGGTCATGCGCCTACGCCGTCTGACTGTTAAACTCTTATGATGTTTAAAAAGAAGAAACTTCATATCAATGCGAAATACAAATTTTATAAATGTACCGTTATAAGATGTATTATTGTAGGCAAACAAAGTATGAACATTCTTAGATTTTCGCGGTTGTTAACTGCACTAACACCCATTTTCACGGGTTTTCTAAGCTCAATTTAAAACAAAGTATGTTTTCCTGTGGGTGTCGCACGAGGCTAACTAAAGGAATGTTATTCAGAGAATGTGCTAGTGTTCACCTGCATCAACAACAACTGTGATCCTCAATCTCGCCCGCCGAACGTAGAGTTATTCCCACGATATACAAAACTGGCACTTTTGTTCGCCCTATAGAAAAGTGTAGTAATTCGCTTATCACGACTTTTTCTTTTTCCTAAATTATAATTTAACTTCCTAAGACAGACTTAAATCAAAATGAAAAATCAATAGATTTTTGCTCAAACCAAAGTTTTAAACAATAATATTTTAACGAAGCGACTCGACGACGATGCGATATATCTGAATGAGTATGAGTATGAAGATGAACCTGCCGAAAAAACTTCACCTCATGCTCTAATGTCACTATGTCGCGTTTGACAGCTTCTCGAGCCTATCGCTACTTACATAGTAGGCCTACTGTACTTACTTCTTTTTAAGTTCCTTTTTCTTTACCACCGAATATAACTTTACAAATCAGCCGGCTTTTAAATTACATCACTACATAGTATAAAACAAAGTCGCTTTCTCTGTCCCTATGTCCCTCCCTTTGTACGCTTAAATCTTTAAAACTACGCAACGGATTTTGATGCGGTTTTTTTTAATAGATAGAGGGATTCACGAGGAAGGTTTATATGTATAATACATGCATAATATACTTAAGAATAATCCACAATAACCATTTTCCCGTGCGGAGCCGGGGCGGGTCGCTAGTCCTAAATAAGTTATATCTCGCATATATCCAATGCCCACGCTCACTCGGCTACAACCAAGCGTGGGCGGCCAAATTGTCAGGGATTACACTTCCGCCCTATCCCATTTGTTTTAATCTGCGGGACAGCTGGGACTCGTCTTGTTGGCTCGTGAGCTAAATGAGTTAAGCAACGGTACGCTCATTTGATCCTATCGACGATTTAGGTTGGATGTAATTTGTTCCAGTGTAGGTCTTGTATAGGTTCAATATAGGGTGAGAGCTATAGAGTACGCGCACCGCTCCGCTGCCTTTATATCTCAAGCGTAAGCAGATGTTCTATAGGCGGTGAAATCAATAACATTTTTCTTTTTGGATTATGTTCCTCGACTCATGTTTGCAAATTGCAACTTATCACTGCACATCAATCATCAGAGAAGCAATCAGCTCCGATAACCATTTGCTACTAAACGAACGCGCTGAAGATATTCGGACTGTGCATACCCATGCTTACGATTCATACTCGATAAGGCGTGCTCTATGCCTACCACTTTTTTTTTATTTACACTTTTTTTTATATACAGAAATACGTTTAATCAATCATTTTATGAGCAGAGTTTATCACCCGAGAGGGTCAATGAAACTCAACAAATTTTGTTTAATAATACAAATTGATCAGTTAGCCAAGTCAATTTGTATGGAAAGTAAAAAAATAATAATATATTAACATGTTATATATTATGTCTATCAAGCGCTTGTACGTGTACTAAAAAAATCAGGATCCTTTGGTCTTAAATATAATCTTATTTTATTTCTATTTACAGTAGATGTAAAACATATAAAACTGTTTCAGAATCCACGCGAACTAAAAAAAAACAGTTAAAATGACCACTTAGCGTGTCCGAATTTAATAACAAATCTCCCTAGAAACATTCCTACATCACTGGTAGTTAATTATCCACTTAATTATCACTTTTAATTACATTTCGCGGTATTAGTGTGAAAACTGTGGCGGCGTGTTTATTGCGAGGACGCAATACAAAATGTATGAGTCAGTTGTGACGTAATATTTCATACATATCGCTGAGTGAAATCACGATTTTTTCATGATGAAATTGCTTGTGATTCTAGGATCAAAATAGGACGTTCCAGTTCGTTTTAAATCCTTAGTTACTTCCACACATAAGATCCGAATACAATACACCTATTCCTTCATGCAATATAACCAACAGCTATGTTTCTTGTTGCTCGTGTTTTAAGAAAATTTTTAATGTATGTTATTTTTAAATCAATAAATTATTATTAGGTATTATTATTATAAGAAAACAAGGTCTTTCATTCGGACCACGTGGCTGACACAAGCCTACGTCATTTTGCGCTGTTTAACCTTGTCTATTAACACGCATTCGACAAGGATGTTTGAATTTAGACGAGAAAGAAATGGAAAATGAGGTGGAAATGGGGTTGCAAAGCAACTCGTTACAAACTTACATTTATTTCTGATTCATTATCCGATATCCTTATCAAAACAAAACATCCGTTTAAATCACATAAAAATAATCTGAATACCTAACTTAAAACAACAAATTACTGTACGTTTATTTATGTAGCATTACGTTATTATTGTAATTTATACGACCAAGTTAAGATAACCTTCGTGTCTTAACTTCGTTAGTAGATACGGTGACCTCTTCAACGAGTCGATTACCTCACCCGATGACTCATTGTCGTATCTTAAGTGCCTACTCTCTTATTTACTAAGAATTTGTACGCTACTTTTATTATAAGCAATTTAAAGAAATTAATAGAGCATTGGTGGCTAGGGCAACGGCCCCGTTGGTTTCCATTCGGAAGTTCGCGAGTTGAACCTCGGCACGTACCAATGTGTTTTCGATTTTCGAATCTACGGCGAAAGAAAGCATCGTGAGGAAACTACACACAATTAAAGGTTGTGTGTGAAGTCGACCAACCCGTACTGCCAGAGTGGTCGACGTGGCCTGTTCACCATCTAGGTATGCTCGATAATAAAGTTTACTCACTATTTGTTAACACGGGGTGTAGATTTCCAGTGTGAAATTTAATTGGCACATTTCCCCTCTCAATTTCATCCCGTTTTAAGTTTTTATTTGGTGCCTGTAGACCAGAACCACACGGATAACCTGATAAATAATTCAATTAAAGAGAGTGGTTGTCAGCGTGTAAGATATTTCCTGTTCATACGCAGTACACAGTTATCTAGAGAAGTCTTGTGAGTTAAGTGGAGGTATTGAATTCATTGATTTTAGCTATACTAATTGGATGGCGTTGCTGGATTGGCTACATGTCGAAATGTAGCTAGGTAATCCAGTAACGCCTGTAATGGTAACGTTTAGAAATTATGTACATAAATAAATAAAATGGTTCTTATTTATCATCCAATTGTAATCCAAGCTTTCCCAAGTGTACTTTGTTGCCAGGAATCCTTGCCAAGGATTTACATATTCAATGTAGGTATAGTAGGTATTCCGCTAATACTGTAAGGTCAAGGTCGCAAAGTCATGAATTTTAGATCACAGATAGTTCTTGCGTGGGAGGCACAACGTAATATGTCGGTACGATATTTTATATGGGAATTTATGTACGTTATTTTACCATGGAATAAAAATATTATTACATTATATAATATTAGTATTCGTTCTTTAACAACCCATAAATCCCCATAAAGGAGTTCGAGCCCACCCTGAATTGAAGGTAATGCTTTTGTCAATTACTCTGGCCCAGTGCGGGTTGGTCAACATCACACACAACCTTTTAATTCCTTCGCAGGTGTGTGCAAGCGCGTTGAATAAGCGTACATAGGTACATATAAATTCGAAAATGTACAGTAGGTACTATTCGAACCCACACCTTCAGAATGAGAAAGACAGTTTTAACCACTAGATCACTGACTCTGTATGACGCCACTCTGTTAAATCAATTTAAAAGTATTTTTTCTCTTTTCGAAACCTAACAGAGAGCCGGCTTTGGTTTGAAAAAAGTTTTTAACTCCTGAAATGAGGACATTAAGTGTTCTGAAGGAGCTTAATAATAAATAAAATAATTTGTGAATTTGAATTAAAATCATACTCTTCGATCATACCAAACTGTTTATAACCCCCGACAAAAAAGAGGGGTATTATAAGTTTGACGTGTGTCTGTCTGTCTGTCTGTCTGTGGTATCGTAGCTCCTAAACGAATGCTCCGATTTCAATCCAGTTTTTTTTATTGCAAGGTGTCACAATCGAGAGTGTTCTTAGTTATGATCCAAGGAAATATCTTTAGCATTTTGAAGATTATCAGCTCTTTTCTAGTTGTTGAAAGGATCAAGTAACGGTTTTGTGGCGGGGGTTTTATTTTTTTAAATTTAATGTTATGTCTTCGTGTTGTTGTTGGCGAAGAAAACGCGTTTTACTTCGACCAGTACCCCTACCATGAGTTGCTAACGTAACTTACGCGCTCGATATCGACTACGTAAACGTGCATTTAGTATGGAGAAATTTTACTTCAGATAACTGTCAATAGATGGCGTAGTTTTAATTCCATACTAAATGCACGTTTACGTAGTCGATATCGAGCGCGTAAGTTACGTTAGCAACTCATGGTAGGGGTACAGTCGATTAAACCCATAAAGGAAGCAACAGTCATCGTCCGGAGACAGCCTAGACGCTGACGCAAGCGCAAGTAACGGTAAAGTGCCTTGTAATTGGATTAGTGCTTGATAGCGATTACTGGCTGGATGGATAATAAGGTCCTTGATCTTACATCGATGGAGATTGGTTCAATTAAATTGTAAGCAGGTTGCTAAGCTACAGCTTGCTATAATGCTATCGGTTTAGTAAGATGTAGAATAAAAAATACGTATTTTTCAAAGTCATCACAACTAATATTATGGTTTCCGCAAGGTGATAAATCTATAACTATGCTAAACCTAAGTTGAGCTTTATGTGATTTTTGTCTGTCGCTCAAAAGCTATTACGCAAAGTGCATAAAACGCACAGATCATAATTTGGCACCGGTCCATACAAGTGCAATGGATGTTTTACTGCACCCAGCACATTACTTGCATCGTAAACAATATTCACGCAGCGATAAAATATCTCCGACACATGCTTGTTCATGTTATTATTAGTCGGTATTAAAACTAGTTCATATTGTAAATGCTTTTTACGATAATTGCATTTGGGAGAGTTTCTGTACTGATTTTGCATGACTTTTTTTTATTATAAATGAGTTATCTGCTCCTTAAAATACAAGAGATAATATTAGTTTAGGGAGCAGGGTCAATATCTAATCCATTTATAATGTATACCTCCTGTACTTAAGATATAATGCAGAATTATTAAAGGTTCAATAAAATTATTATTATTATAATTAAATTTGCTGAAAACACCAAAAAATAATAATTTGTAATTGATAAAAAAATGTCCAATAGATGTCATTAGGAGCACTCCGGATCCGGCTTACCCCTGGTTGTATTGTATTACATGCCGGGTGATGCTGGGTACACAAAACATAGCTCGTACAACGACTACATCCGTAGATAGTAGCCGAGACTAAAATAACGGCAAAATTCTCAACAAAATTTCGAAAAAAATAAAAAATTAAATTCAAAAATCTAAAAACCCGACTGCTTCAAAAGCGAACTAAAAAGATGAAAACAAGATGATGTCGGAACATAGTAGCATGTATAATTGAAATCCTCTTTTTCTATAAATTGAAATAGTCATTATTGCAGTCGGAGGCATAATATTATTCATATTTTACTCCTGCTACATTTATGCTTCCGACTGCAATAATGACTATTTCAATTTATAGAAAAAGAGGATTTCAATTATACATGCTACTATGTTCCGACATCATCTTGTTTTCATCTTTTTAGTTCGCTTTTGAAGCAGTCGGGTTTTTAGATTTTTGAATTTAATTTTTTATTGAAGACTTTTTAGTTTTATGAAAAATGGTTTAAGGAACATCATCTTCATTTTGAAGGACCTATGTATGTGCCACTTAATATGGTACACAAAAATTTGTTATGAATATGCCTACCCCATTAGCAGCCGATTAGTACACGCAAAGTTGGTGGATACTCTAGATGACACTGGCCGAGTAATTACAGGCTGAAAAACCTACTCAAAACAGCTGTACCCCCTAGCTAGTGTTGCTGTGCCAGATGTTTACCCTAGGGTAAAGTACCCTAATACTTGCAGGCGCGAGGATTTAGTACGATATCTGTGCACGGTGATTCATCCTCCATACAAAAGCGGTCAGAAATAAGTGACTCCAGAATATTGTATTTTTTCTAAATCAAACATGTATAAGTATGTATAATTAAGCGTGATTTATTGAAATTATAGCAAAATGACAAATAAAATGGAAAATATTACGCTTTTTTACAAAAATTCCTTATCACGGTGATTTTAATTTAAATAATGAATACGAACTGGCAATTTTATTTGTAAAATCGTGTGTGTAATGGTTAAATATGCATAAACAATACACTTAAGACCATGAAAATAATTATAAAAATATATATTTGCTTTACAAAATACAAAATATGAATAAATATAAGAACATAAAATTAAAACAAAATTTAACTTTGAATACTTATTAAATCTAATAATTTAGACAGAGCACCTTTTTTCGACAGGCAACTTCCGTAAACCTGATATAAGTGGATCAGAAGCCTATTAATCAAATCTGTATTGGTCAAAATACGACTCATTTTTCGTGTGTGATAGCGTCTGAATGATTTGATGTGTTTATTAGTTGCTTCAGCCGCTTGTTTTGACAATTCTCCTATGAATAATAAAGCATGATCTAGTACATTAGCACCATGAACTAAAACGGAAGCGGGCATGTTATACACGGATACTCAGCAACTAATTGCAGAGCAGTCTCTAAAGCAAACTCTTGGAATTTTGTTTTAATTGTAATGTGTCCCGAATTCAGACATTGTTATATCAGCAATGATCCTTTTATATCCCAGTAATTTCAGCCGAAATGTCTGAAAAACCGCCAAGCTGTATTGCCGTCATTTGAAGTCCCGCTTCCGCCACTTTTTGGTTTATCTACTATAAGCCCTCTTTCTCTAAATTGGGTCTGAAGATATATCTTTTTTAATTTTCTTCAGTAATCGTTGATCCGTTTACATACATATATTATTTTATGATTAAAAGGTACTATATCAATGGTGTCGATATGTTCCGAAAGACTCGAGATTTCTATTAAAATTCTCGGGACATGTTGCGTTTTTTAATTTGAGCTACCTATTTTAGAGTGCCACATTTCAAATATTGACCTCCTATAAACAATGCACTTGAAAACAGTATCTATAACAACATAAAAACTGAACATAAAAGGGTGACTTTTTTTCTGTAGTGAGATACCGCACACTTTAAGACTTCTAAAACCTAAGAAGGAGCAGCCAGGTGCAGATGAAACTTATAGGCTTTAATAAAGACATTCTCCACTTTTTAAAAATATATGCCATGAGGGCAGCAAGTGGCAGCCAAAAGTTGTAGGTCAAAACAAAAACAAAGTACATTAATAGATTTGACCAAAAAACTACCCTCAGTAAAAAATTATAGAAATTCATAAGTTTATTAAAAAGACGAAAACTATTATTTTTATAACAGCTCATACCATGTTCTTGAACCTCCATATTGTCACTTTACTTATATATCTGATTAACTACACTTAAACTCAATCAACAAATCATAAAATTTATGAGACTTGTTCGACGCTTTAATTTAGTTTTAGATACCGTCACTTCAGATGCATAAAAGTGAATGAATATTTGACGTAATGTCATTAGTGTTTGCATTTATTGGAGGCTTGGGTATCAGTTAATCACGCAGTGACATAATTTAACCGAAATAAATCAGTGACTTTATTCGATTTCTGACCTATGGATGAATCACAGTGCTGTGGGTGGGTACTGCTCCTCGATCTAATCGCGCTAAATAGACACTTCAAGAAGAAAAGGTGAAATAAATTCCTTGGAAGTGGCATCCTACTTATCTTGGGAATCAGAATTGTTGTTTCGTCTTATTCGATGATTTTATTTTTTTAAGACATTAAAGTAAGTAACCCGAAGACCTCCAAAAAACGAGTATTAGAATGATCGGCAGTGCCGACTAGTCGGCCGATTAGTCGGCGGTTTCAAAACCGATTAGTCGGCTAGTCGGCTAGTCAGCAAATACCATAGTCGGCCCATCTCTATTTAAAACCTATCAATACATGATAAGATACTCACATCAAAGTGGTCTTCACAGAAATAAAGTGGTGAATTCGTGACTACGTTGTTCGGGCTTCGCCGTGCGAACTTGAACCATTTATCTCTTATTATTTTCTTGGTTGGGACATGTACAATACAAACACCTTGTTGGGTGTTGTTATTGATGCGTTTTTATTACACTTTGGTACTGCACACCACTTAAACACTTTGGAATTCATTTTTATCACACGAAATTTATGCAATGTTTGTTTACTTTTCTCTGGCTACGCATAGACAGACAGTAGAGATAGGGACTACTATTTGGTATTCTGTGGTAGAGATGTGTAGGTAATGCGTATGATAATATCACAAAAGTAATATCACACATTACGCGGTTATTGTAACCAGTACACCAGTACACATCACACATTATCTTTTTTTTTAAAGAAAGGAAAATCATCTTTTGTCTGTCGGGTCAGTTAGTAAAAAATAAAAACAAAAACCATTTTTTTGGGTGCTATCTATCTCGAGTAATGCGGTCGCGTGCAGGTAATGTTATGATAAAGTAATATGTGCTGACGGTACGGAATACTACAGAGTATTTCTTCGTACTAAAAGACAAAGGAGACGTATAAAAGTGGTTTTTTATTCGGCCAAAAATTGAACGGATAAGTAGTAGGTATACCTACTTAGAAAGCTTATGTAAGTGGGTTTCAGGATAACTAATCAAATTATTTTATCGATCCTCTGTCTTTTTTGTATTAAAATCCTCCAGCCAAGATTGTAACCAACATTATTTTTATTTTTAGTACTTTTTTTGCAGTAAATAATTAAAATAATTAATGAATAACTTGAGGCTCTTTCGTTTCATTTTTAGAAAAAGTAGGTAAACTAATGAAAAAAAAAGAATGTCAACGTGATGGACGACAGTTACTAAACTGACAGGTATTCAAGTTAATGTAATATCAAGTTTTTTTTTAATCGATCAAGTCCTAATAAAAAGTTAGAAAGAGACAACAGACCATTGTTATGTTATGCCTATCTCTTTTTTAAAAAGCATTCAAAGCAACCACGCAACGAAAAAATTGGTTTGAAAGGACTGCCAGAGGCATAATTGTATTGCCAGATCTTTCGTTTATTTTTCTACCATACAATATTCGAATCAATTTATAAAAAAAACGGAGCAACCTTTTTTTTTTCAAGTGATCCTGATAATCGTAATAATATACCCTTTTATCCTATATGCGTAGAATACCCGTTCATTTTTTGAAATAATTTAATACCACCTTCCATACAAATTTTGACGTGTCCTTTCATTCAACATTTCGGGTAATGTTTAGAGTGATGTGTAATAGCACGGGGTGATATCACCTTTTTGAAAGTAATGAGTAATGTGATATGTCATTAAAACGTACTGTTTTGCGCATGTCTAACAGACAGACACATTTACTGTGTTGCCATATGGTGAGGACGTGAAATCCGTATTTTTATTGAAAAAATCCGTATAAAATCCGTATTTACCAATATGAACGAAATTCCGTATGAAATCCGTATAAAAATTTAACTCTGATTGGGTACCTATTTATATAGATGTATATTCATAATTATTAATCGGGGGGGAAGTAGTAAGCCTTCTCGTAGAGCGATTCCTATGCTCGGGCCCCCTCCGTAAGTAACAGCAGTGTCTGTGAAACGAATTACTACACCACGATGGCTAGTCAAAGACCCAATCATCTTGGCAGTCCGACCTCAAAGTCAGCTTTGCGCGTCATCTCCATTAACATAGAAGGGTTTTCTCAGGATAAAGCAGATATTCTCGCCGATCTATGCCGAAACACACAATGTGACATCCTATGTGTGCAGGAAACTCATCGAGATGTTAACCAAAGCAGACCACACATAACCGGACTGTCACTTATCGCCGAGATCTGTCACCTGAAACACGGTAACGCAGTGTTTGTTGCTCCCGGCGTAAGTATCACCTCAGCTCAATGTTCATCTATCGATGACATTGAAATAATTACAGTGGACACTGGATACTGTACAGTTAGCTCGGTTTATAAGCCTCCAAAGTCACCTTTCCACTTTGTCGCTCCTGAAAACTTTCAAAGTCAGCAGACTAGGGTCATTGTTGGTGATTTCAATAGCCACAGTGAAAGCTGGGGCTATGGAAACACCAATACGGATGGTCATGCGGTGGAGGAATGGGCAGAGCTGAATGACCTGACTCTAATCTACAGCCCAAAAGACCCACCAACTTTTAATAGCGGACGCTGGAAACGCGGCTATAATCCAGATCTGGTATACGTCAGTGCCAATGTAGCCGCTCAGTGCAGGAGAACTGTCTGCCAGCCTATTCCCCGATCTCAACATAGGCCAGTATTGTGCGCCATCGAACCCATTATAAGCCCTGCTTCGGTGCCTTTTAGGCGTCGTTTTAACTATGGGAAAGCAGACTGGGAAAAATTCTCTACAACTATTGATGATGCACTTATGAATATTCCACCAAACCCGCAAAACTACGATCTGTTTGTGGACTTAGTAACATCCACTTCTAGAAGATGCATACCTAGAGGATGCCGCTCATCCTACATCCCGGGCCTCACTGGTGAGTTAACTAAGCTCCTGAAACTCTATGAGGAGTCATTTGACAAAGATCCTTTTTCCGAAGACACCATGGAGTTGGGTGAGAGGCTTCTTCTGGGAATTAGTGAAAGTCGGTGTAGTAAGTGGATGGACACTGTTACAAATATTAACTTAACTCATAACAGCAAAAAAGCTTGGACCACGATTCGAAAACTTACCAGTGATGCCCCGCCGGCTACGTCACCAAGTTCGGTAACAGCCAACCAGGTAGCCCACCAACTTCTTATCAACGGGAAACCCCCTCATCGGCTCGGTAACACCCAGAGAGGAACTCACCCGGAAACTCCATGTGACTCATCTGTCTGCCAACCTTTCAGCCTATCCGACATAATCACAGGAATTAAACAGCTTAAATGTGGCAAAGCCTCTGGAGTAGATAACATTTCCGTGGAACAAATCCAACATCTAGGTCCCGTTGCTGTGTCTTGGCTCATGACCTTTTTTAATAACTGCATGGCGTCTGCACGGATTCCCCGCCTCTGGAGAAAAGCCAAAATAATAGCAATTCCAAAACCGGGAAAACCTGCCGATGACCCAAAGAACTTCAGGCCAATCTCTCTCTTGTGCCATACTTTCAAGTTGTTCGAAAGGTTAATACTTAATCGTCTTGCCAACCTCATTGACCCCAAACTCATTCCAGAGCAGGCTGGATTCCGCCCTGGTAAATCATGCTGCAACCAGACGCTCTATCTCACACAGCATATCGAGGATGGCTTTGAGACTGGAAAAGTTACGGGCACCGTCTTCGTTGACCTTACTGCGGCGTATGACACAGTCAACATCAAACGCCTGCTTTGGAAGGTCGATAGACTCACCGGGGACCGCAGGTTTGTGCAGATTCTGGGCGAACTCCTGCAAAATCGTCGCTTCCAGGTACACCTTCGCACCGAAAAAAGTCGCTGGAGGGTCCAAAAGAATGGCCTGCCTCAGGGTAGTGTTCTGGCTCCCTTACTTTTTAATATTTACACCAACGACCAACCGACGATCCCAAATGCCACCCGCTTTCTGTATGCTGACGATCTAGCACTGACTTCGCAGGGATACTCTTTTGAGGAGGTAGAGGAAAACCTCAACGGAGCACTCGAAAGACTGAGTGTTTTCTATGATGAGAATGCCCTTAAACCCAACCCCTCAAAAACGCAGTCATGTGTATTCCATCTCCGGAACAAGGAAGCGGGTCGCAAACTTAATATCCAGTGGCGTGGTGTACCTATATCCCACTGTAAGTACCCTAAATACCTTGGGGTTACTTTGGACAGGTCGCTTACTTTCCGGAAAAACTGCGAAAGTATTAAGCAAAAAGTCTTCGCTCGCAATAACCTCCTGAAGAAACTGACGACCACTGACTGGGGAGCCTCGCCAAAAGTCCTGCGTACAACTGGGCTCGCTCTTTGCTACTCCGCTGCTGAGTGCGCAAGTCCTGTGTGGTGCCGCTCCGCACACGCTAAGCAGGTAGATGTAGCTTTACACGATACGTGCCGGATTATCACAGGCTGCCTAAAACCGACCCCGGTTCAAATGCTGCATCCGCTTGCTGGCATAGCTCCTCCGGATGTGCGTAGAAGCGCGGCGAGTGCTATTGAGAGAGCTAGGTTAGAAACGGACCAAAGGCACCCAATGTACGGTTATTCCCCTGTGCCGCAAAGGTTAAAAAGCCGCAAGAGCTTCTACAAGTGCGTAGCTCCGATCGAAGGTGAGGCATCCCAATTTAGACGCGACATCTGGCGGGCGCGGAGCTCGCTGCCTTTCCCGTTTGTTCCACTCTCGGAAACTCTCCCCCCTGGTTCGGAACTTCCAAGGTCCCTTTGGAAGTCACTAAACAGGCTTCGAACCCAGGTTGGCCGAAGCAAACAGAATCGGTTTAGGTGGGGTCTTTCTGATGGGATGGATCTCCGGTGCGAGTGCGGCCTGTCGCCGCAAACCATGGCCCACCTATTATCATGTCCTGCATGCCCTGAGTCTTGCACGCCGGAGGAGCTCATGGAGGCCTCAGAAAGAGCAATCAGGGTGGCAGGATATTGGGCAACAAAAATTTAAAACTAGCCATCGACACGACAGAAGAGAAGAAGATTATTAATTAATATTTAAGTCAAAACAGGGCGATTTCCCTAAAAGTTATTTGTATGTAGCAAGCCATACGTGGTAATGGTATTAAAAAATATAGTTCCGATCCGATTCGACAGATATACTTAATCCATGATTAATAATGATTGTGCTGTAAATCCGTATAAATATCCGTATACATCAATTATCCGAACTGAACTTTTAAAATCCGTATAAATACGGACAAATCCGTATATATGGTAACACTGCATTTGATGTTTACCAAAGGGTAGTAATTAAACGAGTGACTGTAAATTATAGTTTTGAGTGTCAAAATTAATTAATTTGGGTTATAGAATTACTAAGTGAGCGACTGACTACGAGCGACGAGAAATCAACAGAACAGCAACTTATAAACATTAATTTGAGTTACTTAAAATACAAAATGAGCAGCTTCATAATATTTGAGCGACCTAATATTTGTTTGAGTGTCAACGTTACGTCCTGCATTTTTTTCAATATTTGGCAAATGTATTTTTTATACTGAGCGTCATTTTATCTTAAATGAAGTGTTTCGAATACAAAAACAACTTTGAAAAAATTAACGCGGCACGCTCGCTCCGCTCGCTCGGCTCCCTCCGCTCTATTATTGACATCAGTCTAACCTAACCTAACCAACCGATTTGATTCTGGGTAGATTTGTCTTATTTTAGCGGGGGGCCGTGCCCCCCGAGCCCCCCCCCCGTCCCCCCGCTTCGTTTAACGCCCTGACTACTATTATCAAAGCCAGTGAACTTCGTGTTGCCAGTTGCCCTCTCTGTATTTCCAGTCGCTCACTTGGTAATGTAGTCGCTCACTTGGTAATTTAGTCGCTCACTTAGTAATTTAGTCGTTCACTTGGTAATGTCTACTTTTACTTACAAACTACTTATTTTATAATATATACATTTAGCTATCACTTACTAAACCATGGGTTGAGCCTGATAACCCACAACACAGGGTATCCTAGTGTGGGTATCAGAAGTCAGTTCTGAATTTTACTTGTATTTTACTGAATAAAGCATTTTTATTATTATTTTTTAATTTTAATATCTGAAATGGATTATTCACTATGCGCTTTTTGTAAGCTCGTTCTGGATTTTATTATTAATCAATATTCGTCGTTAATTTAGTTAATTTTTCGCTTACTCAAATTCATGCCGCTCAAGTTATTAAAACAGTATGTCATCATCAGTCGCAAAGTTGTTTTTTTATTCGCTCGTTTTATAATTCCCCTTTACCAAATGTTTATCTAAGCACACCCGACGCCATGACACTGCGAGCGAGCTGTTTTCGCGCCCTATTGAAAAAATATAGTAAATATAATAGTTAAATAATAAAACAAAACCTAGCCTATAACCATCGCTCGGTTCAGACGAATCGATAGACACCTCATTCTTTAAAATCCGTCCAGCCGTTTGGATGATTCGAGGGTATAAAGAATCCCACATACATACATACATATATACATACACAGATACGCGTGAAAAACATAACCCTTCCTTTGCAGTCGGGTAAAAAGTACTTTGTCAACGATATGATCAGGAGTCAGAATTTTTCTCCTATTAGATCCCTTTTTACTCCCAATAAACACGATGGAACCTGTGATAAAACTATGTTTTGTCATTCGCAAAACTTTCTGCTATCTCCGTTGATAGAAAAGTTATCGCTATTCTGTTGAATATTTTTTTAAAGTTGCGACGCCGAATTACCATTATCTGTCTAGAATGTCTAGATACATAGTAAACCTATTAAAGTCAGTTAACCTCCATAATGCAGGTTTAGCAGACAGACAAATTTATAGCCTGTCTGTCTAACTGTAAATGGCTACGGCATATTATATTAATCTAGCCAGTGAGGTCAATTCTCAAGAAAAAAAATAAAGACCGAAAATATTCTTTTTGTTCTAAAAGTCAGTAATTTATATTTACATTTATAAATGATGACCTATGTAACACGCGTTTTTAAGTAAGTAACTAAGCGAATCGTCTATTCCTTTCACAAATACCCTTTAAACTTTGTAGAACTTCTTTCTTTTCTTTACCTAGAGGCCTAGAGTTATATTTTTAAACATAATTATTATATTTACATGTGACTGTGGCGTCTTGGAGAGAGTTTGAACATGCATATGCATGTTTGTTTGTTTGCATTTCTGTAGACCGAGAATGTTGCAAAATGTCCATTGTCCACTAGTAGCAAAACGCCTAAAAGGCGACCTCATTAGTAAACAGTAATTTCTCCCAGACACAATCTGATAGTTTGTAGTAAGTACCTACATCAAGTTTCAAGTTTGTCTCGTCTATTGTGTAGTAAACTTTACGTAAACACTAAACTTTGTTAGCACAACTTTGTGTTCAATGGAAAACAAAACAAAACATCTCAACTAAGCAGTTAGTACCTATTCACCTGCCATTAATAAGGTACCTGACTAATAATATTACGTGTAACTTTAACTAGTACGTAAAGTAGATTGAATAGGGTTAGCAAAATCTTGAAAACAGTATTTCCTTATCGTTACTTTGAGTTTTGCTACCAGTACCTTCATCTCAGCAAGCAGTGTCCTGTTTATCTCCACTTCAATATCATCGAACCATCTGGTATCTTGTTCCTTCTGACAACCTCTCATTGAGATCTTTAGCCCACCGTCCGTCAGTCAGAACTTCTACATTACAATACAATACAATACAATATACTTTATTGACAAAAGACACAGCATACAGAAAACAATACAGAACAAAACAGAAGAGTCAAAAGGCGGCCTGCCTGTCTCCATCTCCATATTGTCACACCAGTTACTTTTAGATCCTGTTAGCACCTCTTAACCTGCTTCCAGTGGCCGCTTTGAGTTTTGACCCAGCAGGTACGATCCGTAAAGCCATCCATTCTTCTCATCTCCATATTAACAGACCATTCAGATCCTGTTGGTCCTTTGGCTACAACTCTGTGAATGTTATCTAGCCACGAGACATTGTCCCCTCATACTCATGACATGACGTGGTTAAGTCTACGACCTCTCTCTTCGAGTTTCCTCGAACTACATGAAGTCGATTTATTCCGTTCTCAAAATTCAATATGTGTCAAATCTTCTTCTCTCAGCCTGTATTGACCTACTGCTAGATATAGGCTTCTGTGTTGATCCACTCATCACAGCCTGTGCCATCCGCATCCAGCGAAAACCAACCAACCTGACCATATCGTTAGACGTTGGCAGTTGGTCTGGAATTTAGAATTTGTCAAATGCACTCGAGTTTTTACAGTGGGTCGCCTGGCGTCTCTATCAGAAACAATGGGTAGGTAATTAGCTAGTGGCCAGTGATAATACAGTCATGAGTGGCTCAACGCGCGCTATCGCTCCATCTCGTCACGCCGAGCCGGGCCGAGAGTGGAGCGTGACTGCATCGACGTTAATAACAATAAAGTAACAAAAATTCACATCGTCCACTTAGATCGTCCAGCCTGGAAAGGGGGATATTTTTCGCATAATAATAATAATAATAATAATATTTTATTTAAAACAGACAACTGAGTCCACAAAGTCGTTAGTTAGACACTTAAAAACTATGTTAGTACTTAGAAACTATAACAGATTTGGTGCGCTTCACCATTGTTTCCAGAAAGGGACTATTGTTCTGATCAGCAATCGCCTTCAGGACCCTGTTGCTGCTGCCACGCCATTAATAATGCTATGCCATTTCCAGAGAGCTCTCTTTTCGAAAATAATGAAGCGAAGAACAGTGCTATGAATGATTTGCTGAAATCGACGTACCAAGCGTGATCGGACTTGCTGAGTGAACTCTATGAATTCTGCCATAAGACCAGGTAGCATGAGGTTTTACTGGCTCTTCTTCTTCTGTCGTGTCGATGGCTAGTTTTAAATTTTTGTTGCCCAATATCCTGCCACCCTGATTGCTCTTTCTGAGGCCTCCATGAGCTCTTCGGGCGTGCAAGACTCAGGGCATGCAGGACATGACAATAGGTGGGTCATGGTTTGCGGCGACAGGCCGCACTCGCACCGGAGATCCATCCCATCAGAAAGACCCCACCTAAACCGATTTTGTTTGCTTCGGCCAACCTGGGTTCGAAGCCTGTTTAGTGACTTCCAAAGGGACCTTGGAAGTTCCGAACCAGGGGGAGAGTTTCCGAGAGTGGAACAAACGGGAAAGGCAGCGAGCTCCGCGCCCGCTGAAGACCGCGTTTAAAGCCTCGGTCACACACAGCGATTATTAGTCGCTGCGATTGCATTCGCTGCGACACGGTCAGTAGGGAATTCGCAGCGAATAGCCCTGTCACACTGAGCGATTAGTCGCTGCGAGTGCCAATTCGCAGCGAGTAATCCCTGTGTGTCACCGATGCTTAAGCGAAAGAGGTGTGGGACCAGGCTAGATGGAGCGACGAGCAGGCAATGTGGTAGTAGTTGATACGGGCAGTGAAGTTCGGCCCAAGTAGCATTCCAAAGGAAAATCCATAGGCTGTGAATGATATTCTGCAAGACTCAAGAGTTAAAGAAAACGAATTTACAAAGATTTTTCCTAAGTCAACTGTCCTTATCTCGATTCGTCGTGGCTTTAGCAATGGTTAAAAAAACATCCCGACCGACCGGTCTACCGTGTTTGACTCGGTCTGACGTCACCCTTCGGTCACACTGACCCCGATTCGCGCGAAAACACCGCTGAATTAACTGAGTCGTTTATTCTTAGAGTTTTATGAAAGAAATCCGTGCAAAAAGTCGACGATAGTTCTGAAATTGGTATTTGTAATAGACTTCGCCGAATTTGCACAAAAATACCTCTGTAATTCGCCTCATTCAGGATTAAATACATAATATATTGTTGTATTGCCTATAATAAAGTTACTACCTACTAATCATATTTTGCAGGAAATCCGACTAGATAATTATCACAATTTTTGTTTCATGAAATGGTCTACACACAAAACTTCAGAGTATTATCAGTTTTTGTCCGTCGGAATTGGCCTTATTCTATTATACCCTGCAAAGTTCAATAGCCCGACTTAGCGTACTATTATTATACTTAAAGGTATTCTTTGCTTAGACGGTTTATATTTAAAACATGGCACAATCTTGGTGATTACGAGAGCTGTTTCTGTGTTAGTCAATATTGACTTTCGCGATGTATTTTTAGTTTGCCGGGTTATATTGGTTTAAATTAAAAATTGGAAGGCCGTTTTAACGGCTTTAACAGAGGTGTTCATCAGTTTTCATCATCTCAGCCTATAGATGTCCACTGCTGGACAAAGGCCTCCCCCAAGGATCTCCACAATGATCGGTCTAGCGGCTTTCCGCGACCCTCTCAAGATCGTCCACGGTCCACCTCGTGGGGGGCCTGCCCACACTACATCTTCCGGCGCGCGGCCGCCATTCAAGAACCTTTCTGCCCCAACGGCCGTTAATGAGTTTTATACAGGGTGTAAATAGCGACTTAATAAATAATGAGTTTTTTTTAGGGAAGTTGTTAAAAACCGTTGCCTGCTAATCCTGCCATAACTTTTCAATAAATATTTGCGTCGCCACCTACACTACGCTTGTATAATATTATTCTCGCATGCGTAATGTTGTGGTTTGTGGTTTTATGTCCCTTATGGATATTAAAGTAAATTGGTGAAATTTCTTACGACATAGCGGTATCTTCCTCTTTATATTTAAACTTTTTTTTTTGTTGTTAATTTGTAGTTTACAGGCTAGGAAGATTTAAATTTAAAAAAATCGAATGGGACTAAATAATTTTGTGGTAAATATTTCGTTCCAGTCTTAAAAAGTTTGGTGGTGGTTTTAGGTGTTCTTGATACCATAATAAAACCAGAGAGCAATACGATCATAATCAATCATCATACTAATATAAGAGGAAAGATTTGTATTTTTGTGTGTAGGTATGTTTGTAATGAAAAAACTACTAAACCGATTTCAATAATTCTTTCACCATTAGAAAGCTACATTCACCCTGAGTAACATAGGCTACCTTTTACAGCGGGAAAATGCCTCATTCCCACGGGAAAACCCGTTAACGCGGGGGGAGCCGCGGCGGAAAGCTGGTAAACAATAAGCCGCGCCCGCTGCGCTTGCGCATTGTAACACAATCGATCGGATGTGGTCAAGGCATACTCTCACGCACCTTACCGTCGTCGTCGCTACCAAGCACCAATGGTGTGCATCCTAATGACTCCATAATATATAGAACTAGCGACCCGCCCCGGCTCCGCACGGGAAAATGGTTATTGTGGGTTATCCTTAAGTATATTATGCATGTATTATACATATAAACCTTCCTCTTGAATCACTCTATCTATTAAAAAATCCGCATCAAAATCCGTTGCGTAGTTTTAAAGATTTAACCATACATAGGGACATAGGGACAGAGAAAGCGACTTTGTTTTATATTATCACATTGCATGTGACGTAAAAGCTTCATGCACTTTCTTAAACTTGTGTTTTAGTCTATAACAGTTCACTACTGTCCCTCCCTCCCTTAAAAGATCAACCCGCTAACAAAAGAGTTGTAATGTCTTACCATAGTTGTTTCACTGTTTTAAAGAAGTGTTGCTACAACACTGCTGCTGCTGCTGTGTTGCTTTGCTGTGTTGTGTTGTTGTGTGTGCATGGCAACATTAAGTTTTTAATTTTAAATAATTAGAAAATGGAAACTTGTTTGGTTTTTTTTTTCGTCTTTGTCTGTCGGCGATCCCGGCAAAATCCATGTGTGAAATTACTCCGCTGTTTTAATCTGAAGAATTTCTCTACACCACGATATCCAGCCCAAACAACATACACTACAGTCCACGCGAACCGATGTTCAAGAAGTTTAAAGTATTTATTTTTATAACAGGATATTTACATCACTTAGTTAAATCAGTTACATATTCTTTTCTGGCGAGTTAAAAAATCTGGCTATGTTCTGTGGATACAGGGGTTTTTTAAAATGTACAGTTTTTATTGGCACTGTCCGGTTTTAGTATTCTACAGCGCGGCAAGACTCACCGTACTATGTATTAAATTCTATTCAGGTTTTTTTTAATAATACAGCCGCAGCAGCCAACAACGTATTCGTAAATCTAACCTATACTCTACTGACTTTAAATAAAGATCATATTTGCACTAAACGATGTAACTTAAGCCGCAATCGTAGCTCGTATCTTAACTTAACACTAGAAAAGGAAATACAACTTCATTCAATAGGTCACGTATAATATGCAGATGTTATCAAGATTTACACCAGAAAAGGCTCAATAGAAACCTCGTTTACATGTACGTTGACTATTTCTAGTATGTAAGTTGCCCTCAATTTTGCTTGAAGCACATTGAAGTGACAAGAAGTTGAATATTGTCGAGTCGTTGCGCTCTTAAAACATCGTATGTGGCGGAAAGTAGATATAAATAAAAACAAAACAAAATGCGCGATATATTGTGATATCACCTTGAATGTAATGTATGGCGTGGTAGGTATGGCTAATCGTGTTGTGATATTTAATTTGGCATAGCAATAGCTGACTCTACTATCTCCAGTTCTACATCACAGACTTTTTCTAATATGTCGTCATTTTAATTCAATGATAGCTGCATGAGACTTTTTGCAAAACATAAAACTAAAGACGCAATTTTCTTCGATCTCCGAATAATATCGCATTTTCATATAAATTGTCATCTAGGATGTTTTAAAGTCACAACAACAATATATCACTTTAATTTATTGGTAGTCTCCCTTCCCTGGCTGAAAGGTAAAACGCCCTTCTTTCTTTACAGGGGTTCCGGGCCAATCCCAAAGGGACAAAATATTAGTTTAGAAGATTTTCTCAAATTAGATTTAATCTATTGATATTTTAGATTGCACTAAACGTGGTACCCAAAAAATGTATAAAAAAGTGTTTGTAAATGAGCGGCCTTCCACCAGTGGACTTGATTGATTTTATTATAACATTATAATCATCAATCAGAAATAAAAAAATTGCTAACCACCGACACACATTTTCTTATTGGTAACTCTGACATCATATCCCTTCGTATTTATATCGCCCTGCGGAATGCGGCTGCCGACGAACTACAAGCCAACTACCGCCATCTGGCGTTCGGGAGGGCTCGTGAACTCATTCGGGTTTATTGGCCAATGAAAATTCTTGGCTGGATTTCCGTTGCGTTTTTGGAATTCAAATGAATTATCATAAGGAAAGGAAAGAACTAATTTATCTTTTTCCTTGTTTGTTGGTGGTGTGGTGCGTAATGCGTTAGATCATGATCTTGTACGTATAAAAATAAATATAATTTTATAAAAATATAAACTGGATACTGGCGCAGATTATATAATAATTACTAGGTACTTGATACTCGTTTAGAATTAAACCAATTTAAGTCCCTTTGTCTGTGGGTGTCGTATAAAACGAGAAAAAACCTAAGAAATCACCATCAACAACTGCGATCCCCAACATGTTTGCGGTATCACCTTCTAACACCCCTCTTAGGCGACATCTCCTTCTTGATATTTTTCGTATCGACACGCTGAGATTCGTGGTTCCCTTGAGCCGCCCCTAGACGCGTTGGTATATGACTACTTTGGGGTAAAGCTCTCTCCCCCCGCAAGTCCGGTTAAGCTTGATATATCGATGCAGCGACACAAGCGTAGGTCGATAAAAAGAAAACCTCTCTTAGGCCTTAGTCCAGATGTGGACTGTTAAGACAATTGCAGTGAAGCAAAATCAATTGTAAACGTGCGTAAACGGATCACGAGATCGAGGTGGAGATGGGCGGGACACGTGGCTAGACGTGATGATGGCCGGTGGACCAAAGCAGTTACAGAGTGGTGGCCAAGGGGAGCAAGAAGGCCAGTAGGCAGACCACCAGCCCGATGGTCCGACGATATTGCCAAGTCGGCTGGATCTTGCTGGATACGGATGGCACAGGACCGTGAAGAGTGGCGCATCAGTGGAGAGGCCTAGCAGTGGGTTGAAACGGGCTGAGAAAGGAAGGAAGGAAAATCAATTTACCGTGAATGTCTATTCTATCATCCTGGTCTTGGGATCCAATTTTATTACTTCTATGATAGTATGATGCATTATTAGGTCACTAGGCGAGTCAACAGCTGGTTAAAATGATCTAATTGATCTGTCATACACAAGTCATCGTAAAAATAGAAATGATTTAGAACTCACACAAGGAGATAAAATTATTCATTATTTTATTGCGATGAGTCAGTCGGTTTATTTTTTACGATGATTTCACTTCTAATACTTATTTGAACAGATAGAATGTTTGACTTATGTTACTGACTGTTTGGTAGAATTGTTACTTCTACCAAACAGTGGTTATTGTATACATTTTCCGCTGTGAATGTAGCTTTCTTTTTTTTGTTAGGGACATGTTACCATAATTGTCATATCATATTTCAGGTAGGTTATTATGGTAACCGAAATAGTTGGTCACAAAAATATTTTACTTTCTTTCTTATTCTGCCACCAGGGTTAATGAGGTCGGTTAATAACCTTGCCACACGAAAGCAGAAGAAGTTACACAGGTGAACGATGGTCATTTACTGGGATTATCTTTGGTCGCCACTCGTACGGAAACCATGGAAGACTTGGGTTTACTATATTTTACACAGAAGAAGAGCGATATCTTCTGATTCAGGCACAAAATACCAAATAGTAGTCCCTAATTCAGGCAAGATTTCCTAACTAGAATATACTTACCAGTTAACTACTCCGCCGCCAGCTCACTTCAGCAAATATTTGTAAAAAAGAAACAGTTGGCTAGTATAACTTTTGAAACATTATACATGACATGGCATCAATATTGCTTAACTAAGATTTACTTGAATAGGTAACCAATTTCGACCCTAATACCACAGAATGCATTTTAGTATTTAACTCTGCCATAATAAGTAAAATGAAAATATTGACTTGAATTTCAACCAGGTTCAAACATGACATCATCCCATCCTGTCATCATGGCGACTCGTGACCCGAGAGCCGTTAGCCATATCTTGAAGGTCAAACTGGACGATCTCGACACTATTGTGTCTTCAAATTAATTAATTACTTGGATAAATGCAATAAAAATACTTCGGAAGGAACATTAAAATTTACTTCTTCGTTAGTCGTTTATAAAATCGACGAATCAACAGTTTATTTTATTCTGTAACGTGCATAAATAATATCACTACATAGTATAAAACAAAGTCGCTTTCTCTGTCCCTATGTCCCTCCCTATGTCCCTTTGTACGCTTAAATCTTTAAAACTACGCAACGGATTTTGATGCGGTTTTTTTAATAGATTGAGTGATTCAAGAGGAAGGTTTATATCTATAATACATGCATAATATACTCAAGAATAACCCACAGTAACCATTTTCCCGTGCGGAGCCGGGGCGGGTCGCTAGTAAATAATATAATATGTGGGGAGACCTCACACACGGCCATCTGACCCCAATCTAGAAACAGAAGACGCTCGAAAGACGCCAGTGTGGGGGGATCTGTTTCTGGTCAGTGTATAAGTTGCCTTGCCTGATTGGCTACTAAGGTCTCGTCTGTCCATCTGGCTGGTGGTCTGCCCAAACGTGGCCTCTCTTCCAATACGTGCTTACTCCATTTGTCATCATCATTGATGACTTAAGCATGTTTTGGGCGTCAACTGATTTAGGAAAATACTGTTTTTTAGGGTTCCGTATCCAAATGGCAAAAAACGGAACCCTTATAGATTCGTCATGTCTGTCTGTCTGTCTGTCTGTCTGTCCGTCCGTCCGTCCGTATGTCACAGCCACTTTATTCCGAAACTATAATACCTATACTCTTGAAACTTGGTAAGTAGATGTATTCTGTGAACCGCATTAAGATTTTCTTACAAAAATAGAAAAAAAACAATAAATTTAGGGGGTCCCCATACATAGAACTGATACAAAAAAAAAATGTTTTCATCAAACCCATACGTGTGGGGTATCTATAGATAGGTCTTCAAAAATGATATTTAGGTTCTTAGTAACATTTTTTTATTAACTGAATAGTTTGCGCGAGAGACGCTTCCAAAGTGGAAAATTGTGTGTCCCCCCCCTCTAACTTCTAAAATAAGAGAATGATAAAACTAAAAAAAATATATGATGTGCATTACCATGAAAACTTCCAACGAAAATTGGTTTGAACGAGATCTAGTAAGTAGTTTTTTTTAATACGTCATAAATCGTAAACCGCAATTTACCTTTCACTATTATTAAAACATCGATCAAAGTCACAACGAACTACAAAAACTTTTATATTATGTTACTGGCTGCTACGGAACCCTTCATGGGCGATTCCGACTCGCACTTGGCCGCTTTTTTTTTCCTAGTTTTTCTGACCTGGATACAAGTCCTTTGAGCCGGAAAAATACTTTATATTCTAGTGTTGCCAGCCATGAACCCGTTACACAATAGTTGCATAATGCCCCGTTATGCTGGAGCCCGACAGACGACGACGTAAACATGGTCTGGTCGGGGTAAACACGCGGCGTGTTTATGTACGCTTTACTACGGTTTTGTTACCATTTCTTGTTGCTCATTTTTAATGCAATTTTATCTATGGTAGTCTTAGTAGTTTTAAACGAAAACGCTCTGAAGTTATTTTTAAGGTTCAACGCGTGCAAACTAATAAAAATGGAACCTGTATAGCTCGTGTGTCTTTGTCCGTATGTCACAGTCAATCATTTTGGAAATACTGAACCGATTAAGATGAAAGGTACACACACATACCAAAATTATAACATAAGCCTACAAAATGTCTGTGATTCAAACACTGTAATGAAAATATTAAGAAATCTACGTTTGCTTAAGATTTAAGGATAAATCTATAATATCAGATCTCTTAAAATTTATATTTGCGCTTTGACGAGAATATCTCCTGAAACGTGAATGAAAATCTTACATTTTTACAACAACAAAAAAAACGCATTTGATAATCGGTGCCAATCTATTACAAAATCCCTTCAAAATAGTGGCGGTTATTTTTAAATTCAAACACATTCTGACCGACTTAGCGGCGGTATTCGTGTTGTTTATAATACAACGGCGCTCGGAATAACACTATTATGTCAGTAGCGATCGCAGACGGCATTTCTACGCTAACATAATTATGTTTAATTTGATCAGAACTAATGGATAGAAAAACAAAGCGCCAGGATGTGTCTACTTTATCAATCAGTGTGATTTAAAATAGGGAAATTCTGATGCGATATGAAAGAATTTTTGAAATCAGTTCAGTAGCTTTTAAGTTTATTCGTTACAAACATACACACATAAAAATACAAATCTTTCCTCTGTATAATATTAGTATGAATAAATTCTGTTATTGGAATTTTAATAATTTCTCAAGCAGGCGCCTACGATTCAATTGAGTCGTACTAGTCTAGACGATTTAATACACTATTCAAATAACTGTCTGCGAAGTATTTTGCTGCAATAATGAGTCATCTCATAACGCAGGCAGTGTTTGAATGAAGTGATAAGTAGTAAGTGTAGGTAGTGCATTGAATAAGATAAGGAGTCTGCGACCTCTGTTTTGCGTAGATACATTTGTATATTTATTCATACGTATGTTTATATTATGTTCAGTCTAAGTTCATATACATTTCATATCAGTGCATTTATACTTTTAAAATAGTTTCTTTTTTTATGTGTTACGAATGCAGTATTATGGAATTTAATATTTTAGTTATTGAATGGCGGCCGCGCGCCGGAAAACGTAGTGTGGGCAGGCCCCTCACAAGGTGGACCGACGATGTGTTGAGGGTCGCGGCAAGCCGCTGGATGCGGGCCAAGCAGAACCGATCATTGTGGAGATCCTTGGGGGAGGCCTTTGTCCAGCAGTGGACGTCTACAGGCGGAGATGATGATGATGATGATGATGATGATATCTTGAATGCACTTGGGTTAAAAAATATATAAAGCAGAAGTGCACTTGAAATGGATATACAAGTAACTGTACCGTCAGTAATTTTGAAGACCAACATTTATTATTATTTTTAGTATAACTTTATCATAATGCATTGGTAAACGATTTCACAGTTTCGTATTTTCAGTCCCATAAACCTTTAGGATATTAAAAAAGTAATAAATACATTTGAACGAATTAAACTTATCAATTTAATTCAAATAATTTAATCTATTGCAAATAGTTAAAACGTAATTAAAGTACTTAAATATTTTTTTATTGTTATTTTTATAGTACGAATAAATCAAACAATGAATGAAAACTAAAAGTACTCAAATGCATTGATAAATAACTTACTATTTATTATAGGGTCATTGATAAGTACGTGGTATTATCTAAAATATTTATACTGATAGCATTATCTTACTATGTACCTATGTGATTGGTTACTGCATGTGCTGTAGATTTTTTATATTGTATACATATTGATAATATTAATGAAAACTTTGTTTGTTTCAGGTAAATAAACCATTATCTATCAAAATATAGGAGTTAAGTGAATTTAAGGATGATGGCTGGTTTCACTGAACATTTCACGTAAGTAGCACATTGCATTACGAAGTTCGCCTCTACTGCTACGGATTAAAGGCACTCTCAAGGCGTAAAGTGTCTAGCCGCATGTGCTAGCTACTGTACATTTTGTTTGTTATATATTTGGAAGGACATTTTTAAGGTCTGTTATAGGATTTCCATTTTTTTTCATAAGATGTTTCACTGCTGGGCGAATTCTTTTTAACTTAACTCATAATTTATGAGACGGCGGCGGCGCGGCGTTGTGAGCTCGATTTGGTAAGTCTTATATATCAGACCATGGCGGTTAAAAGTTTAAATAACATTACGGAAAACAGCAAAATAAAATGTGTAGGTGTAGCAATATTAATAAGAGCGATCCTGTTCCCGCAACTGATAATGTGATGTCTGATGTGTGTCTATTTTTGGCGACGAGATACAGATTTCTTCCAGGAATCTTCTTTGTATCTTTGATTTTGATAATAAACACGTCTCTGTTGTTATTGTAGTTAAAACATGTGTGGTGGTTATATTATGTCCAACATTACCAACGCTCTTTGTTCTGATTCAACGGTTGAGACTTTTGGTACAATAAATGGAAAACAAATAAATTATTTCCACGTAAATTTAAGTATAAAATCAATGTTTGGAGTAAGCGTTCCCCACTTAATTTTTCTTCAATTTTTTCTTTCTTTGAACGACGAATAATATAGGACGGACAGACTTAAGTACTAAATAGTTACTTTTAGAATTAAAATCGATAATAGATTATAATTCACAAGTTCACAACTATTACAGCACCAGGTAAGTTCACACAGTTACCTGTTATAACCTTGAAGTGTGCTATAACTGTGTGGGACTATGTATGTGTGTTTGAATGCCATTCGCCTGTGAAATTCCCATGGTTGTTTGCGGTTTTCAACTTGTCGTGTGTAGTATTTATTGCTTACACTTGGAACCCGTTGAATATTCATACAATGTAGTGGATTCTGCGTCGATTTTACAGGTTTTGTTGCTTGGAAATCTGCGTGATCGATTCAGGAATTAAGCAAATTATGCTTAACCTGGTTATAAATTCATAGTTGACATTCCAGCTCCCTGTTTTATTATTTTACCGTGCAATCCGAGCCCCTTGCATCAGGCAGTGACCTATCAAGACCCCATTTTCGGCTGTCTTCGCTCCCTACAGCCCCATAGCAGATATCATAAAAGATAACTGTAGAACTTCCCCCATAAAAAGCAGTTTCCATACCACGCACTTGCCCCAACCACCCTGTCTGAGAGCTAGGGTTGGGACTTCCGCCGCCATTTTTGTAATCGCGTTGAAACTATAAAATATCGTCTCATCGAGTCGGTTTCTTCTGGTGTAGCATGATATTTTACACGTGATAAGACATATTTTTGTTTTCTCATTTTACTAGGGGAAACAATAGGATGTCGGATTTTCACAGCACTTTGATATACGAAACGAAACGTCGGGCAAAATAAGGTATCGTACGTACCTAATACATACCTACCTATTTAAAATTATCGCGTTAAGACCCGTAAACAATCGTAATAATGTGTAGTAAGCGCGAAAGCCTCAAACATACATTAGCACTTTGATAGTCAAATGTAAGAAAAAAAACTGCGCTACGAAACGCGCCTCGTCCAAGGAGTAGTAGCTTTCCTCTCACACAAAATTCAACAAAAATAAAAGGGAAGATAAGTTTTCTAACAGACATCCCCTCTGTCGCAAAATTATTATTTACACTGTTGAAGATATTGTAAAGATTATGTTCTCTTATATACTTTTTTGTATTGTTTTATTATAATTTATAACGCAACGCAATATACGATTTTGACAACCCTAGTCGGAACTACGCGACGCTAAACCGGGAAAACACGGGAAATTAATAGGGGAGGGAAACGAGCGTGGAAATATGCACTCTGTAACAAGACTAACAAGGCGAACAAGACTGTTTTGGCTTGTGCAGGGAAATTATGATCGCACATCTATAATAACGCGTTTATGGATGCAAGCTTTTATGTCTAGTAATTGTAGGGAAGCGTGGCAAAAAGTAGTTTTTCCTTAGGTAGCGAGCAGAGCTTCAACTGTTTCTCAGAAATTAGAACTTTATTATTTAGATAATAAGTTCTGTTTCAAATTTCCTTAACAAAATCATTGTTTTCGTAAAACGAATAAAATATTTGTACAAAATTGGTCATTTAGCTAGAGCTAACGGTAAATTCAAATCAAACTATTAAAAAATTTGTTCAATATTTCTTATTATTTATTTCTTTTTTAATAGCTTCACACATTCCTTGTTAGGTATACTTTTGACAGTTTAGCGTTTATAACGTTATCATATATTGTTGGACAAAATTCTTCGTTGGAAATTTTGTATTTTGGACATTAGTCGCGCAAAGGTATTTTTCAATTGTCCTTCGTTGTAGTAGCCTACTCACTTATATTAAGTATATTATTAATCTACACAGCTGTATTAAGTCCTGCCCACATGTCCTGTCACTTGGTTGGTCAGTTGTAAACCTGTAACGAGGTGCATTGCATGCTACCTCGTTGCCTCGTTTCTACTTCATTTCTCATCTCATTTACCATTTCTTTCTCTAAATTTGAATATTTAATTTTGGAATTCATTCAAAAATCATCCGTCAAATCATCCATTTTTATTTTCACTTCTCCTTTCTCTATCAACCTGTAACTAGATCTTTCATCATGTTTTAACTTTAAAATTCAATAAATGTAAATAAATGTATTTCTACTGTAATTCGTGAATAAACCTTTCTAATTTAGTGCTAGTGGAAATTTGAGTTTCAATTACCATTTCTTGGTTTTCGTCGAGAAAGTTTTAGTTGAGTGAGACTACCACTACCTAGAGTTCACGCCGCAGCCTCGCCCAGGAGCAAGGCGAGCCGCGGGTGCGACAAACCTGAATAAGACTTACAATTAAAATATACGATCCAAGCTTCAAACACGAATAACTGAAAACGTAAAAAAAATATTGGACACTGGTTTTTCGCCCCGCGGAACGCCCGCGTTAACAATTTTTCCCGTGGGAATGAGGTATTTTCCCGCGTTAAAAGGTAGCCACAGGGTGTCAGCTAACTCCATACCAAATTTTATTAAAACCGCGCTCCAGCCGTTTAGACGTGAACATGGTCCAAGAAAACAAGGTCTAACCGTTAGACCACGTGACTGACACGAGCCTACGTCATTTTTCGCTGTTCATCCTTGTCTATTAACACGCATTCGACAAGGACGAACAGCGCAAGATGACGTAGATTTTTGTCAGTCACGTGGTCTAGTGGTTAGACCTTGTTTTCTTAGACCATGGACGTGAAGAAGTAACAAACATACACACAAACTTTCGCCTTTATAATATTAGTGTGATTTTCGGTTCGCCGGATTACATAAGAAAGTTCTTACTGATATTTACGTATATATATCGTAATCGTAACACAATCCACCCCAATTTGATCGATAGCGCGAAGTTTGTGCGTGACGCGGGTAGGATCACGGAACGGAGCCACAGACCAAAATAATCATAATGCTAGGTTCTTACAATATACTTACTTATTATTTATCACAGGGTGGAGTCTGAGGTGGTTTTGGTAAATGTGTTTTTAACCCCCTACGAAAAAGAGGGGTGTTATGTTATGAGTTTGACGTGTCTGTCTGTCTGTCTGTGGGATCGTAGCTCCTAAACGGATCCGCCGGATTTTGATCTAGTTTTTTTTTTGCAAGGTGTCACAATCGAGTGTTCTTAGCTATGATCCAAGAAAATATCAGCCATTTGAAGATTATCAGCTCTCTTCTAGTTGTTGAAAGGATCAATTAACGGTTTTGAGGCGGTTTTTTTTAATTTAGTGTTATTTTTAATGCTATGTAGTGACGCTTGCAGGAGAGCTTAATTAAGTTTTATTGGTTACAAAAATATTACCTTCTAGCTTTCCACCGCGGCTCCGCCCGCGTTAACAGTTTTTACCGTGGGAATGAGGCATATTCCCGCGGTAACAGGTAGCTTATGTTACACAGGGCGAATTAGCTTACTAATCACTACATAGTATAAAATAAAGTCGCTTTCTCCGTCCCTGTGTCCCTATGTCCCTCCCTTTGTACGCTTAAATCTTTAAAACTACGCAACGGATTTTGATGCGGTTTTTTTTAATAGATAGAGTGATTCAAGAGGAAGGTTTATATGTATAATACATGCATAATATACTGAAGGATAACCCACAATAACCATTTTCCCGTGCGGAGCCGGGGCGGGTCGCTAGTGGTGAAATAATTTGGTTAACTAGTTTTTGAGTTTAATGATTACAATCATACACACACACACGCAAATACAAATCTTCCCTCTTTATAATATTATTACCGAGTACAAACAAGATTTATTCATGTTTGGTTTTTTCCCCTTCGTAGCTTCTTGTATTCTTTTTCCGTTTAGCCTATCTTAAGTAAAAGTAGTAATAGTAATATACAGTAGAGTAAACTAGAGTAGTGAGATTAACCGGCCACACTTCATCAGCTAACTGGGTTAAACGGCTGCGCAGCTGTGTAAAGCTGAATAAAAGCTAATACAATTTCAGAGGAAAGGGACGATCGCTTGGCACACCGCACAACTAACAAAATGGTTGCAGAATATACTGGAGCTAAATATAAAGTTATATTTAAAGTCTATACGCCTTTTCACGATCTTTAGGACAAAAAGGGACAGAAGATTGTCAATTTAATTAAGAGGTATCAAACATTTTCTTTTTTTAACTTAATTACACTAGTATGGGAACCGAAAATGAATGAAGATCAATAAGTCTAATTTTGAATGAATAAAATGATATTATTTTAAAATAATTCTTACCTGACACTGGCACAAAGATCTCTAATGCCATAACAAAAAAAAAACAAAAAAAAAAAAAAAATTCTTTTTTTATGTCGGTAATAAAGAGAGCAGCTGTCAAAATACGCGTAATTTAAGGTCGGATAAACAAACACAGCATGCACATTATTGTTTCTGTCGTAAGGACTATAGAGTTTGGCAAATGAAAGTACACAATCGATGAAATTGGAAAACATTGTACTGGCAACAAAGTTACATAGAAAAATAAAGTATCAAATCAGGTAAATCCATAGAATCGGTGTTGCCACGATGATTTTTTTCAGAATTGCCGCGTTTTTTTTGTTACTTTCATTTGCTAAACTCTACGTTCTCATAATATGAACGAAAAAGACCGCGTTTAAATTTAAGTTTAGCGTGACCAATGCTTACTTATCGTACGGGTTTCGAGGTTAACCTGCATTATAAACCCTGGTGTCGGAATTATGGAGCTGCTTAAGGCCGTTGTCGGCAGGACGGACGTCAATACTCAATAATTCGTTGTCTTCTCTTTTCTTTGTTCACATTCGTCTACTACAATGTGACATCAAGCAATCTAATCACTTGTCTCAATGCCGCGGTATTCCTCCCTCATTACGTCATTGTTGGTTTCCCGCACACTTCCTTTGTTTACCGCCTCCCCTTCCCAAGGCGGTGACGTAAGACTCCCTCAAATATTGACACATTGAAGGAAATACCACAGAGTACAAAGCACAGACGCGGGGAAGGGCGCTGCGGGATTATATACGAGTTTATATGCAGCCTGTCATATAGAAAGCGGGCTTATTCAAATGGCATGAAGATCTTCAAAATTTTACTACCTACGTGGATTCGAATTGGAAAAAAATAAGAGTACCTAATATATTTTTTTAATGTGTTCGATATTGACAGGTATTATAATGTTGTTGTTCAATAAAAACGTGTTAAAATATCAATTCCGTCTTACCATTTCCCAAGCGATTCGTTTATTTACCATCACCGGTTTCAGTTTTGTTTACTAATAGTTCGTGTCATTCAATACTTGACGCTTCGGCGACAGAAAATATTGTGAGGTTTCCACTTAAGTTTCAAGTAAATACAAAGATTGTGTGAAAATGTCGAACAATAAGTAGAGGTAAGCGACCTAATCCCTCCGTTGCATTTGTGTGTGTAGACACACTCACATACGCGTATACAAATACAAATAAACATTTTTTTTATATGACAACTGCCAGTTGTTTATAAAAATCAAAAGAAAAATGTTGCACATAACTTGGATGACTATGACCCCTATTAGCGCTCTCGCGCTACATCGCCACGCCACGCAGTATGCTCGAGAAGATGTCAAACGCTACATAGTGACGTAAGAGTTGTATTTCTGTCATTATGTCGCGTTGGACACCCGAGTTTTTGACGCGTTTCAGAGTGAGCCTATTGTTCTATCAGTATGTCAGTCAGGCGAAAAAATATTTTTTTTTTATAATCTTATCATATCCCGCGAGATATTATTTATATGCATAAATACAAACAGTCGCGAGATATAATATGCATTAAACAAGAATTTATAAATATTATAGAACATTTGGCGACAGAATAAGTTGAACCTTTTCAATAAGCAAATCCAGTTTAAGTCAGCCGTTTTGTTGAATTCTGGGGGATATTTTTTATGAGTAACGCATTCTGTTTATGAATCGAAACGTTTGCTAATGTATTTTTGGACAGCCCTGAGTTACGGCCATATCGCGCCTTTGTAAATACATTTTGTGTTTTATTTTTATCTCCTATTTGAATAAACGGCCAGTCATTTTGTTATGAAAAGGTCTCTTTTTTTATAGTTTGGAATGGAATTAATATGAATTTTAGATTTGGCGCTCTTTTTTTATACATAAAAAATATTATACATAAAAATAATTATTATATTTCTTTTTGTTTGGAATGAATTAATATGAATTTTAGATTCGGAGTTTCTGTTGCCTATTTTTCCAGTATTATTAAATAAATGTTACTTGTTTACCTCTTAACAGAATAATGACTTGTAAGTGTACTATAAACTTACAATCTTAGTTTATTTATTGAGAAAGTAGTATAATTATATTTATTTATTTTTTAATTAGGAGTTTCCAAGCCTGTGGTGTTACTTTGGCGAGTTCTTCTCAGAAAATCGCGCATTTAGTAGACTTACAAAAAAATCTAAGTATCTTTGACTTAAAATACGTCAATAAAGTTTTAAATTTGTACTTTCAGCCTCATGAAGCTACTGAAGCCGTTAAGTCGCTACCGTAAGCGATGACTAAATCCAATTGACCTATTAAACCGGTGAAGTGAGAAGAACCTATTAAACTTGGCTGAGTAAAGCTCATCCCCATTTCAAGAGCACTAAAAAAAACCTTGGTAAAAAAGTACTACAATACAATACAATACAATATTCTTTATTGACACCAAAATATACAGTGCACAGAAACAATTTTTAAAACAAATAAAAGAGTCAAAAGGCGGCCTTATTGCTAAGGTAGCAATCTCTGCCAGGCAACCTTACTACTACACTAAAATTGTAGACGAATATAGTACTAAGTAAGAAAATAACACAACTACTATACAATTTTAATTATTCACTACTTAAGATGTTTGAGTATATTTTATTATTATTAGGATACTTCTAAAAAACTAAACCAATTGATATTGACCTAGAAACATCTTAATAAATTGTAAACGAATTAAAACAAAAAAACACATTTAGTTGACTAAAAAAGATTGAATAAAATAAACAGCTAGCTAATTATGTACAGTTAAATTAAAACTAATTGTAAAACCATTGACCTATTGAACTTGTGGAAAGAGCGTGTCAGGAGAGGTCACTGACCCCGTCCTGACCCAAACCCGAACCCCGGAGCAATCGATAGTTCCCGGGAACAAACAGGAGAACAATTTGCTACCTAACCTAGTTAGCTCAAATAAAAGGGTGGCTGGGATTTTATATAGATAAAGATCTGACTACTGGCTTGGTATACTATACACCGCAGTCCGATCCCGATTTGTTGTGTGTCAACTCACAGTTTAAGCAAGCTGTTAATAGAATAGAATATGAATATGACTAAATTCGCAGTTTAGTAAAATAATTGTTAAAGCGAAGTGAGAGGTATAGGTAGGTATTGACAGCTTGCTTACAACTATGAGAAGGGATACAATTATTTACCTAGACCTAGACAAATAATTATCAGACGCGACGTATATTATATATTATGTAATACAAAAAATCATACACTCGAAAAACAAACATAACCCTAAAAGCTATCAGATATCTCTTTATCAGAGATCTTTTAATGTTTTTAACGAGCAAAATTGAATAGAACAAAAATGGACGATTCTACTATTTGAAGAGTTGCTGGCGCATCGCCAAGACATACCGAATACCAATTACGTAACGCGGTTCATTGGCACTTTATCATTGCATACCTGTTGTTAACTTATCAAATACAACATACAGTTTACAGACTTGAAAACAATTCAACCAATTCAATTTATTATTATTACTAGCTTCCCGCCGCGGCTCCGCCCGCGTTAATAGTTTTTCCCGTGGGAATGAGGTATTTTCCCGCGGTAAAAGTTAGCCTATATTCTTCCGCAAGGTCTATTCTTTCTTTGTGCCAACTCCGCCCGCTTTTAAATTTTTTACCATGGGAATGAGAAATTTTCCCGCGGTAAATTGTAGCCTATGTTCTTTCCCAAGGTCTATTCTATCTTTGTTCCAAGTTTCACCAAAATCGGTTCAGTAGTTTCGGAGTCTATTCAATTATAAGGAATATTTTAGGTATTTTTTTTTACACCTTGGGTAACATTATTGAAGTTTTAGAACGGATCCCTAATTTTTTTGAAAATAAAATATAGCCTATGTTACTCAGGCTGAATGTAGCTTTCCAACAGTGAAAGAATTTTTGAAATCGGTTCAGTAGTTTCGGAGCCTATTCGATGCAAACAAACAAACAAACAAAAAAACAAACAATCAAACCTTTCCTCTATAATATTAGTATAGATTATAATGTTCAGTAATCTCGGCGAACAGCTTCCGTGGTCAAATTCTCGCGTTACGTTGCGGAGATTGCAGGTTCGAATATCGATAGGGCATTCGTGGAACAATATCCGTTTGTGAGAGTTTTCCCAGTTTGTTTAGGATATTGTAGGTTGGATGGCACGTACTAGTAGGTCCCGGTTGCTGTCTACGGATGTAACTGTTAGAATTTCTGCCAGTTAGCCATGTAAGAATTTATTTTGCCATTTTTAACCCCCGACGAAAAAGATGGGTGTTTGACGGACGTGTGTGTCTGTCTGTGGCATCGTAGCTTCTAACGGGTGCGCCGAATAACGCCGATTTTGATCTAGTTTTTTTTTTGTTTGTAAGATGTCACAATCGAGTGTTCTTAGCTATAATCCAAGAAAATATCTGCAGCCATTTGAAGGTTATCAGCTCTTTTATAGTTGTTGAAAGGATCAAGTAACGGTTTTGTGTAGGGGTTATTAAAAATTTTATTTTTCTTTTTCGTAATACGTGCCAAGTCTTGTGCCCTTCAATAATTCTGACACCAGGGTTCGAGAGGTAATGTAACCTCTAAACCCACACAATAAGCAACCCTATCTTACGGTTAGGGTAGGGTACCGTACGTCAAACCCGTGAACGTGGTGCTGCTTTTGTTTATTTCGTTTGCACTCTTTGTTATATTAATACAATTTTATAAAATAATAACTTATAATTTTGTAAAAAATATTTTAAAAAGATGCAACGCCTGTGGAGTTTCGTCCAGCGAGTTCTTCTCCACAGAAGACAGCCAAATTGTGGACTCGCCTCGACATCGAAAAGTGATTTGTAAAATCTTACTTCGAATAAAAACTTTTTGACTTTTGATAGCAAATAAGAAAATGACGCTTTCCAAAAAAGCAGCAAGCGTTAAGAAAGTTCTCTCTGAAGTAGACAATGGAGTCATTGTGGGAACGCTCATTGAGGTCTGCCTGCCTCGCACCGGTGCAAGAACGTTTACTAAAGGGGTCACGAGAAACCGCAAACCAAGACGTTACTGTAACCGGTTTCGTTATTGAAAACTGTGCGAGTAGATAGATCACTCACATAAGCTACACTATCTACAGCTACACACACTAATGTTATAAAGCGTGTGTCAAAAACTACTGAACTGATCTTAATGGAACTTGGTATAAAGATATAATGGACCTTAGGAAGTAACATAGGCTACCTTTACTGCGGGAAATACCCTAATTTCCACGGTAAAAATGGATACGCGGGCGCAGCCGCGGCGGAAGGCTATTTATGTATATCTTGGTTTCTCGGTCTGTGTGTATTCTGTATCTATAGGCTTAGTCAGTTGACAACTTTCCCTCATATTACGGGAGACAAGACATAGTTTTGTTGTGTCATCTTATTGGAAGAAATTTCGATATGGCGGGCTCTAACAGCATTTGATTTTGACAGTTAAATGTGGGACAATCTCTTGTTGTCTTGTTTTATGGTACACGAGTATATTTTAAGAATTGTCTGACCCTAGCTTTTTGCCCCCGTTAACATTTTTCCCGTGGTATTCTCCCGCGGTAATAGGTAGCCTATACCCTTTTTCAAGGTTTAATCTATCTCTGTACCAAGTTTCATCAAAATTCGTTTAGTGGTTTTCGGTTTACGGGTAAATTATCCAAATCACAAAGTTCAGAGTAAAGACAGTTCCAAGAGAATCAGAAATTTGAAGATTATTGGATCGAAAGTAGCAATGGGAACCAAGATTTTGAAATTAGGAGAAATGTGATTCTATTTAATCGAAAATTTGTAGAATAATAATTGGTAATCGGAAGAAATGGGATTCTTGAATTGATAATCTGTAGTATTGGAAATCTGTAGATATGGAAATCGGAAGAAATGGGATTCTGTTTGAAGGAAAGATAGAAGGGAAAAGGAAAAGTGGACGACCTAGAAGGACATAATATATAGACCAATTAAGGAAGAAATAGATGTCGTGTCGTACCAGGAGATCAAACAGAGCACGGGAGACAGAATAGAATGGCGTAGACTCCACCGACAAGAGCGCGGCTCGTAAATGTGAAGAAGAAGAGAAGAAGAAGAAGGGATTCTGTTTAATTGAAAATCTGTAGTATGGGAATATGTAGATATGAATCGAAACGATCCAATGTATTTCCTTGCTAGATTTAGCCATCAGATGTCGCTGTATAATAATTATCGGCCTTGACCTCTATCAATGTCAACTAGTATGATATCATACTTGCAAGCCGACTGGTAACAAAGTCGTTATACTAGTGAACTGGTATCATTATGCTAATTACATAAGTTTTGAAATAACGTCCATTCTCACAATCCCACAAGTTTACAATGCTCTTGCTTCGTAGTAACATTTATATGTCCAGTTTATTTTATTACTAGCTTTCCGCCCGCGTTAACAGTTTTTCCCGTGGGAATGAGGCATTTTCCCGCGGTAAAATGTAGCCTTGTTACTCAGTGAATATAGCTTTCTAATGGTGAAAGAGTTTTTGAAATCGGTTTAGTAGTTTTTGAGTTTATTCATTACAAACACACACACACAAAAATACGAATCTTTCCTCTTTATAATATTAGTATGGTAACAATTTATAAGTTACTTTATAATTTTGTACAGATTTTTTACTCTGAGATTTATACTCGTTAATAATTCTACTATATTTTCATACAGAACTATAAAAATAGTTCTGTAAAATTTTGAATGAATGGGGTAACAATAACAATGTTGTAGAGCGATGCAAAGCGAAAGTTCAATTCTTTATCGCAATTAATTTCTTTACATCTGTGTATAATTTATTTATTATTTAGTTGCGCAGTTTTAAAAAATTAACTATATTGTTAGTTAATTTCAAAAATGTATTATAATATAGTGCTCCGCATTTATTTTCTTTAAACTTTCAACATTCTTAACCACACAACAGCCGTAAGTTTTCTACCCTAATAATGAGTTTTCTTTTGCTCTTCTTCATTTTTTCAATTATTATGTTTTATCAAAGAAAAAATCGTAAAGGTAGAATCTTGCTTTATTTTTTTTTCATCTTAAATCTTTTGAGTAAAATAAAGAAAAAACTACGAACAAATTACGGAGTCCTCATTTTTAACCCTCGACGAAAAAGAGGGGTATTTAAGTTTGACGTGTGTGTCTAGACAGATACATGTCTGTCTTATCTTCTGTGGCATCGTAGCTGCTAAGCGGATGCGCCGATTTTGATCTAGTTTTTTTTTTTTTTTGCAAGGTGTCACAATAGAGTGTTCTTATCTTAGCTATGATCCAAGAAAATATCTTCAACCATTTGCTTTGCATTTGCAAAGCTCTTTTCTAGTTGTTGAAAGGATTGAGCAACGGTTTTGTGGCGGGGGTTTTTATTTCTTTTTATTTAATGTTATCGTTGAAGTGTGGAATCAAGTTTCCCGTCTGCGACTTTCATTGCCTCGGGCTACGTCTAGCGTCTGGGGGATGCCGGCAGAAACTGTTTCATTCAGTGTTGCCAACATAACGTTTTCCGTATCTAGCCCTTTTTTAACCCCCGACAAAAAATATGGGTGTTATAAGTTTGACGTATGTCTATCTGTCTGTCTGTGGCATCGTAGCTCCTAAACGGATGCGCCGATTTTGATCTAGTTTTTTTTTGTTTGCAAGGTGTCACAATCGAGAGTGTTTTTAGTTATAAGGAAATAATTTTCAACCATGTGAATATTATCAGCTCATTTCTAGTTGTTCAAGATCAAGAGAAAGAATGATCAAGGAACTGTTTAAATAATAGTACTAAAATCGGGCTTTTGTAAACTTTCATTATATTTTTGCTAATCTCAAGTAAATTCCACTAGAGTTTAGTAAACTAGACATAAGTCAATTCGAGTAGTTTAAAGATTGTAAATTGAATTTTGAATTAGGAAAATTTTTTTTTTTTCCATCAATCTAGCTAGAGGTCCTGGCACTTTTTCAAGGATCTTTTCTTTTTACATCTTTCTGATTTCATAGAGGTGGCAACATTGGTTTCATTCAAGCGACTCCGCCTCTTGTTACGAACTTTCAAAAGGATTTTTATATCACGTCTGCAAGAATATTGAAATTTAAAATGGTCTCGATGAGTCTCGATCAAAGAATGGAAAGATATGCTGTGCATTTTGTAGATCTCTAGAGAGCGATCAAAGAATATAATAGTTTGCGTCGTCTGATCTTAGAAAGCTTTGCATTTTATGTGATAGAATAGAATTGAAATGAACAATAGCGTTGCTAGTGTTTCACTGGAGATAGTATAGAATGTTTTGATACTGCATTAAAAGATACTTCGCCATTTTGTTAGTTTAACGTGGTGGCTGTTGTGGTGGCTAAGAGTTGACCTTTACCTGCTATATTACGAGATCTATAAGTTTTTTTTAAGCGGTAATAGGAATTCATCATTCAAATAACATCTATTAAAGTGTACCTATGTACGGTCGAATGCAGGGTAAGTTAAGCGCATCACGTTTCTATCCCTACCGGACATAAGACCAAAATATTCCGCTTTGCGTGCTCTTGAATGTACATTGTAACCTATCCTATCCTTCTCTAGATTATTGCTATAGGTCATGGTCTATAAGGTCTAACCGTTAGACCAGGTGACTGACACAAGCCTACGTCATTTTGCTCTGTTCATCCTTGTCTATTACACGCTTTCGACAAGAATGAATAGGCAAAATGACGTGGGCTCGTGTCAGTCACGTGGTCTAATGGGTAGACTTTGTTTTCTTAGACCATGCTATAGGTATAGTCCTCAGTTTTTTCTTACGAGGTCGAATTCCAAACTCAACGGACCAAATGAATTTAAACACCCATCGGTCGCCTCTTAAACGAAACAGTTATTTAGTTCACAGTAATTAAACAATTGACGGTGGCGAATAGCTCCTCAGACTTCAATTTAATGGTGTTGTCGAGGAAGCCAGGATTATTACAGTCAAATAGTAAATGACTATAAAAACAAACCGTGTGATCGAAAAAGACACGCAAATATGCTAAATTATCTCGTTTCGTGTGTCTGTCCGTCTGTCAGCGCCAAATTCATCCAAAACCCTGGACTTTGAAATTTGGTACACGTAGGTATGAAATGAATGAAATAATGTCCTTAGAAATTGATATTTTTAGTTTATTGATTTTCCAACAGATGACGCCTGTTACTTTATACTATTAAATTATAATCGAAGCGAAAAATTAAGATCATTGAGCTTGGGCAGGGACTTGAACCCGCATCTCCTGGGCTATCCGGGCCGTACAGGCGCACTACCAATTGTGCCACCATTTGATATTTTTAGTTGCTCATTGGCAAAGTTCACTCAAGTTACTCGTAAATATTTAAGTTCCTAAATTGTGTGTTTTTAATTATAAGTATATTCTGTTTTCTATTTTGGCGGTATCGGCTTGGGAGCCTCCTGTAATGATACCGTTTTTTTGTGTATTAAGTGTAAATAAACAAATAAATAAATTGTAAACATAGAGGCCATTTTAAGGTGAGCGTTTCTGGCATTTTGCTGCGAAAGGCTCCGTTTTTGCTTCTTGCAGTCGGATAATAATGAAACATCTGGATTGTTTAATAGAAGATCTGTTATCAGCAATCGAGTACTGGCCTGATGTTTACTCATTCCTAAGCAGTGATTGCATTGCCAGACATAACGTCTCGAGTTTGATTCTCGAGTGCTAACCTATGTACGTATACAGAGAGATACAGGCAGCGATATACTATCTTCTCCACAGGAGACAGTCAAATTTTTAAACTCACCACAAAAGAATATGTAACTGACTTAACTAATGTAAATAACCTTAAGTAAAAAAAAAAATTTTTGAGGAATAATTAATTTTAGTACTAATTATTTCAATAATGTACGTCATCAAATGTCATGATAATGAAGCTTTCTTTATTTAAATCGGTTCAGTAGTTTTAGCCGCATCGCAAAATATTTATAATATTAGTGTAGATTCACGCATTTACGCTGAAGCAACAAAATGCAACATTGTCGCATCGCATACTACATAATTGTGGTATGCTACAAATAGAAAATATTTGTGGCAGCATGCGTCAGCCTATACTATATTACGCCGAGGCATATACCTTCTACATACCACAAATATTGTCTATTTGTAGCATAAGACAAGATTTCACATTCGAAAATGACGTATCATCATATGCAAGTCCGGTGAAGCTTGATTGGTCGTACCTTTTTGACACAAGCATAGGTCAATTAAAAAAAAAAAGTATCATCATATCATCACTACATAGTATAAAACAAAGTCGCTTTTTCTGTCCCTATGTCCCTCCCTTTGTACGCTTAAATCTTTAAAACTACGCAACGGATTTTGATGCGGTTTTTTTTAATAGATAGAGTGATTCAAGAGGAAGGTTTATTTATATGTATAATACATGCATAATATGCTTAAGGATAACCCACAATAACCATTTTCCCGTGCGGAGCCGGGGCGGGTCGCTAGTTAATGTATAATAATTATGTATAATGTAGGCTTTATATCACAGAAATATAAATCAATCAACATGATTACAGTCAACCCAACTATAAATAATGAGTCAACCAACAAGGTAGTTTGTTGGTAAACAAAAACATAGTTGTTTCATGCGTATTAATACAAAGAAACTATCGCAACAGTCGTTACGACTAAGTAGTGTATTTAAATAACAATCAGGCGGAGACAGTAAATGGTAATACGCAGGTTGAAAAACATAGTACAGTTACGAATATTTATAGTAAAAGATGCCAGACGAAAAATAAAACTCCTGCTCTGGGGGCGCCACTATTATAGTGTTTCTGGCTAGTCTTATAGATTATTTTTTTAAATTGACCTATGCTTGTGTCGGAAAAGTACGACCAATCAGCTTCACCGGACTTGAGGGGGAGTGGAAGACTACCCCAAAAAAAGTCATATACCAACGCGTCTTCGAGGGAGCCTCGGACCACGGCCTAGCGCGTTGATACGGAAAAACATCGTGAAGGAGACGACGCCTGAGGGGCTCCGTCTCTGATTATCTATTTTGATTTTGGTTAAGGCCGCGCCCCTGCCGGCGGGTACGGGCGTTGTTACCTGAAGGGTAAAAATTAGTTTTATTGAATTTCCGCAATATGGTGAGGTTATGATTTTTCTTTTTGCTTTACTTTTAGTTGAGAATCCTATTTTGTATTATAAATGCGAAAGTTTGTGAGGATGCATGTAACGTTTGCTACTCTGTCACGCAAAAACTACCTACTAATAAGATTTTAATTAAACTTTACAAAAATATTGGTTATTCATAAGAATAACACATTAGGCTAGTTTTTACCGCGGGAAAATACCTCATTTTCACGGGAAAACCTGTTAACGTGGGCGGAGCCGCGGCAGGAAGCTAGTATGTCATAAAATAATGCGGCTGGACATGTTGACTTTGAGAGCGCCTGTATTCCATAGCAGTAGGTGTGAAATTCGTAGCGCGAATGTCCAACCGCATATGCTGGCTTCTGTACCTAAATAAGCCGTAGTGATAGTAGAACCAATACGAAAAAAAGCCGCATCTGTGGCGGAGTTGAAACAAAACTTTCCAACACGATCGTTCACGACTGTACATACACATTGATGTAACCACTACGCCCTGAAATGGCCACTGTGCTGTCCGAATTTAGGACGGTCACATTGCGATGACAACAGCCAATGCACACAAAAACACTTACTTTCACTTGCCTGTATATATTTTTTTATTTGCACACCTAGTTGTATTGGTTTCGTAATGACGTTAAAAAATTCGTGAAACACTGTCGGGGATCGAACGTGCTGTAAAGTTTGTGTAAAAAGAAATTATAGAGAGAGTTCACGAAATTACAATTTGGCTTAATGCTACTAGTGCTAGTACTATTATATTATTATCTGGCTGAGTTACGATGGTGGCAACCGTCTATTAATTATTTGTCTAAACAATTTGTGTGATAGATGGGGCTGCCATCACTCTATAGCACTAGTAAAATAGAAGCGTTGGGCTTGTACGGAGACTTGGTGGCACAATTGGTAGTGCGCCTGTACGGCCCGGATAGCCCAGGAGGTGCGGGTTCAAGTCCCTGCCCAAGCCCAATGAATTTCATTTTTCGCTTCGATTAAAAGATATAGTAGTTAAATAGTTGTTGTAGCGACGTGAGAGATATAGGAAATAACAGCTTTCTTACAACTATTAGTCGGCATACAACTGTTTACCTAGGCAAATAAATTAACAAATGGCTGCAATCTGGCAATCATTACACATATACTAGTTTATTTCCATGTGTATGCTACTAATAGTATAGCAAATAGTGGTTCAACAATTAAATAAGTGAGATATGGCGACAGTTTTGACAGGTGTAGGGCAGGGCGTGACTTAAATAGGGCAAGGCACGGGTGTGTTGTGTACAGTCAACGTGAGCGAATAGTTTTAAATTGTAAAGGCAGGAAGTATTATTAACCAATATATGGGAGTTTACACGAATAATGCCATTGGAACGTGTTCTGACAAAAGTTCGGGTCAGGAGTACTCTAAACCGAGGAGCATGCATGAGGAGATTAATGAATGTTGATGAAGCGAAATAAGTGTGTCTGGATCGTAGCAAGTGGAAGGAAGTGGTCTCTGCCTACCTCTCCGGGAAGGAGGCGTGACTGACTGTATGTATGTATGTAGAATCATCCATCTCAGTCGGACTAGCATGAGGTTTCAAGTGTGACAAGACATAGTTTTGTCATGCGTCATCATCATCCTCATTTCAGCCAGTAGACGTCCACTGCTGGACAAAGGCCTCCCCCAAAGATCTCCACAACGATCGGTCCAGCGCTGCCCGCATCCACTTTCTTTTTCTGGTCAGGCTTTCGCTTTTGGTAGGAAGATGTTCTAAATAGCTCTGTATTATATTATTTTACACCTATATAGTGACAAACAAAACAAGTGTCTTGCAAGTCGGAGGTCGCCTTGTTTCGGTCTGATAACCACCAAGATGTTCATACAACGAGGGTCTCTTAAACCCCGTTTCACGAGGATTTGGTGTCCATTGCGTGGCCAAAAGGCCTCAAATATGTATTGTTTGTAGCATATAAACTACGTAATGTACTAGTAATTTATATATTGTAACCATAACGGGAGCAAGTTGCTTCTCTTTAACGTTGCTAAAGATACGAATGTGCCCCTCCTTTGCTAACCTTCATTGTCTTGGTACGAGTAACTTTAAATATTTTTAACTAGCTTCCCACCCCACGGCTCCGGCCTTGTTAACAGTTTTTCCCATGGGAATACGGTATTTTCCCGCGGTCAAATGTCCTTCCCCAAGGTATATTCTATCTCTGTACCAAGTTTCATCAAAATAGTTTCAGTGGTTTTGGCGTGAAAGCGTAATAACTAGACAAGCAGAAAAAAAGAAAAGCATTTATAATATTAATAGGAATTAAATAAATATAATGGTCGGATATAATATTTACAATTAATAATTACACATGTAGTAAGTAAATATCTAGAAAATTTATCATAATGGCTGACTTGCCCTAAACTAGGCAAATCTTGTACTATAACTACGAGTATAACTGTGTGAGACTTTCCTATTATGTATTTACTAGCGACCCGCCCCGGCTCCGCACGGGAAAATGGTTATTGTGGGTTATCCTTAAGTATATTATGCATGTATTATACATATAAACCTTCCTCTTGAATCACTCTATCTATTAAAAAAAACCGCATCAAAATCCGTTGCGTAGTTTTAAAGATTTAAGCGTACAAAGGGACATAGGGACATAGGGACATAGGGACGGAGAAAGCGACTTTATTTTATACTATGTAGTGATTAATTCGTGATATTCACATTATCATTTTTTAACACGCTTTTATTAGGTCCACCTATATGTAACTAATTTATTATTATATAGGCTCTATCTAATAAAAAAATATTCTATTAAACGCGACATAATGACAGAACTTGTCGAACTCCTCGCGCGTTATGTAGTAAGCCTGCTGATATAGCCTTAAATAAGCTAGTATAGTAATAAAATAAATATAAATCGCTAACCCAACAAAATTAGATATAACATCGCAACAAAGTATGAAATGCATACAAACGACTTTAACGCCGCGATAACCCTTCGACTTTGCATATCTGCAGGTTGGCTGGTCTATGTGTCAGGTCGTTGACCCGGCAGGTAGGTGACGTCACCTAACTGTAGGGGCCCGGTGTGGCCAGTGCCAGAAACGGCAGGATGCGGACAATCACGTAATGAATGCCTCTAGTTTTGAATTTGGAATTATGAAGCCGTAGTTTAAATTTGGAACGTACGAATTTGTAAGCGGTCAAGTTCCGCAGACGCGTCTAGAGTAGTAGTTAAAGTAAAGAGGGTACCATAGAGAAGTCGTCGTTAACAGCTCATACATGTCCCCACCGAGGGGCTCGAGCCCGCCCTGAAATCAGGTTGAATAGGCCTTAGTCGACCACGCTGGCCCAGTGCGGGTTGGTCAACTTCACACACAACCTTTGAATTTCTTCGCAGGTGTGTGCAGATTTCCTCACGATGTTTTCCTTCACCGTAAGAGCGTCGAATAAACGTACATATGAATTCGAAAATCGAAAACACATTGGTACGTGCCGAGGTTTGAACCCGCGAACTTCGGAATGGAAGTCAACGGGCCTAGCCACTTGGCCACCGACGGTCATAATGAAAAGTATCAGAAGCCAAATTATTCAACAGTCTGTAATTTCAAGTTCGTTCCGTTACAAAAGTGACCTTTTATTAGTCTGAGTCATTCAATAATAGATACATTACGTTGTATAAGAAACTACTATCGATTTATATAGACGCCACTTGAAAACATTACTCAGCGTTTGCGATGCCAGGCTATTGATAATAGGCTATTTGACAATGCGAAAAATAAAGTGTTAATACTGTAATCAGTATGTAATGTAAGTTTAAAAATGGATATTTACTATGGGAAGTTGAAAATAATAATTAATTTATGTAAAAATCCGTTAATAAAAATGTATTTTTTTTTGGCGTTTGTCACGTGACTCAAAACGCTCCTGTTTGGTCGGGTATAGGACATATGTCACTAGCCAGTAAACATCGTTTTCTACTTAAGCAACTTGTAGTAGTAGTACTGGCTAGTGACGTCACCGATGCCATTGCGACGCCATATTGTCAAAGTAGCGTTTTGGCGCGCTACTTAAATATTGAATTTTTATTTTGATATCTTTCAGGAAATATGTACCAGAATTAAAAAATACAACTATTACTGGGATCCACAAACTCTACTGAATAATAAAAAATATATTTTTAAAACCAGTCAAATAGCCTATTATGACCGCCCCGTAGCCTAGTTGGTAGTACGTCTGCTTCAAAGAACTGGGTTGGGGGTTCGAATCCTGCCCAGGGCAAACTGTCGTGTGATGAGCGCTTGTGTTTGCCTTGTGTCTGGATGTTGTATATCTATAAAATATTTACATATGTACGGAGTACCTCTACTACTAATACTGAATATTATGGAAGTAAAGTCATTTGATTTGATTTGTTAGTTGCAAAGGTTGTTAGAAATGAACAAAACCAAATAAAAAACAATACTATTGTATACTCGTACGATTAAGTGCAAAATAAGCTGAACACGCGCACCGCGATTCTATTTCTTATTTCATGGACATAAGAACGGTAAAGCCCAAAGTGTTAAGCTTAGCGTGTTCTTGACTGTACTATTTTAGCAATTGCTGTGTGACTTTTTTGTCCTCATTAGTTCACTTTTTGTCCCATTACGTAACCTCGCATGTGGCAATGTTTACGTACAGTCAGCAGCGTAGGTTACATTACACACCAGTAGTGTTAGTTGACATCCGAACTGATAGATAGATAAAAAGTTTATTTAGCAAATTGACACATGCAATACATAAAACAGAAAAACAGAAGAATACATTTAAAAACAGACAAAAAATAACAAAAAAAAGAACAAAACAAAACGTGTGTGCCAACTGGTAGTTTATCCGCAACATAGTGGTGGGGTAGTACTCATGAAACTGAACAACTTTACCTAAGGATCATAGGTTGTAATCTCAAAATTTAATTTTCACTTGTCATATAAGTGGCCGTATGAAAAGTTGAATTTGAATTTTGAGATTTCTACCTCATAAGGAAACTTGTTCAGTTTCATGAGTACTAGAACAACCAGTTAAATTTCACAAGGTATATTCTATTCTGTTTTGTAGTGTCGGCAGACTACAGAACATAGTAAAAAATCGTATTAAAACTAAAACAAAAAAAGGCATATTCTTCAGTCTGCCGCCGACCCTACAATTACGATTCCGTGTTTCGGAAGGTACGTTAAGCAGTTTATTCCGCTATAAACTACAGATGAAGTCGTTATAGGAGCCATGTCTTGTGCCTAAGGCGGCTCAATCAATTCTGACACCAGGGTTTGTGAGGTAGGGTAACCTTGAAACATACGATACGCTACCATAATAATAATAATATTTGTAAAACAAGACGTTTTTAACCCCCGACGAAAAAGAGGATGTTATAAATTTGACGTGTGTGTCTGTCTGTCTGTGTGTGGCATCGTAGCTCCTAAAGGGATGCGCCGATTTTGATCTCTAGTTTTTTTTTGTTTGCAAGGTTTCACAATCGAGAGTGTTCTTAGCTATGATCCAAGAAAATTTCTTCAGCCATTTGAAGATCATCAGCTCTTTTCTAGTTGTTGAAAGGGTGAAGTAACGGTTTTGTGTCGGGGGTTATTTATTACAATTTTTAATTTAGTATTATTATGCTGGTTTATTATGTTGTTCATTGTACAAATTGTGTCCTAAAACACGCAACTGTGACCTGGAATGTCAACTTGTGATGTGATTGAAGTGGTTTCGAGTGCTGTAGCATTTAAATGGCTTTTTGTTTGGTTTGTCACGCGAAATGTTATTCTATTGCGGAATAAGGATGCGAAATTTTCAGGGATTTTTTTCATAGAGAAAACTTTGCAGCGCACTAGCTGTATTAAAAAAGGTAGTATAGTAAGACGAAATATCTACGAAATACAAATTTGTGATAAATATTCAGCTATTTAATTCTCTACATTGTTTGCATGCGTATGCAATGCTCTACATACTTACAAGTCCGGTGAAGCTTGATTGGTCGTACCTTTTCGACACAAGCATAGGTCAATATAAAAAAAAAACATACTTGCTTAACTAGTATTTTGTGAATATGATGTAGGTAGTTTAAGAAATATAGTGATATTGAACACGTGATACTTGGCCGGAGTCGACCCGAGACCCGCCCAGGAGCCTGGCATGTCTGCACGCGATTCCACGGAATGCCTTGATGGTTTCTTCCAACGCTATGGGATTGGCTAATTCTAAGGGATTTTGCAGTTGCTTTCACCCGCTTTTTCCGACAGCTTGAAATAAAAAAAAAAACTAACGTTCTTTAAGTTTTCCATAGATGACGCTAGTAAAATAATGAGAACAGTGAGATTTATTGTAGACTTTTTGACTTTTTTTTGTCAGATTGTATATGGTTCTGACTGAGGTTAATTCTAGGATAATTAGTTTATTAATTTGAATGTTTTTTTTATAATCCAATACTTCGGTATTTATTACCTCACTATTTACTAGTGCTATCTGTTGAGCCGTTTTGTAAGGTTTTTTTTTGCTTTTGGAGAACTCCCCATTACTTAGTAAAAGGAAACCTTAAGATTAATCGTTAACAGTCAATATAATGTCCCTACTGAGTGGCTCGAGCCCACCCTGAGATCAGGGTGAATAGACCTTAGTCGATCCAGTGCAGTTTGGTCAACTTCACACACAACCTTTGAATTGAAGAGAATTCAGTACCTATGTAGAGTAGAAACTTGCGTTGACCAATTTTGTTAAAAAAAAAAGTTGATCAATACCAAAAAAAATATTTTTTTAAATATTCAAAGGGTTGGAAAGTGGGAACAGAACAGGTTACACTTCTCTCTTAATTACCTCAAGTTCTCTCCACGTTCGAGTGTCTCGAGCCCAACTTAGATGAAAAAGATGCTAATTTTGCGTAAATTTCGTACAGTCAAGAGCGCGCTATCACTTGACTGTACATTTCGCGATTAGTATATTTTGCGTGTTGTGCACATTTGGCATTTTGTTCGTTATGCTCCGATGGGAAATCCAGTTCTGTATAAACTTAGTTTTTTTTTACGACACACTGGCGTGCAATGTAGGCCTAAGTTTGTATCTCTTTTCCCACGGGGTGACAAGAAACCTCGATATAATTGTAGTCAATTCAGCCACATCTTCCCAATACCCCGCCAGGGGCGTTTCACGTTTCCCCGCATTCTCTTTTGCCGGTTTCGTGAAATGTACCGAATTAAATTCGTCTCTCCATTTTGTTTTGCTGCGAAAAAAGTTAAACGGGAGATTGTGTAGCTTATTTTGGGATGGCTGGATTACGATCAATCACATTATTCAATTTATTTTTCAATTACCTACTTCGTTTCTTGAATATTATTTATTTGGTAATAACCACACTTTTTTTAGCTACATTTCAAAGTATGTTTGTAATAAAATATTACTAGTCAATTTTATTGTAAGTCAGGTAGCTTTGCCACTACATAGTATAAGACAAAGTCGCTTTCTCTGTCGCTATATCTCTATGTATGCTTAAATCTTTAAAACTACGCAACGGATTTTGATGCGGTTTCTTTTAATAAATAGAATTAATTATTCATGAGGAAGGTTTATATGTATAATACATGCATATATACTTAGGGATAACCCACAATAACCATTTACCTGTGCGAAGCCGGGGCGGGTCGCTAATAAAATTATAAACAAAGAAATGACGCTATTGAAGTGACATTTCAGGTATTTGAAACCTTTTTTTCTTTTTTCATACATTGCTTTTCTGTCGGAGCAGAGCCAGTACTATACAATTTTATAATATCATTGGAACCAACATCATAATTGTAATGTTTTTGCTCCTCAATTAGGTACCATACAAACGTTGACAGAATAAAGGAATCCTCAGTAATTTCACATGCATTTGCAAACAATACCAGCATTATAATGCGCCGGCACAGCCATTAAACTTGTGCGCATTGTTTCGAATTGATCGTGCTTTCTTTCATTTGAATAGCTTGCATTTCAATATTCTGTAAGCGCTGCTGGGGCGAAGGCTGGGGGTTTGAAAATATATCGTCAGATTTGTGACATGCAATGGGATGGATCAACTTCAGCCTACTATTTGGTATTCTGTGCTTCAGCGTTGACAAGTGTGGATAGTAGGTAAGTATCATAATATCAAAAAATCTCACTTTTTCACTCAAAAAGTTTCAAAATCCCGTATTGGCGAAAAAAAATCTGGCAACGCTGATCAACTTAATTATACTGGTCTTTAGGAAATTGTAAATGACGAATAAAAAGATAAATCCCCGCGTGTCAAGTTCAACTTTACTTAAAAACTCATCTCTATCTCTCTATCTATTTCTGTCGCTTCCTCGTATCTTTGTTAACAGCAAATATATTATGACCCCACAAAGGAGCTCGAGCCTACCCTGGAATCAGGGTGAACAGGCCTTATTCGACCTTTCTGGGTGACGTTGGCCCAGTGTGGATTGGTCAACTTCACATACAACATTTGAATTACTATGCATGTGTGTGCAGGTTTCCTCACGATGTTTTCCTTCACCGTAAGAGCGTCGAATTGACACGACAAAACTATATCTTGTCACTTGTGACATCTCGTGCTACCTCTCTAGGAGAGAAACATTGTCTTCCACTTTGCTTACTTGCTATCATGGTATAAGAAAACAAGGTCTTGCATTCGGACCACGTGACTGACACAAGACTACGTCATCATGCGCTGGTCATCCTTGTATATTAACACGCATTCGTCAAGGATGAACAGCGCATGATGACGTAGGCTTGTGTCAGTCACGTGATCCGAATGCAAGACCTGGTTCTCTTAGAGCATGCTTGCTATGTAAGCTCCAAAATACAACTTGCATGGTCACGTCGTCACGATGATGTAATATTTCATTCATAAATACAAATACGACAGTATTGCACAATAGATTCATCTACCAGTTCAATCTATTCCGAGTCGACACATACAAATTGGTGCTCTTCGTCTTTGTAATAGAGATAATTTTAAATTTATGTGTGATTGATTGTAGTCTACAAATTAATCCTTCTTTGCCTAATATTTTAGTAGACAAGGCCAAGTGTAGTCATTTTAATGATGATGATGAAGTATTTATTTACCAGAATATTGTAAAAAGTTGTTAATTATATACAGTTCTGCGTATTCTACGTGGCGTGCAGGTGTGCAAATTTTATTTTGGGTACAGTAAGGCCTACTATGTAAGCAGGGCGTTCTGTCAAACGCGACATATTGACAGAACTGCTATGGCTCTAATCTCACTATGTCGCGTTTGACAGCTCTGTCAGCCAGAATCATCGAATCTGTTCACAAAACATGAGGATTCGTCGAGAAATTCGACTCGTAAAAAATAATATGTGTATGCTTCTTATATGTATGTGTATGCCTCTATCTACCTACAAACAACCTCCGTTGTCGAGTGGTCAAAAGCTCGTCTGACGTTACGGTGGTTCTGGGTTCGAATCCCGGTGGGGATCAGTCGAACAAATATCACTTTGTGAGACTTTCGTCAGTTTGGTTTAGGACACGATTGAAGGTCCTTTTCGGTGAATCACGTGATTGTACAAAAAGAGATGATTCGTGCTTCGGAAGTCACGTAAATCCCAGCCTCTATCTTCGGATTTAGCCGTTATACAGCACAAGCAGCTGGACTTATTGACCTTAAGAGCGCCCGTTTTCCGTAGTGGTAGGGGTGAGTTTCGTAGTGCGAATGTCCTACCGCATGTGCTCGTTTCTGTACGAATTGTGACTGGCAATAAATGATTTTGATTTTGAATGGTTAGATGATCAGGCAAATGAAATACTAAAAAAAGAACACCAGCTGCTAGAATCTGGTGCACCAATGATCGAGTTAGCAACATCTTTTATTCGTCGCAGGCGCCTACGGTCCACAATTGGTCGAATTAGGGACGCGGCCTATAGTCCCCGAGGTCACCTCGACCAATCAGGAAGCGATTACGTCATCTGTGTGATTGATGCTCGTCACTATAATATTATACTATTGTTGTTTGTCTAAGGATCTGAAGGACGGACAGTCGTATCTGCCTGAATGGTTAAGTATAGTCGCAAAAGAAAATAATAGTACCTACTAACCCGTACAGAAAGGACACTCACCCCCCCGCGCCAAAATGAGTTCCCGCCCGATATAGCGCCCCACGCCCCGCACCCCGCAGGCGCCGCGGGACTCCGCCGGTGGTGTTCGGGGGTGTTTTACATAGCGACTAGCGCTATTGACTTGTAGCGGATATTCAGTTGCTAGTAGGTTGTCAAAATGCGTTTTCTGTATGGAGTGACCGCCCAGTGGTATAATCGCAAAATAGTAAAATGGTGGCAGCGAGTTGTGCTATGGATCACACATCAGTCATACCTATTTATTCTGCAGTAAAATGGTGCATTTACATTTTTGAAATAACTTTTTTCCAAATGTATTCCGGGTATGATATTTTAACTTCATAATATAATGTTAAGTCCCGTACATTATATTCGTAACATTCAAAACCAAGAAAAACGTGCTTTTAGAACAAAAGTAAACTTATAAAAGCACATGATATGCACTTGCCCCTGTAAAAATTGCTTACTATTAAAATTTTTATGTGATTTACAGTTATGTTTATGTGGTTTCTATAGTGTGTCTTACATTAAATATCTCTTTCTCTATCTCTCTTATTTCGGATCCTGAATCTTGTTTTTTTATAAATAAATAAAAATAAACATGTGGGGACATCGCACACACGACCACCTGACCCCAAACTGGGCAGAGCCTGAACTATATGTGGCAGACAGCTGATATACATACATATATAAATATACAACCAGACATAAGGCAAACAAAATTCTCATCACACGAATGTTTGCCCTGGGCGGGATTCGAACCCACGACCCTGTGCTTCGTAGGCACACGTAGTAATAACTAGGCTACGGGGCCGTCAAATCTTGTTTTTTATATAATTTTTCTTTCTTGTACCCCATTGTTTGGGTCGGATTAGAGTGTTTTCCTTTTCTATTCATCTCTGTCCTATCATCCATCATTCCAAAAGACGTGCTTTTTAATCATATCTTTTACACGATCCATTTTACTTTTCTTTGGGCTTCCTTTTCTTACATGTCCATTTATATTCAAATTCATCATCAATCTCGCTGTGTAGGAAATTTTTGGGTCTTTCAATATTTTAAATGTCTTTTTTTAATCTAAAAACATGTTTAGTAGTAAATATTGTTACAATACATAATAAAGTTATATATAACGCATTTAATTCTTAGTACGTTTAGGTAAATTTTGTAATTTACGTTATTTATGCGTCAGTTACAATTACGACTTTTTACTTTATTTTAATTACAATTGGAAATTACAAATCAATTTAACTTTAACAATAAAATCGAAAATTACTGATGCCTAGTCGCCCACTAAGTAAAAAAAAAAAACAACGAGTAATTGAACACAAAAAAAGTCATCGAAGACATTATGAGTTGACTACAGATCACCAAATTAATCTGATCTAGCATCATCTGAGAGCGCTTCGTAATGGCTAATCGATGCTGGCTCGGCGACAGTGACGTCATCGTCTCAGCTAAATAACTGATGTCATCCTGACATTTAGGTTGCTAGTTTTATAGTAGCGGTAATGTGGTTTTATTACAGTTGCATTTGTATCATGAAAAGCATGTTTTGTTGTTGGGCACTTTTGTTCGGAGGATGAAACTAGCATTTCGACGCACAGTACCAAATTCGGAAAGTACAGTAGCCAGCACATGCCTCTGGCGATGTTGACTTTGAGAGCGCCCGAGAGAAATAAATATTTTTTCCCACTAAGAGTGTCTGAGAGTCTGAGTCTGAAAAAAGTAAGAATCGAAATACAAGTAGTTTTTTTAATAATAAGATTTTTTGACATTTATGCGCTTTTGTCATCCCGCGGCGAGCCTTTGATATTGTGCGCTTTTCACAGTACGCGCTTTTGACATTCTTTTCTTTTGACCATTTGCTCCGAAACGGTTTTCCTCTAAAGAATGGCTCGAATTTTAGGTAAAGCTGTTCATTTTTGGTGTCTTTTTTACAAATATAAATTGTAATAATCCTCTCTTGTTTTGCAGGCGCTGAAGATCAGCTAAGATGCCGGAATCCGTGGCCAAGGATGCCAAGGATGAGGCGAAGAAGAAGAAGGACTCGCCCAGGAGGCGCCCGGCCGGCAGCCTCGTCAAGATCAAGGTGGAACTCCTCGACGGATCCACTATGGACTTCGAGGCCCATGTGAGTATCCTTTAAACAATCACATTACACACACACACATGCACACGCACACACAAATCACATACACACATCGCATATCACATTATTCCCGGCATTAGAAAGGACCATGCCATGCCTTCCTGATAAAGTCTTCTGGTGAAGCTTGATTGGTCGTACTTCTTCGATACAACAGGTCAATTAAAAAAAAAAGAGCTTTTCCGTTGGGTGTCGTAGAAAGCGACTCACGGCGACCACGTTTTGGTCCAGTGCCGTTTGATCGAATTCACAGTTCACACAACTTTTCAATCTCTTCGCATGTATGTACAGGTTTCCTTACGATGTTTCCCGTCACCGTAACGCGATGCGATGTGGATTTGGATCGGATATCCCTTCAAACATCCGAATGGAAGACATCGACCCTAGCCCACCGACACTCTCTAAAGGAGAATAATATTCTGCTGAATAAAATACCATATTATGTGGAATTAAGAACATTGTAGTGACGAGAATTAAGAAAATAATGCTAGGTTGGTTGGGTTGGTTGGTTGGTTGGTTGGTTGGTAGGTAATTATTTCGTTGGGCTTGTAGGCAGACTTGGTGGTATAATTTGTAGTACGCCTGTACGGCCCGGATAGCCCAGGAGGTTCGGGTTCAAGTCCCTGCCCAAGCTCAATGATCTTAATTTTTCGCTTCGATTATAATTTAATGCTAGGTTGGTTTGGTCTCGTGGAGAAAATCAGTGAAGGAGCAGGTGAGGCGAGTGTGAAAGGAAACGTCGTGGGAGGGGAAGCCGTAGGCGAAGGTTTCCTCGAACGAACAATTCTAAGAATTCCTATTTTCCTATTTGTGATTCAAATGTCTGTGTTATATAATATATTAAGAAAGGAATCGATCTTTTTATAAAGTTCACTTGTTTTTTTTTTCTTCTTTATCATTAATACTTCCCACGTCGGTGTTGTTAACAACGAGCCACCCGGCGATTCTTAGCACCCCATGCCCCACCGTAACCACAGCTGTTACCAGGGCGGGGAATAGCAGGGCTGCCGGGGACTAGGGGCCTTGTTTTGGTTGTATTATTCATATTGGGGGGATATTGCCGTGTGGTACCGGCATAGAATAGTACCACCCCTTCTCTTCTCGTGGGGGTCGTAGAAGTCGACCGAGGGATTTAACCAGAAGACGGGCAGCAGCGTCTTTCTGTGTATCTACGACCAGACACTGTTGATCGCCAACCCGCATGCCAAGCGTGGCGATTATGGCAATATCCCCCCAATATGAATCTTTAACCCATCCGCTGTCAATTCCGAGAAATCTATCATCTCGAAGCAAGAATACACGTCGAAAAGTCAAGTTAAATAAAAATTCCTTTCTCTTCTTATTCCAGAGAAAGATCAGAGGTCATGAGCTCCTGAACAAAGTCTGCGATAGCCTCAATCTGGTGGAGAAAGACTACTTCGGTCTGCTATACGAAGACCGCGGTGACCCTCGCTGCTGGATCGACCTGGAGAAGCGAGTCTCAAAGCTGATTAAACGTGAGTCTCCTCATTCTAGTATCATTACTAGCTGTGTTTCAGCCTAGAATTGTGGACCATCCAAAGTAGTGTCACTGGGCGGTCGGTCACTCCATACACAAAAGGCATTTTGACAAGCTACTTTTTGAATAACAACTGAATATCAACTACAAGTCAATGGCGCTAGGCGCTATGTAAAGCACCCCCGAACACCACCGGCGGAGTCCCGCGGCGCCTGCGGGGTGCGGGGCGTGGGGCGCTATATCGGGCGGGGAACTCATTTTGGCGCGGGGGGTGAGTTTCCTTTCTGTACGGGTTAGTTCTATTATTTTCTTCTGTGGTAGTGTCAAAAGTTGACTCGGTACGCAATGCGAAAGTTAACATGTCAGCTGCAGACGTAGAGGGAAAGTCTTTACGCTTTTGAGTTTTAGGTCCCCTGTTTTCAATCCCGTCTTTAGTAAACGTCTGTTATCATCATTGGTTTCTGTAGTGGAGACCACGTGTAGGTAAACGAAGTGTAGGACGTCCCCCGTCTACAAGTAGATTTAGTGAAGATCTCCGAAATGTGGCTGGCAGCAGGTGGATGTGTGCAGTCGAAGATCGGGCAAAATGGCGCGCCTTGGGAGAGGCCTAAAAGTTAAAGAGGTAAAATGGGCCTCTCCACAGACACACTGTATCGCCTAGGATGCTATTAAAGGAAGCGTAGGGTAAATAATAAAATAAATAAATAACTATGTGGGTCATCTCGGCCATCTGACCCCAAACTAGGCATAACCTGTACTATAGGTGTCAGAAGGTGATAATAGTCGGGAAATACAGTAGCCCTTTTTGGACAATGTATGAAGTTAATTGTGTTTTTTCTCCAGACGAGCCGTGGGACATCCGTTTCGCGGTGAAGTTCTACCCTCCGGAGCCCGCGCAGCTGCAGGAGGAACTGACCAGATACCAACTCGTGCTGGCCATCAGGAAGGACCTGCTCGAAGGTAACGGCATCTACTTATTTATCTTATAACAAAACTGTAGAGGTCGAAAATCTGTACATAGAAAAAAAAATGCCAAAACCGTGTCAGGAGGATGTAAGAAGTGAAATACAACATAACAAAATCATTTTCTTTTTTTTTTGTTTCTCTGTTTGTACGGGCTAATCTCAGAAACTATTGGACCGATTTGAATGAAATTTTGCATGGTGGTTCTTTACATCTCTGGTCAACATCTTTGATACTTTTAATCCCGGAAAATTAAGGAGTTCCCGTGGGATAGTTAAAAATTGTTACGGAAAAGTCGGAAAACAACGCGGGTGTAGCCGCGGGAAAACAACTAGTACTATAATAAAACTGAAGAAACGCCGTGTCTGTACATTGATTTGTTTTTCAAAAAACTGATTGTCATCTACAATTAGTTTTTTAAAAGGGAGTGTGGCTGAAAACAAAATTTTTTTTCGATTCCCATATGTATGAAAGAGACCAACACCTTATACCGCATTTACACATTCGCACGAGTGGCGAGGCGAATCACGCGGCGAATCGCGAGCACGCATGTGTAAACAGCGCACTCGCTATTCGGCTCGTCACTCGCCGCGCGACTCGCGCGTTCGCGTCGGGAGCGGTTTTTCGAGCACGAGTCAAAGACCGCGAGTGGCGAGCGCGAACGTAGTGTTCACACATTCGCGTGCTTTCAGTTGACGTTTAGCTTCTGTAGCGGCAGCACGTATTGCGGCACATAAAGATGGAGTGGAGCAACGAACGTGTTTTACAGTTTTTTTTTATGTATACACATCAAGTGTAGAGCGCATGCTGCAATTACTTGTAAGTCCTCCATTTTGGCGTGCAAGTATCAAACTGAATACTCCACGAATGTGTGAACGGACATTCGCGTCAGCACTCGCACACGAATGTTTCGTCGAATGTTTCGACGAGTGGCGAGGCGAGTCGCGAGCTCGAATGTGTAGATGCGGTATTAAATTTAGAGATTTTAGCAGTTACGTCGGAATTGAGCCCATTGCTCTTGCAGTTATAATGACTGAGACTGTCCTAGTAGTCATAAATGAACTCATCATCATCATCATCTCAGCCTGTAGACGTCCACTGCTGGACAAAGGCCTCCCCCAAGGATCTCCACAATGATCGGTCCTGCTTGGCCCGCATCTAGCGGCTTCCCGCGACCCTCACCAGATCATCGGTCCACCTCGTGGGGGGCCTGCCCACACTACGTCTTCCGGCGCGCGGTCGCCATTCAAGAACCTTAAATGAATGCCAACTATTTAATACTTCAGGCCGCCTACCATGTTCGACGGTTACGCACGCGCTGCTCGCGAGCTACCTCCTCCAATCAGAGCTGGGGGATTACTCAGAGACGGAGGCGGGCGCCGGCCTGTGCAAGCAACTCAAGCTGATCCCCCCCTCCGCCTGCACCCCCGAGACGGAGGAGAAGGTTCTGGAACTGCACAAGACGCACAGGTAATATCTAAGTAAAACCAGTAAGTTATCTACATACAAACGTGCCGCTGTCGGTTTATTGTAGCCACAGAATACCAAATAGTAGTCCCTACAGAAGCTGCACTAGGCGACATAATTCATATAAATTGCAACCCTAACTCCGTTATAATAAAGTGCAATTCAGATCGCACGGCGCTAGGCGAAAAGAAGTAGTTGCTGCATCTCTCTCTCTCGCGTATTGCGCCACTCTACTGACACGTTTAGGGAATGGGGAATTGGGTCCGCAAAAGGCCCGAGACCGCTCGGCCGGAGGCCTTGTGTAGCGCTACACCTGCGGAGCGTACAGCGCCGAAAGTTCGGCTGAATACGCTCGTAATGCTTTTTGTATGTCCTATGACACATCAGCCGAACGTTACGTTCCGCGTGGCGCCGAACCTTCCGTCGGGCGATTATTGCAGCAAAAATGCGTTCAATGCATTTCACATAGCAAGCGACACATCACGCGGAACGTTGCGCGACCGAAAGTTCGGCGCGTGTAACTGAACGTCAATTTGTGACAGATTTCTGTCCTTTATGGCAGATTTCACACGGCGCGTAATTTTCGGTCGCGTAGCGCGCTGAACAAGACGCTGCGTTTGGTTTTTCATAGCAACGAAATATTTCGCGCCGTACGTTCTTCGCTGTACGCTCTGCAGGTGGGGCGCGCTGCGCGCCGTGTCACGCACACACTAGCATAAGATAAGGGGGAATAAGGGGGCGGCAGTATGGGCTCAATGCAAGCGTGTGCGTGACGGCGCGTGCCTATAAGGCGCGCTCGCATTCAAACCGATGCGACCAGTTGGTACGGAGATAACTTACTGTTCTGAGTCTACTGTGGTAATATGCTCTATGTGGCCTCTTTATAAATTAACCTACGCCCGTGTCGCGAAATCATTAGCAAGCTACCGATGATCTGGTGAGGGTCGCGGGAAGCCGCTGGATGCGGGCCAAGCAGGACCGATCGTTATGGACATCTTTGGGGGAGGCCTTTGTCCAGCAGTGGACGTCTACAGGCTGAAATCATGATGATTGTGTTGTGAGGTGTATTTCTCAAATAAACAGCGTCCTATGTTTATTTTGTCTGACCTTTTGTTAGCAGAATCGTCCCATACATTGCCATCTAACAGTTCAAAGTAGGTTAAGGCTGTTAATTCTAGATCATTTTGATCGTTCAATTTAGTAAGTAGTTCTAAGTTGGTTGAATAGATGGCGCTCTTGTACTATATAAGAAAAGTAATAGCTGAAAAAAGAATTTTTCAAATAATTTGTACAGAAGCCAGCCCATGCGGTTGGACATTTGCACTACGATTTACCCTTACCGCTACGGAATACGGGCACTCTCAAGGACAATAACATAATAATAATAATATGTGGAACATCTCACACACGGCCATCTGACCCCAAACTAGGCAGAGCCTGTACTATGGGTGTCAGACAGCTGATATACATACATATATAAATATACAACATCCAGACACAAGGCAAACACAAGTGCTCATCACATGAATGTTTGCCCTGGGCGGGATTCGAACCCGCGACCCTGTGCTCAGTAGGCAGAAGTACTACCAACTAGGCTACGGGGCCAGAAATATGTCCAGCCGCATGTGCTGGCTTGGCTACTACTGTACCTAGGTCTAAGAAAACAAGGTCTAACCATTAGACCACGTGACTGACACGAGAATACGTCATTTCTACGTCATTTTGCCTATTCATCCTTGTCTAATGTGTGTAATAGACAAGGATGAACAGCGCAAAATGACGTAAGCTTGTGTCAGTCAGTTAGACCTTGTTTTCTTAGACCATGTACTGTACCTATCGAAGAGAATCGACGTATAAATTAGCTTGTCCTAAGTCCATAGTTGACACCTTACTTACCTCGTTTTTGTTTGACAGAGGTCAGACCCCAGCGGAGGCCGAGCTGAATTACTTGGAGAATGCGAAGAAACTGGCGATGTACGGCGTGGACCTCCACCCGGCGAAGGACTCGGAGAACGTTGACATCACCCTCGGAGTGTGCTCGTCAGGGCTACTGGTGCACAGGGAGAAGTGAGTAGTGAAAGAAAGAAACATTTATTATTAATGACGCCACAACAATTAATGAAATACAAAAATTTTGCACAATACTAAAAGAAACAGAACAAATTAATAACAAAAAAGTGCCGAACGATGTGTCATGACGTCACAATAAAAGGACCACATTCAGCTTATGCCGCGATCGTGAACCGCGACGCTGGTATTCTATGGGCCCTTTTGTTACTGTTACTTTTTTTGTACTGACTGTACCTAGTACTATTATTTATTCTGTGGTACTGAGCATGGTCTAAGAAAATAAGGTCTTGCATTTGGACCACGTGACTTAACACAAGCCTACGTCATCATGCTGTTCATCCTAGTCTATTAACACGCATTCGACTAGGATGAACAGCATGATGAATTTTTAAAACCATATGTCCCTTTCACGTTCTTAAGAACGAAAAGGGACAGGTGATTGCCAACCTACATTTAGAGACGTCAAACATCGATTATACGCGTAATTTAGCAGGAATTTAAAAACATCCCGACTAAATAAGCTGAATTTGACAGATGCGCTGCTTATTTTAAATATCATTCATTCAAAATTAAATTCATTCATCTCCCATCCTAATCGATTCCCATATGAATGAAAGAGACCAACAACTTAAATTTAGAGATTTTAGCGGCCACGGCAGAATTGAGCCCGTTATTTATTTTGTAGTTTTAATTTTTATCATTCAAGTAAAAATAAAATCGTTGTATTCATCCTCAGACTCCGCATCAACCGGTTCGCGTGGCCCAAGATCCTCAAGATCAGCTACAAGCGTCACAACTTCTACGTGAAGCTGAGGCCGGGCGAGTTCGAGCAGTTCGAGTCGACGGTCGGCTTCAAGCTGGCCAACCACCGCGCCGCCAAGAAGCTGTGGAAGACTTGCGTCGAACACCACACCTTCTTCAGGTACACACAATATCAGCTACAAGCGTCACAACTTCTACGTGAAGCTGTGGAAGACTTGCGTCGAACACCACACCTTCTTCAGGTACACACAATATCAGCTACAAGCGTCACAACTTCTACGTGAAGCTGAGGCCGGGCGAGTTCGAGCAGTTCGAGTCGACGGTCGGCTTCAAGCTGGCCAACCACCGCGCCGCCAAGAAGCTGTGGAAGACTTGCGTCGAACACCACACCTTCTTCAGGTACACAAATACAATAACATTAAATTAAAAATTTAATAACCCCCGACACAAAACCGTTACTTGATCCTTTCAACAACTAGAAAAGAGCTGATAGTCTTCAATAATGGCTGAAGATATTTTCTTGGATCATAGCTAAGAACACTCTCGATTGTTATACCTTGCAAACAAAAAAAACTAGATCAAAATCGGCGCATCCGTTTAAGAGCTACGATGCCACAGACAGACAGACAGACAGACAGACAGACACACACGTCAAGCTTATAACACCCCTCTTTTTCGTCGGGGGTTAAAAAGCGGTTGTCTGTAAAGTCGGTTTACTGACGATAGTTGAACGTGACAACGATTGTGCCTCTTTGTCGCTCGTTCCGCGCTCTCGCTTGCACTTCAAGCCTTAAATGGAACGCCTCAGCCGCGCGGTAACGCCGCATTGCGTCATGATTTTTCGTACGTGCAGCCGGCTCCATCGAATTATAAAACGTTGTCACGTCAAAAATATACAGGGCGTCCCACGGCTATGCCACATGGAGGGAAAGTACCTTAGATATTGTAGGTAGAACATTTTACTGAAAGAAGATTTATTTTATTGCTAAAAAATATTAAAACTGCATTCATACATTTTTTAATAATTACATGGTTGAACCGAGAATCGAACCAGCTATTCGAGAAAAAAAAACATCCTGTAGGTCTAAAACCGATGATCGAAAGGCTTCATCATAAGGGTTATCTTTTGCTAAATAACATAGTGTCAGAAATAAAAGGAAGACTATGTATTTTAACATTTTTAATACAAAATTTATCAATTTTATCAAATGCTCAAAATGACTCCCACGCTGTTGAATGCAAAGTCACACTCTTTTGATTATTTCACTCCCTGTCGATTTTTTTATCTTATTGTGGTGGATATTTAGAATCGTACGTCTAAGTTCTGTTTGTAGCTCGTGGACACTTTCATACCGGTTCTTGTAAACTATTTTTTTTACATAACGTCATAAAAAAATCTAACGGTTAGATTTGGCGATCTCGGTGGCCACGTCAAATGTTAAAATTCATAGTCTTACTTTTATTTCTGACACTATGTTATTTAGCAAAAAATAATCCTTATGATGAAGCCTTTCGATTGGTACGATAAAACTACAGGCTGTTTTTTTTTCTCGTGTAGCGGGTTCGATTCCCCGTTCAACCATGTAATTATTAAAAAATGTATGAATGCAGTTTTAATAGTTTTTAGAAATAAAATAAAGTCTTCTTTCAGTAAAATGTTCTATCTACAATATTTAAGGTACTTTCCCACCATGTGGCATAGCCGTGGGACGTCCTGTATATATATTTTTTGTAGAACAATAAACGTATTGATTCTTGTCGAGAGTTCGCGGGTTCGAACATCGGCACGTATACCAATGTGTTTTCGATTTTCGAATTCATATGTACGTTTTTCAACGCTCTTTTACGGTGAAGGAAAACATCGTGAGGAAACCTGCACACACCTGCGAAGTATTTCAAGGTTGTGTGTGAAGTTGACCAACCCGCACTAGGGCAGCGTGGCTGAATAAAGCACAGTAAAACCAGTAAATTATCTTCATACAAACGTGCCGCTGTTTGTTTAAATGTGTGCGTCCGCGCCCCGCGCCGTGTAGGCACGCGCTGTCACGCACACACTAGCATACAATACGGGGGATTAAGGGGGCGGCCTCATTTCAGGGTAGGCTCGAGCCCCTCGGTGGGGATATATGAGCTGTCAATGATGATTGTTGTTGTCCACAGGCTGATGAGTCCCGAGCCAGCACAAAAGAGTACCTTATTCCCACGGCTGGGCTCCCGCTTCCGCTACAGCGGGCGGACACTCTACGAGTCGCGGGTAGCGCCCCCCCAAAGGGCCCCCCCCAACTTCTCAAGGACACTGTCCAATAGGAAGCTGTCTTCGCGCAGTATGGACGGTAAGTCATCCTATTCTATACTCTACTAGCTTTTCGTCGCGGCTCCGCCCGCGTTAACAGTTTTCCCGTGGGAATGAGGCATTTTCCCGCGGTAAAAGGTAGCCTATGTTACTCAGGGTGAATGTAGCTTTCTAATGGTGAAAGAATTTTTGAAATCGGTTCAGTTGTTTTTGAGTTTATTCATTACAAATACAAAAATACAAATCTTTCCTCTTTATAATATTAGTATAATAAACAGCGCAGTAGAGCTCATTATTCCCGTATGGGGGGCGGACACACTACGATCTACCCCGCCCCCAACACTCCCCCCCCCTAACTTCTCAAGGACACTGTCCAATAGGAAGCTGTCTTCGCGCAGTATGGACGATGTCATCTTATTCTATACTCTATAGAAGTAGAGCTCATTATTCCTCTATAGTGGGCAAATGCATTATGAGTCAGACGTCGCGCCCCCAACTTCTCAAGGACATTGTCCAATATACTTTACTCAGTATGGATGGTAAATTATTTTAGTTTGTAAAGCCTGACCAAGTAAATAAAAATCCTCGCCATATTGCGGAATCTCAATGAAACTAATTTTATAATGGAATTTGTTGCCAGAAACAAAAATATACACGTGGCGCCCCCAGAGCAGGTTTTTTATTTCTTTGGTCAGGCTTTATGATATGATATGATTCATTTTAATACGCAGTATCTTACATTGCGTGGCTATTTTGTAACTCATTCATTATTCAATTTTTGTTCACGTATTTTTTCAACATCAAACAAAACCTTTCGAGTAATGATTGTAATGAGACACTCGAGTGAATACTAAACGCGATAATTTCTCACACATGTAACGAAATCTTCACACAGTCGCAACAATATTTGGTTCTGTCCAATATGAGCTGGCATACGACGACGCCTTGGTAACATTGCCAAACTTGAATAGAAACTGAAAAGCAAGATTCCTCTTTCCTCTTCCCTCTTTCCTCTTTCCTCTTCTCATTTTTCAGCGGTCATGTTTGATTTGGGGCACAAGAAGTCAAATTTCGTACTGCTCATGGTCCAAGAAAACAAGGTCTTGCAATTAGACCACGTGACTGACACGAGCCTACGTCATTTTGCGCTGTTCATCCTTGTCTATTCCACGCATTCGACAAGGATAGGCAAAATGACGTATGCTCGTGTCAGTCACGTGGTCTAATTGCAAGACCTTGTCATTTTGCGCTGTTCATCCTTGTCTATTTCACGCATTCGACAAGGATAGGCAAAATGACGTAGGCTCGTGTCAGTCACGTGGTCTAATTGCAAGACCTTGTTTTCTTGGACCATGGTATTGCTAAAGTCTGTCCAAAGAAATAAAAAACCTGCTCTGGGGGCGCCACGTGTATATTTTTATGTTTATGGCAACAATTTCCCTTATAAAATTAGTTCCATTGAAATTCCGCAATGTGGCGAGGTTTTTTATTTCTCTGGTCGGGCTTTATACCGATTTTCGAGTTCAGCCATGTGCAAAACCCAAGAACAGCACTTTTAGCAACTTGTTAGTTACACGAAATGCTTCTAACCTAAAAAACAGCGAAATTTCATTTTCTATCCTAGCCTATTATCCTGTCCTAGAGATTCAGGTTTTAACAAAATAATAATAACTAGCGACCCGCCCCGGCTCCGCACGGGAAAATGGTTATTGTGGGTTATCCTTAAGTAATCGTATCAAAATCCGTTGCGTAGTTTTAAAGATTTAAGCATACAAAGGGACATAGGGAGGAACATAGGGACAGAAAAAGCGACTTTATTTTATACTATGTAGTGATATGTTACTTGGAAAAAAATATTCAGTTTCGAGTTAATCACAATATTTGTTTATTTTTTAATACATGACTTATTGAGGCCTAAAGATTTTTTGTTTAGTTTTCTTCTGAATTCTGAATCCCGCAATAATTTAATTTTCACTCGAAGGGAATATCAGTTTTGCAGACAAGATAAAACTGGTTCTGTGTTCGCTTTTCCGTACAGGTCCGATGACGGCGTGATGTTTAGGCTTTTCGACAGTTTATAAACAACGTACGTTCGTTTTGACAATGTTTTAAAACTTTTGACCTGCAATATTTTGTCATCGGTTCATTTAAGTTGAAATGGTGAACAGAATCGGTCATTGAACTGTGCGGAATGATTTTTTAAAGTGATTTTTATTAGAAAAAGGTTTAATTTATTGAAGGAAATGTTTTCGATTATAATGCGCAGTAAGTCGTGGTGCATTTTATTGAATAAATAACTAAATGTTAACAAACAAATACTTGGAGTTCTAGCCAGAATGATAAATAAACTAATGAATTATATATATAAATATATAAATACTTATATATATATTATTATATTATTATTATATATTTTCTTTAACTTTCTTTTTCTACCTATTGGCAGTAATATTAATAACTTTTTATTTTTAAGTAATGGCCAACAATTTTTACTTAACATACCATAATATTTTATTTGAGTACCTACCTAGTATAGTTCTACAAGAATCTGATGGCAAAAAGGGAAAAATAAATTGACGCTAGCAAGTTTCTTCGACATTTTCACCACTTTAAGGAAATTTGAAGCCAAAAACCAAAAACAATTTCTCGAAATTTCAGTTTGTCATATGAATTTTTTTTGTTTCCTATATGAAAATCGCTAATTTTTAACTTTTTTTTTGCCATCAGATTCTGGTAAACCTACCTAGGAACTTATTTCCTTTCCTGAGTCTTCGTGACTACAATAGTTACTATAAAAGTGTTCTTCAACGGGTTAGTACCATTATTTTCTTCTGTGTCTACAGTTGAGTCAGGCTCTCACGATAACATCACATCACTAACATAATTAGCGTTTCCACGAAGAACAAAACAAATAATTACATTATCTCTAACGCATACGCAGTACGTAATCTCAATTTTGGCGTTTTGTGACTCATTTGTAATTGTCACCTCGCCAGACTGCATTCAGCGGATGATTTCATACGAAAGTGAGCAATAAAACGTTTTATTATAAAATAATTATTATTCTTGTCGCGTTTAGTTCACGCATTTGCTATAGTGGAACAAGAAAAAACAAACTAAAAGTCTGTATAAAAATAAAACTTTCGTAAAATATGCTACTACTTTAAAGCTTTTTCGGCGAGTACTTTTTTACGTTCAAGACTATAAAAGTATTCACAAAACCTTGACTTTATTTTGTGATACTAATAATCAATTTAAAAGTAAAAAATATCACTTAGAATAAACGTAAGTACACATAACTTTGATATCACGCGCGCGTATATAAACGCAAATACACACACACAAACACTCACCCCAACACACACGTTCGCACACACGCACACGCACCCATACATATTCACAAAAAGCTCACATACAATCAATTACAACAAATACTAGTACTGTGGTGTATAGTTGGAATTATATTTATTTTGAATTCAGATAGCGTGGGGCCTGGCGTTCCGTCACACAGGTTAATCCTATTACGGACACCAGGCTCTCACATTCTTATTATAAGATACTACCAACATAATTATTGTTTAGTCTTAAGTTTATAAGTTTGTGAGAGTAAATAAAAATCTTTTATTATTATTATTATTATTTATTATATAGAGTAATTTTTGACATACCTGCACGATTTGCGCGAGATGCACATGACATAGTGACATAGTGACATATGAGATGTGGTTAGGTTTATAATAAGTTTCTAAGTCGTGTTTTGATTCCTTTTCGAAGTTCTCGATCACAGCGCCCTACTGACTTCTTTTTAATCGAACGCTGGCAATTTTATTATCTACAACTCGTTATTACATAAACCTATTCACCAGATGCATAGGAATTCTAGCCGGCCAGTATCATAGTGAAGTAGCCGATATTAATACTTTATTTACTCAGCGCCTAGGAGGCCAGATTCGCGCAAATGCTGCCAGTCCATACCCGGATCTTGACATGTAAACAATACGAATATGTAAAATAAAAAGCTCCGCATTATTTTTTATTTTTTCGGCACTTGTACTTTGTGCCAGTGACAAATTTAAATCTTTGTTTCTTTTTTAAATATCGCGTAGTTTTTAAAAGTGCATTTTTGAAATTCTTAAATTAACATTGAATCGTTTCAGTGTTTATTCTGACAGTTTTATTGGATTTGGTTTTTGATTTGAAAAGTGATTGAATGTTTACAAGTTGAAGTTTTAATAGTGAAGATATTTTTATAATATCGAGATGGTTTTCAACGATTGTTTTGGTCATAGAGAGAAATGTAGGTATATTTTTTGCTTATTTATTTATATTGTTTTTTATACTTATACTGTATGTGTACTGTATGTGTCATAAAAAACAAAATTTTCTACGTGTTTTTTTTTTGTAACAAAAGTAATTCAACCGTTTATGTAAAATTGGCGAAAAACTGAAAAATGAGACCTTTGAACCCTCTACCCTCCCTATTCCCTCCTTTAGTATGTTTTATCCCTAAGCCCTCTGAATAAGTTTCTGATCCCTAAGCACTCTGAATAAGTTTCTGAAGAAATCGCTTAGGCTCTACATTTCTATACAATCGCTTAGGCTCACGCGCTCTACATTTAGTTTATTGATCGGACTATTACAAAACATCTCTTTAAAAAAGAAAAACTAAATTGTTTGCGTTAACTGCCCATACTATGACCCCTCCAAGGGGCTCGAGCCTACCATGGATCATGGTATAAAAATGTTACGTCAAGTTTAAATGTAAATTAATATGTAAACTTTTTATACTTCAAAGCGTTTTAAGTAAATGGTAAACAAACGGTTCAGAATTCACAGTTATTATAAGACAAATATTCTGTTCTTTTACTCGCTTATTACGACTCGCCTATATGATTGATTATTCTTAAAGATTCTCAACTGTAGAATCGTGTATGGCATATTACAATTCAATACAAGTATTTAGACACGTAAACCTAAGTGACTCACATTATACACATCATCAGGCATAAATATTCAAGATGCAACAACAAACCGCAGAGGTACATTAGACAGCACATGCGGCTGGACATGTCGACCTTGAGAGCGCCCGTATTCCGTAGCGGTAGGGGTGAATGTCGTAGTGTGTGTCCTGCCACTTATGCTGGCTACTGTAAATTTTAACTAAATAGTACAAGATCTACCAGGTCAGATTGTATTTAGAATTGAACTACATAATAAACTTTTCTAATTTCTGAACTGAACAAATTTGGATTTAGAACTGAACAAGTTTTGTAAAGTCGTTTATAATAAGTATTAATTGCACAATTGCAATGGTAGAGTCTTTGCAACTTTAAGAGTATATATATTTTTTTTATTATCTTCTTATTGAGGTTCCGAACAGAAAACATAGCAAGGATGACTTTGAAATAATCTTTGACTTTGAGGTGAACAATGTTTTTGTTGCTTAATGATGATACTATTAAATCAAAAAGTAGCGAAGCGTTGCTTTGATTTCCTGCTACCGTGGGATCATTTTGTTACAAAAACACTAGACGTTCTATAAAAAATCTAGTCATTCTATTCATTTAACAAATGTCCTATAATGTAAACAAACTGTCCACCGAAAAGAAGTTTTAAGTTATATCTGTCTGGTATACCTTTTTATTAACGCGTTAACCCCTTTTCCCGTGGGAATGAGGTATTTTCCAGCGGTAAAAAGTAGCCTATGTCAGTCACCATCCGTTCAACTAACTCTATGCCGAAAATCAAGTCGATTGGTTGCTTAGTTAGGGCGTGAAGAATGACAAACAAATAAACACACTTTGGCATCACTACTATCATCACTATCACTACATAGTATAAAATAAAGTCGCTTTCTCTGTCCCTATGTCCCTCCCTATGTCCCTCCCTTTGTACGCTTAAATCTTTAAAACTACGCAACGGATTTTGATGCGGTTTTTTTTAATAGATAGAGTGATTCAAGAGGAAGGTTTATATGTATAATACATGCATAATATACTGAAGGATAACCCACAATAACCATTTTCCCGTGCGGAGCCGGGGCGGGTCGCTAGTATATGTATAATATTAGTATGGAATATGGATAGAGTACATTGAATCATCAAGTGACAAGAGTCAGTATGTGTTGGCTAATACTTATTTATTTATTACCTCATCACAAAGTATTTATTACCTAGTTACGATGACTCCCGTCATATATTTTGTTTACCTACTTTTTGAGTTTTGCAAATAAAAGTAGATTCAATAGTAGTTCAGGACGGTTTTTTGAATGAAATTGCATCACACTAATATTATAAAGGCGAAAGTTTGTGAGTTTGTATGTTTGTTACTTTTTCACGTCTAAACGGCTGGAGCGATTTGGATAAAATTTTGGTATGGAGTTAGCTGACACCCTGGATTAACGCATAGGCTACTTTTTACCGCGGGAAAATACTTCTTTACCACGAGTAAACCGCGGGCGGAAAGCTAGTTTCTAATATGTCTTAATTTTCCAAACTGTTTTCCTCTGGTTTTCCAGAATGTTTTGTCAAGTGTCGCGCTTGAGCCTCGGGGTGGGAAACTAGTTTCTAATATGTCTTAATTTTCCAAAGTGTTTTCCTCTGGTTTTCCAGAATGTTTTGTCAAGTGTTGCGCTTGAAAATTAACACTATTACATATTTGTATTGTAGTACAGTCAAATTATTTCTTCCATTTGGGAGGCGCGAGGTTGAACTCGGCACGTAACAATGTGTTTTTGATTTTAGAATTAATATGTTTATGTATGTTTATTCGAAACTCTTGCACTCACACTTTTGATGACAAAATACTCACACTCACAGAGAAAGAGACACTACTACTTTCACACACCTGCCAGAAAATATCTGGCAAGAACTATTAATATTTTTTATTTGTTCGATGTAAGAGAGTTTAATATAACATTATTTAAACACTTTTTATTATATCGCTTCAATGGAGGGACCTAACTTTCGCAACACAGGGAATCCTAGTGCGAAGGTTAGTTGCTATAAATCTTGTAGGTACCTAAATTTTAGAAAATAAAGTTATTCTTATTCTTATGCATTACGGTGATGGATAACATCGTGCACACACCTGCGCAAAAATTCACAGGTTGTGCGTGACCAACCCGCACTGGGCCAGCGTCGTCGGCTAAGGCCTATTCACTCGAGCCCTTCGGTGGGGACATTATGATTATGGGCTGTCAAAGATTATAGTATTACTCAAACTGGCTGTCCGCCCGCGGCTACGCCCGCGTTGTATTTTGAATTTTCCGTGCAGTTTGCCGTAGAAATGAGATATTTTTCCGCGGTGAAAACTATGTAAGATGTTGACCGGCAATATAAAGTACCACCATGCAAAATTTCATTTAAATAGGTGCAACAGTTTCGGACTTCGGAGATTAGCCCGTACAAACAGACAAAGGCAAACAAAGAAACAAAAAAAAAAGAAAACAAAATCAGAATATATTCTACATCACTTCTTACATCCCCTTAATTAGATTTTTATATATATTTTTCTATGTAAAGATTTTTGACCTCTACAGTTTTATTATATAGACATTTGATTAGTCACTACCCTCAATTCAAAACAAATGCATGGATATTTCCCCACACCTTTCCCTGTATTACATTATCCACACAAGATATCAATTCCATACAACTCAAACCGACCGCAGTGGTCTAAATTTAGCCCGCCAGCCATCTGTGTGGTTCACCAATCCATTACCAATACTCGAAGGGACTTAGGTAGGTGCTCTAGGTTTAGTTTAGGTGTTCTATTGATCGCTAGTTATTCACATGTAAAAACATTTTGAACAAACTGTGTTTAAAAAGATAAGCACGTGTTGAACGTTTGACTGATAAATCTTAGACCAGTGTTTATTGTGTTTGGTCAGACAGACCTGAAGATTTTAAATTGAACTTCGCTAAAATACCGCTTTTTTATTTAATGGAAACCGTTTTGGTTTATTTTCAACAGCCTCCATGACAACTAATCCACGGGAGGGCGGACATAGCAGCATGTTATGTATTTGTAATCTACTTGTGATTCCCTTTCATTTGACATGGCATTTTTTTTGGCCGCTATAATAGATTTCAAGTACAACGAACTGCTAATAGCTATTTTCGGATTCAGCGATTTCCAAAACCCTCGAAAAGCACTATTAGCAACTTGTTACAAGATTTGCCTCTCACCTTAAAAAAGCGATATTTCAATTTCTTTCGTAGTCTACTTTCCGCAGATCGTCACTCCATCTAGCCGGGGGGCGTCCTACACTCCTTCCTATCCTTAACGATGTTTTTCAGTATCAACGCGCTAGGCCGTGGTCCAAGGCTTCCTCGAGCCGCCCCCAGACGCGTTAGTATATGACTTTTTTTGGGGTAGAGTCTTCCGCTCCCCGCAAGTCCGGTAAAGCTTCATTGGTCGTACTTTTTCGACACAAGCATAGGTCAATTAAAAAAAAAAACTCCTTCCTAGACGTGGTCTTTACTGCAGAACCCGCTTACTCTAGCGATTATCGGATATGCGACACATGTGACCAGCCCACTGCCATCAAACGATAGCAAAAGATGTTAAACTATTTTCTCTCTCTTTCCAGCCCTCGCGCAAGACAAGGATGACCTATCCGACGCAACCAAACGGCACACGATGCCGCCGCAGCCTGCGCCCAGGCCGACGATCAAAGACAAGGTTAGTGTTTCACACTTGTGATACTGTCTTCTCAGTCTTTCATTATTGAGTTGAGTGGGAGGTAAACAGTTTTTATGTTCAAATGGGGGTTGGTATAATGTATAAAGTAATGATTTATTGAAAAAATTGTCACAAGTACATAAGTTTGCCGTTGAACCCATACTAGCTATGGCCTGCATTGTGGGCAAATGTTCCGTGCTTAATACTGTTTGGACGGGCAGGTATTTTGTCAGAAAAATAAAGTTGGTAATTATGTAGTAGGGTTACTTGGTGTATGGGAGTTGTTAAATCCACTGCATGATCTGTAGTTTTCAGTTTCACGACTCACACTGTAGAGTTGTTAATAATATAACAATACTTAATATACTAACATTTGTAATTGAATGATGTGTTTCAAGTTAAAAGGTACAATTTACGATACATACAAGGTACAATTTACATTAAAAAAAACCTCATTTAGAATAAAATGGGTATTAAGCGCTGAAAATTTTCATATATTTTTCGGTCTTTTTAAAGCCGCAGTAAGTTGGCATTTTCTGGGCGAGCTCGCTCCAATTACGGCCTCATCTCGCCTGCTAGATGGGCTTGATTGGGACTAAAAATAAGCCCATCTCATAAACACTAAATTAAAAAAATTAATAACCCCCGACACAAAACCGTTACTTGATCCTTTCAACAACTAGAAAAGAGCTGATAATCTTCAAATCGCTGAAGATATTTTCTTGAGAACACTCTCGATTGTGACACCTCGCAAACAAAAAAAACTAGATCAAAATCGGCGCATCAATTTAGGAGCTACGATGCCACAGACAGACAGACACACACGTCAAACTTATAACACCCCTCTTTTTCGTCGGGGGTTAAAAATATATGGCTCATTGGTAATTTTTGTAACAAGATGTCCAAAATAAGTGTTGGTCCAAATTACTTGTCATCCTATGGAACTTTTTTCTTGAAACACAACATTAAAATGTATATCTAATAAACTTCTTAGTGTTGTACTGTCATTCATTAGCAGGCATGAGGGATTATCTACTTTAATGTAATTACATTAACATTTATATTTCATTAACATTGTGTATCAATATCAATGTGCTATCGTAGGTCAATATGTTTACTTATTACTTGATTCATTTCGGAAATGTTTCTTGAATGGACGATGTCATTAGAAGAACAAATATTTGTTTGTGAATCATCATCATTAATATAATAATAATCTTAGTAATAATTTATCAGTCTGTTTGCTCGTAAACTAAAGAGGTGATTTATAAAAAAGGTCCATAGAGTATTGTTTGATTCTATAATCTGTCCAACCGTTTATTTTATTTTGATTTAAAATAGCCGAGGGTCGATGGTCGATGTTCCCTTGAACCACTCCTGTAGCATTGGTATTTCTGGTATATGACTGACTAGCTCGCCCGCGTTAACAGTTTTTCCCGTGGGAATGAGGCATTTTCCCGCGGTAAAAGGTAACCTATGTTACTCAGGGTGAATGTAGCTTTCTAATGGTGGAAGAATTTTCGAAATCGGTTCAGTAGTTTTTGAGTTTATTCATTACAAATATACACACACACAAAAATACAAATCTTTCCTTTTTATAATAATATACAGGGCGTCCCACGGCTATGCCACATGGAGGGGAAGTACCTTAAATATTGTAGGTAGAACATTTTACTGAAAGAAGACATTATTTTATTTCTAAAAACTATTAAAACTGCATTCATACATTTTTTAATAATTACATGGTTGAACCGGGAATCGAACCCGCTACATGAGGAAAAAAAAACACCCTGTAGTTTTATCATACCAATCGAAAGGCTCCTTCATAAGGATTATTTTTTGCTAAATAACATAGTGTCAGAATTATAAGAAAGATCATGAATTTTAACATTTGATGTGGTCGCCGAGATTTTTTTTATGCATGGGGTTACTAGCGACCCGCCCCGGCTCCGCACGGGAAAATGGTTATTGTGGGTTATCCTTTAGTATATTATGCATGTATTATACATATAAACCTTCCTCTTGAATCACTCTATCTATTAAAATCAAAGTCCGTCGCGTAGTTTTAAAGACAGGGAGTGTAATAATCGAAAGACTGCGACTTTGTATTCAACAGCGTAGAGGTCATAGCAATTAATAAAATTGATAAATTTTGTATTAAAAATGTTAAAATACATAGTCTTCCTTTTATTTCTGACACTATGTTATTTAGCAAAAAATAACCCTTATGATGAAGCCTTTCGATCGGTATGATAAAACTACAGGATATATTTTTTTCTCGTATAACGGGTTCGATTCCCGGTTCAACCATGTAATTATTAAAAAATGTATGAATGCAGTTTTAATAGTTTTTAGAAATAAAATAATGTCTTCTTTCAGTAAAATGTTCTACTTACAATATTTAAGGTACTTTCCCTCCATGTGGCATAGCTGTGGGACGCCCTGTATAGTATAAAGTATGATAGTATGAAGCATGACTACTCTGGGGCAGAGCCTTCCGCTCCCCTGCAAGTCCAGTGCAGATTAACAAGTCGACAGCGTAGGTAAATTAAAAAAATAAACATATACCTACGATTGCGATGGCACATTGACGTTGTATGCGCTTGCGCACGCTGCGGGATAGCTGCGCCGGCGCTCCGCTGGCACCAGCGCGTCCTCCGCCAGCTCGCTCGAGGGGGAATACCTCGCTGAGCGCGGCGACAAGGTCAGCGCGAACACCCCACACCCACAGGCTACACGTCGTACTAACAACCAATATACCCACCTGCGCCATCTTAATTACTTTTCTCAATCTTCATCTTGAATCAATAGGACACTATTTCAATGGGACACAATTTCAAATAGACACACATATGGATAACTACTACGAAATATTGCATGCATGTAATAAAGTAGAAGTAAGCACCCACGCCGCCCGTGTAATGTGGGCCGTCTCGAACATTATCCTTTCCAAACCTGACGACGAAATCGCAGATGCAGTTAAATCAGCCAAAGAATTTCGATTACACCTTACAGAATGCCCTTCTGGTAATAATTACCCTAAAGCAGGGATCGGAACCGGTTTTTCATACACTTGTTAAATCACGCTAGTTCAAACCCTATCCGACTACAGCTCTAACTAAGATCACTAAGGGTAGGTTTAGTCCTGGGGGAACATAATATGCAAAGCAACCGGCAGCCCTGGCCTTCGCCTGCCGCAAAAACAATTACTTTAATAATTTCAAAACCGATTGAAACCGGTTTCATTTCGGCATTCCGTTCTTTATCAAAAACCGGGTAACCAGAATATTTTTTTTTTTTTTTTCATTTAGTTCCATCTATAGCCGGTTAATTGGGGAACGGAATTATATCTGTTTTTCGAACGATATTAACAGGGAACAATGCCCGTACCCGCCGGCGGGGGCGCGGCCATCATAAAATCAAACAAGTAATTAGATGAAATTTCACGTTGTATAGGTAGTATAAAGTTTTTAATTATAGTTTTAAGTATTCATTGCGCTTAGGAATATATTTGCACCAATTTTACAATTTAATTTTAGTTCATTGTATAGATCCTTTATTATTTACGATATCACTACATTATTGATATAAATATTAGTCTTTATCAACATTTGCTTTCTAAAGTTATCCTTAATTTTAATTATGAGAGCTGTAATATATCACGCTTCAATTTTTTTAATTATTGTTTTGCTATTGGTTTGTATTTTGATAGTATTAAAAAGCATGTAGAAAATATCTAATAATAAAATTCATAAGTATTTTTACCCTCATACGAAAAGAACACACTTTAGAACAGTTTTTGGATTAATTCTTGTATTTTAATTTCTCTCTAAAACCATGAAAAGCTGATCTTATTGGTTAAAGTGACGGAGTATAGTTTGGCAATCTTATGTGTCTTGGCGGTCAAAATGGTAACTAAAATTAACCATACTAACAAATTAATCTTCTTAACTACTAGCGACTTAGCCACCGGTATTGATAAGATTGTCATTCTAAGTTTTATAAATTCATGTTATTTTAAAGTATTTGCAT